>VWZP01005531.1:637274-696818 GCA_013396995.1 Dicaeum eximium
TTTTTTTTTTTTTTTTTTTTTTTTTTGAGGGGGTGGGGATGAGCAATTAATTTCCATGTGTAAATGGCATACTCAGTGCATAATATACATGAACTGTTCCAGGTCTCCATAGGAAACTGCTGGCATGGTAGCTCTGAAGGGTAAACTATAACACATCCCAGCTGTGGGCAAACAAATGGCTTTGGCACTTACCAAAAGATTTCTCCTGATGGAAAATTTATTATTGTCTTTTTTGTTAAGCACAACAAAATGTTATAATGAGGAGCAATGAACAAAATATTAATTAGAAAATGCTGCATTGGTGCAATACATTGAAAGGAGATGCTATTCAACCACCACAATCTCTTTATCTGGTTATGAGAGAAATGATTAGTCATTAAAATGAAACAGAGAAGGAAAATAATACACTAGTATAAAAAAAATCAAGCAGATGGCACACTGGTCAAATCCTGAAAAGTGAGGGGAAATTGTTTGCAATTTCCTCCCATGTGCCCCAAATTCATCAAAAATTACCAATAAAAATCCTTCTCTAGTTCTTGTGTTGGAGTTGTGGAAGTGAATTCTCAGTACAACTCTTCTACTGCAAGTTTATCTTTCCTTCAGATGGGAAAGGTTCACAACCAGGGCCCACAGAAAAACCCTCTGCCAGTATTTGCAGCACTAAAAGCTCATTTATGTCTGCAGGAAAGGAGTAGAAGGCTTAGAAAGCTTGTTTCTTTCCCTATCCATGAGTGGAACAAAGGCACTTGGAACAAGCCCAGGTCTTGTCTGGTTGAGATATATTTGTGCCAAAGGGCCAAATGCCAAAACTATTTAGTGTAACTTGGAATGGAACAGCAAAACAATGGTCATTGTATGCCTTAGCCAGGTACCATATTCTTGCAACTATACCTCATGGAAACAATGTAAACATAAAAATAGAGGGTGCAGTGAGTTCCTTTAATTACTCTAAATTCCATATATATGTAGAAAACAACATACACTTTCTCTTTAAGGAACTCCTTCAGTAGAATACTATGCACATGTAAGTGTTAAGATCAGGCTGTATGCTCACCTTTTGCAGAATCAGGACTGCAGCTTTCTAAATCTCCCTAAGAAAATACAGCAAGCAATCGTTTATTATTTCATATATGTTGTTAAGGAATAATTGACATGGGTTTAATGAAAAAATCCTAACAAGATTCATGTGTAGAATTTTCATATGAACTGTTTAAATAAGTATAATGAAGAAAAAATTTGCAATGAAATTGCAAATCATTCATTGTATATTCTGGACACATAAAAATATGCACTTTGATACTTACCAAAGGTTAGAGAAGAAAGTTAACAACCACAAATTGGCACAAGTTTGAAGGGATAGCATATGAAAGTAAATAGTCTCCTAAAACAAAGACTTGAAGAAACATTTCAGAGAGAGCTGGGGAGGAAAATGGCACATTTCTAGTATGACTCTTACAATAGTTAATTGGGCTTAATTAGTAACGCACAATAATCACTGTTTTAAGATTGTGTGCAAAATACATCAGAAATTTGCGGAGTAGATTAAATAAAAGTAATTGCATCATAAATACAATACATGCTTCTGGAGTACTGTAATTCTAGATGGAATGGAATGGAATGGAATGGAATGGAATGGAATGGAATGGAATGGAATGGAATGGAATGGAATGGATGGAATCTTTCAAAGACATCAAGGATGAATGCCAAAGGAGGAAAAGAGCTACCAAAGTGCAAGGAAAAAACTGGTCAAGAAGACACAACAATCTTGTACTTCTTTCCAAGAAGACCTCACCATAAATGGTTTAATAGCAAATTTCTCTTACTGCATTGTAAGGAATGGTGAGGAAATCCTGCATGCTTTCTACATCTCTGCAAAGCTCCAGACATCAAACAGTGAATGTATAGGGTGTAAATACCCTTATTTACATAGTCTGAACATACAGATGAATTTTGGTGCTAACTTACGAAATGTCACAAAATAGTACCTTCCTTACTCTTTCATGACTCAAAATACTAAATTCTAAAGGAAAAAAAAATACTTTCTAGGGCTTTAGAAAAGATTTTAACTTCTTTGCACTAATCAAGGTAACCAAATATCTCTCAGAAAGATTGAAGTCATAAGCTGTGGAAGTTTTGACCCATGGTTAAAACATTTAGTATCCTGTAAAACCATAGCCAATAGGTGTGTTTAATAGAGGATTCGAACACCTTGGTTTCAGGGAGACAAGAGGATGTGAAAATGAGAGCAGCAATGGGGTATTTTTCCCATTTGGAAGAATTATTCTTTGCCTGGCTGTACTTTGGGTGTGGAGCCAAATGTCATAGGTCTGAAAATGGTCAACCTTTCTGGCCCAAGGACCGACCCTGGGGGCTTACCCTGGGAGTCTACAAAGCTTCCTCCCCTTGCATGTGGACCGCTGAAACAAATCCAGAAAATTAAAATAAAATTCCATTTCTACTTTGTAACCCCTCTGTGTCCTTTAAAGTGTTTTTTTTGGAGCTGAAAACCCCATGGAACTTCAAGCAAGAAGCTCATTGTTATTTGACTCATGGTGAGTGCTGGGCATATAATGGAACAGAAAGGACAGTTATGCTATACCCAGAGTTCTGCACGACAAGCTATGACCCAGGTCTGAGGGCTCCACCCCAGAGAGCAGCTCTCTGCAGGGCAGGTCCCAGGCCCACCCTGGAGACAAGGAAAGAGAGCAGCACACCCACAGCAGGGCTCAGGCAGGGGCTGAAGGTCCCAGGCTGAGCTGGGACGCAGTCCCTGGGTCCTCGGCAAGAGATGGGAAGTGTGGGTCCCAAGGGAGGGAGACCCCCACCCCCAGAACTGTGACAGAAGTAGACTTGCACTGCTCTTATTCTCAATTTAAGAGACTGCTGATTGTCCACTTTGGAGGCAGAGTATTGGCCCAGATGGACCTTCCTTCTGAGGGAGTGCTGCTATTCTGGCTCTTGTGGTTTAGTATGTTTTTCCCTGGGAAACAGCTCATTTCTAAAAATGAGTATGAGAAGAGAAAAAAAATTCTATGGGTAATGAACAGGTATTGCTCACCTCCAAAAATTTTTTAAACATTTAGTTCAGGAGCATGTCCTCCTTGATGTGTGGGGTTTTTTCGTCCTGAGGAAACCTAGAGAAACTGGATGAGCACAGAAGACTTTCAAAAACTCTACTCCCCACCTTGTGTTTGCAAATTTGTGCAGATGGTCAAATAATCTCAAGAAGGTCCACAGCTCTCACCCCCATCAGAAGGTACATACCTTTGTCACATGAGGTGACAGAGCCAATGCCTAGGCTGGGGCATGGTTATGGCTACTCAATCCCTTCTGTAGTGCAGGGCTGGGAGGAAATGTCATCAGACATTACCTCAGCACATACTGGTAGGGAAATGAGAGAAGGGAAGAAGAAAAGAGGGGATGTGCAGAAGGAATAGTTTGCCTGGAAAAGGGCCTACAAAAATAATCTAGTCTAACTGCCTGACCACTTCAAGGATGACCAAATGTTAAGGCTGTTGTCCAAATGCCACCTAAACACTGACGGGCAAAGGGCATTGACCACCTGTGAACTTTCTGCAAAGCCTGACCTCACTTACAAAGATCATACAATTTATATTTCCTCCTGACTTCCAAGAGGAGATCCCTGTTCAGCCAAGCTGATCTTCTGACACACTTTCTTGACTTAGGACACGACAGGATTGTCTGATCCTATGCTGTTAAAAGGTAGTTCTTCAAAACTGTCCACTACATGTGAACATCTTAGCCTGCAAAAGCAGATTCCTAGGGCACAATGCTAACTGGCTCTCTGACCAACTTTGAGTTTTATCTCTTGAAATCCAAGACAGTAATTCTGCTGACCTTTTTTCTTATCACACCAAAAGCTCTAAATTCAACCATCTTGGGATGATTGTGGATAAGATGGTCATGTACCATTATATCTCCCATGAGTCCTTCTTAAATCATAAAAAAATTAGTCTAAGAGGGCATCTTTCTGTGTTTTCTTACTGTGTATTTGGAACAAGAAACTACCTTCCACAAACTTGAGGAATTATAGATTGTTTATTCATTGCAGTAGGTTTACTTTTATTTTCCATTCTGTGTTTAAATTATTTATAATAATATACATTATTAACTCCAAAACTTATCAGGTGACACCTTATGAGGTGGATCATCTATTCTTCTGAACTATTTTTTTCAATTTACACAAATAAAATAGTCCTCCGTGAATATACCCTATCTGCAGGTTCAGCAGAAAATATTTAATATAGATTTGAATTCAAGTGCTTTCTGTTGATCTGTTTTCCACTGAATTTTGCATTCCTCAGCTCTTTACATAGCTCCTTTCAATGGGAAGGAAGAAGAATTACATAGAAAGCATTTGAACTATCAAAGGCCTCATTCTTCTTCAGTGACCAAAATGAAGTTGACTCTTCAGCATCCTTGGTATACTTTTGTGCTTTCTTATTAAAAATCCCCATGTTGGGGTCAAGGTATAGAGAGTGGATACCTAGAAATACTCATGTTGTAGTTCTGTTTTTTACTTACACCTGTCACCTGTACTTTACTTGTCACCTGTTCCATTGTTTAGTGGTTTATTCCTGTTTGCCCCCTATCCCCTGCCCCTGTGGTTAGACCCAAGATGGTATACCCCCCTCCTTTCCTAATAAGGTGCCCACCTCCTTGTCATTCAGTGAAACCCCGATCTCTTCCCCCTGCCACGCAAGGATATCCAACCCCATTATTCAGAAGATTCCTTGACAATCATTCTTTGGACCAATCCCAAGCCTATTCCCCTGATGCCCATCACCTTTCCTTCAGGTGGTGGAGGACCAAGACACCCCTTTGTCCCCCTGCCCTTCCCCTATTGGCATATGTGATCCCCCTTACCACTCCCTGAGGATCTATTACTGGTTGTACCCACCCCCTGCTATTTAAAATCACAAGCACGAAGGAGCTCGGGGCTCTTCCTGGCTTGTCCCCTTTGGTGTGTTATCTCCTATCACAGAATAAACCCAGAACCTCAACCCTGGAAGAGTCTACCCTGGATTCTTTGCTTGATTCCTGCCACTGAGATCACCCTCCCTGCAGGGCAGCCGCCCTAAGGTTCTGCCTGGAACTTTACCCCCAGCTCCGGCAGCTCCCCACACTCACTACGCCTTGCTGGTGTGACAACCTGCGCTCTGTTTGGCTAGCCTGGCTCTGGGGAGCAGCGGGATACTCATTTAAAATTTCCCTCTAAAAATTACTTTTACTTTTGTTATCTTCTCAGCCTTACAGCCTTGTCCAGTTGAGCAGCAAACCCTGTATAGTGAATTGAAGTATATCAGCAATAGGTTTGTTTTCACATTTATCCTCCTAGGGGGTTTCACCAGTAAACTATAGGAGTCTAGTGCTCAAGTGAAATGCTGAAAGCAAATGACATACTGAGGCCCTAGAAGCTCAGGAGCTTGGGGTATAAAGGTTGAGTTCTGTTTTAGAGTGGGATTTTGGACTTGTATGTCTTGCTTTCAAGCAGATTCCTCATGAACAGCCAGCTCCATGTTCTCTCTAAATGAATATTTATGTGTTTGCTGCAGAATGGAAGAACAGAAATGGGAGAGAAAATAATACTTATGAGTAAAGTACAGCCCATGAGAAGACTGAAGTATTATTCTGGAAGATGAAAAACTTACATGAAAATTCTCTTTCTGAGTCAGTGAGAGAGTAAACATGAACTTGGGAAAGAGTTTAGGTTCAGCTATTAAACTTCAAAATAAATTATTGACATGGATTCAGTTCTAATCTTGAATACATTCCCTAGTTAACAATAGTTACCTTCTGTCTGGCCTTCAAGTGATGTCTGCTGGCAAAATATGTTTCCCTTTCAACAATCAGTCTCATGCTGCTATTATTCTGAGCAGGCAGTTCTCTGGTCCTTTTGTGAGTAGAAGAGCTGCTCCCAAAACAAGGTAAATGGCCTAAATCCAGGCATAACCATAGTGGGACATGGGATAGAAGGGGAAGTTTCATAACTGAAGATCTAAACAACCAGTCTATGGGGACAGTATACCGTTCTTAGTGTGCCTGGAAAGAGAGTTTCAAAGTGGGGGTTATCTACAAGATATCTGCTTAGAGCTGAACAAAGCACACAGTTCCTTACCAGCATGCATTTCTTGGAGGAGAAAGTTTCACAGAAGGGCCAAATCAACTCAGCAGCAACTAGTTTCATTCTGTATTAGCCAGCTGTCCTGGCAGCATGGCCACAGATAAAGCAAGCAAGCAAGTCCTCTGAGCAAACAATTATCACCCAGAGGCTAAACCTCCATAATGAGGCCAAACTCACTGACTCTTATCTCAGAGAGATCAAGACTGGCTGCCAGTATAATCCATCTGTTATTTCTCTGGTAGACCTGTTGTGATTGACCTGCATGTGGATGAGCAGCCCAAAGACACCTGCTACCACCAAGTTTACAGAGGACAGAAAATGCCAACTACTCAGTGGTAGTCAGAGGCTTTGGAGGTCAGAGTAAAATGCTGGGACTTTGTCCAGTTCTGAGACATCAGCTTTGTTACTTTGAATCTGTCCAGCTTGCCTTACAATAGGCATTGTGCTAGTAGATATCTGTGAAATGAGCTCTGCATTCCTTTGTAGCCAGGTATACCAGCACTGACAGGCCTATTCTGTGTTGCCATGGCTAGTTCATTTGAACCGTGTCAGTTTTCTGCCACAAGGCATTATACAGATTACACTTATATAAGTCTCTAAAGGAAAGATTAATAATTGTCTAAGTGTGTATGTTCCAGGAAAAAAAAAATCACTGAAATATACATATTTAAATTATTATTTATAATTATTTATAATTATAAATTATAATATATATAATTATAATTATTTATAGTAACGTATATTACATCTAATATATATGATATATATAATATAGATAATATTATTTTATATATATTATAGGAAACAATACATATTTCTATATTTATATATTAAGTAATTTTATATATTTCTATTATTAGATCACCTGCCTAGCGAATGAAGAGAAGATAGGGGATGCAGTTTTTCTGGATTTTGATACTGTCCCTCCCAGCATCCTCTGAACAAGTTGTCCAAGTGTGAGATGAACAAGTGCAAGTAGATGGTGCACTGCTTGAAGAACTGGCTGAAGGGCAGGGCTCAGTGAGGTGCAAAGAATGAGGCTACATCTGTCTGGTGGTGTTCCCTGGGGCTCAGCGTGGTTTTTGGCCTCCCATTTAAAAGGAATATTAAGGTACATGAACCTATCCTTAGGAGGGCACCAAAGCTGGAGAAGGAGCAAGATGGCATGTCCTCTGAGGAGTGGCTGAGGACTCTGGACTTGTCTGGNCTAAGTGTGTATGTTCCAGGAAAAAAAAAATCACTGAAATATACATATTTAAATTATTATTTATAATTATTTATAATTATAAATTATAATATATATAATTATAATTATTTATAGTAACGTATATTACATCTAATATATATGATATATATAATATAGATAATATTATTTTATATATATTATAGGAAACAATACATATTTCTATATTTATATATTAAGTAATTTTATATATTTCTATTATTAGATCACCTGCCTAGCGAATGAAGAGAAGATAGGGGATGCAGTTTTTCTGGATTTTGATACTGTCCCTCCCAGCATCCTCTGAACAAGTTGTCCAAGTGTGAGATGAACAAGTGCAAGTAGATGGTGCACTGCTTGAAGAACTGGCTNTGCACTGCGTGAAGAACTGGCTGAAGGGCAGGGCTCAGTGAGGTGCAAAGAATGAGGCTACATCTGTCTGGTGGTGTTCCCTGGGGCTCAGCGTGGTTTTTGGCCTCCCATTTAAAAGGAATATTAAGGTACATGAACCTATCCTTAGGAGGGCACCAAAGCTGGAGAAGGAGCAAGATGGCATGTCCTCTGAGGAGTGGCTGAGGACTCTGGACTTGTCTGGTTTGGAGAGGAGGGGGCTGAGGGACGACTTCACAGTTCCCTGAGAAAATGAAGTGGAGAGGGAGGTGCTGAGCTCTTCTTGCTAGTACCTGGTGCCAGGACACGTGGGAATGGGTCAAAGCTGCATCCATCAGATGAAGTTTGGATTTGATGTGAGGAGACCTTTCTTTACTCAGAGGGTGGGGAAACCTTGCAAGATCTCCTGTAGAGGTGGACAATGCTTCATGCCTGTTACTAACTGTAACTCCGTGCATTCAAATTTATTTGAAAGAAGCTTGAGAGTTCAAAAAGAGAGGCTGGATAGTGAGCATCACTGCAAAAAGATTTCTTCAGTAGGAACTGAAATTTTAAAAGTGGGGGTTTTGTGTTTTTTTCTTTTTTAGATTTGAGTAAGAGGACACTTACTGATATGTACTTACCTTGAATATTAGTCTGACTGATTCCTCTTTTAATTTTTACTCCAGTTTCTGGCCTCCTTTGTTACTAAACTCTCTACCCTCTGTCATAATAAATGTTGTCACTTAGAAAATAGGGAGTCAATCTATTGTTTTTCATCCATAATGCCTTGGAGGTTTCGATCCCGCATGGAGAATTCATTTCAGTGTAATCCATCAAGAGAATGATTGCTTGTTTCCAACTGCTAAACCAGTAAGAACTCAGGCCAGTCAGTCCCAGCTGCAGAGAGGGAAATATGGATGTGATTGAGAAAGGAAGGAAAAATTAACTCTACCATCCAGGAAGTATAATGATAATACTCCTGTCATGGCTTCATGGCAATCATAGTACTGCTGACATCATACAGCACTGGGCATGGCACTCCTGAACAACGTGTTACGGTTTCATCTAAATCGGACACACGGAGAACCCGGATAAGGCATTTGAAGAAATGGGAAGTGGGGAAGTGGCGAGAGATGAGTTTCTTCACTATTTCTGTCTCTTTAATGTCCTTACCCCACAGAGAAATGTTTCACTTTCCCTGCTCACGCTATGTTCTGCATTTATGCATATGTCACAAGGTCTTTATTTGACTTTTTATACCTCCAACCTCATATCTAATATTAAAAGGGGTTTTTCTTTGGCAATGCTAGCAAATAGCAAAGAAAATACTACTTAGAGGTAATATGGCAAATTATTTTTGAATTAGAGAGAAAGGAAAAGCAGCAAGGAGAATGGAAGTGATTTTTCAACTAAGCGGAAATAAGGTAAGTGTTTGAATGCTATGATCTTTATGATCTATGATTAGTTTGGTTCTATCAGCTTTAACAGAGCTAGATCACTTTACACTATCCAATTGTACAACATCAATAATATTAATATTCCTTTTTTTTTTCCTAAAGTTCTTGGGGAGTCATGCCTTGAACCAAGATACAGACTGTCACCTTTCAGAACTTTCATCAGAATTTTTTAGGGGAAGGGGGAAGAAAAGAAATGCAATGCAAATAAGGGTTAGAATTCTTATTTATAGTTGGAAATATGTCTCATTGCTGACTATGATATGGTTAACGCTGGGCTGTGATATTGTACTTTGCTGGTACACTTTATTGAAACTATCAGTAGTACATAAGTCTTATTAATAGAATTATTCATTAAAGTAAAAAATAGAAATCACTATTTTTTAGCAATGAAAAGACTAAAACAGACATAAGAATTTTTAGAATACACTAAAAATCACTGCTTTATACAACAAGAAGCTTTATACAAGAAGAAGCTGCCTTAGGCAGATCCATATAGTTTAACTCAACACATCCATTATCTATAAAAGAGTTTGATCTCCAGATTGGTGAATGAAAATTGCAACATTTACACTACTCAGTGACTAAAAGAGCAAGTCTGTTATTATGCATTTTGCTAACTGCCAGACACTCTTTTGCTCAATAAAAATTATCAAAGTACCCACAAATCAAAACCCAAAGAATCTCTATAAATAGTTGTAGAATTATTAGGATTTGCCCTAGGATAATTTTAAAACTTGCACACTGAATTGTCATACCTTCTGCATTCAGCTCACTTCAGGCAAAAACTATCAAATACCGCTATGTAAAGAAAACACAAACTATAATGTCTAAAACAAGGGCACCAATAATAGGAGCTGATTTAAAATGGCAATACTGAACCAAATACACTAGAATTACTTAGCCTATATATATGTATATGAAATTTAATTCTGCAAACAAACATGCAGTTTAATAACTATTTTGAAAGACTCAGCCTTGGCCTTTAGGCATTTCAGCTTATTTTCAAAATCATGTCATAATTTTCAAATATAAATTTCCAAATATAGAGGTCAATACTTATGCATAGGGTCACAGATAGATTATGCTTTCAATGCTGATATTTCCTGTAGAGCTGGCAGATTAGTTCAGTATCTATAAATCAAGTTGTTTTTTTTTTAATATGAAGAGATGCTGTCATCTTTGCAGATTCTAATATGTAGAAGATTCTGAGGTATTTGAATCCAGATAAAAACTAAGATACCATGGGATCATAATTCTTTTGATAAGTGTTGTTCCACTGAACAGGAATTCTGTGATAGTTTTACAGCTACCTGAAACAATATTTGTCCTTCAGTTCACCTCAGAGACTCTGCATAGCTCAAGGACCCTGATTTGCAGAACCTAAATCAAAAGACAATAGAAGTCAAAAGAAACCTTCTCCTTTACTTTAACAGACATGAATTCATGTGTTCTGTTTCTTTCTTTTTACTATTTTATCTACTATCATTTTTTGGAGTGTTTACTGTAACCATTCTGTAACCATTTCTACAATTAATAAATTTAGTAAACAATGTATAGGGACAATACTGTGCTGAAACATAGTCCATATGATAAATACATTATCAATATAAACATTTTCATAAATTAGAATTATCAGCTTTTATTAAATTTAACACCACACTTCTATTACTATTAATTATGAATGTTCAGCAAGTAGGGGCAAAAGTAGATTATACTGTATATATTATATGTTTTATCTCTAAGGGTAATAAAATTAAACTTACGCAATTTCTCTGTCTGATAAAACTACTGATAGTTAAAAAGAACATGAGAAAAGCTGAATTGTCAAAACACATCTATGTGCTCCAATAACATCTAAACACTAGGGTTGCAGTGCTGTAGGGTTCCCTTGCACTTGCCAAATAATCTACATACCTCGCCAAGGAGAATTGTGAACTATGGACTCTAACCACAAGTAATCTGTTACAGATACTAAATGTATTCTATTAAAACACTTTGAAAATAAAACAAAATATGGATTCTTAGAAATTACTTCTGATTTGAAGGGATAATTGAATTGCAGTGCTAGAGAGAAAGTGATCATTTGGGTTTTGTTGAACTCTGATGTGAAAAGATGGCTGGGGGTGAAATTAGAGGAAACTGAGTAGTTATATCCACATCCTAACATAAGTCATAATGGTATGGGAATTTTAGGGTGAAATGCAGTTGCTACTTCCTGGATGGAATGCGGTTGGCATGCTCAAAACCTATTACATGATGATTCCCCACACCTGCAATCTGCCACTTTTAGCACCTGCAAAGGAACAGGTGTTTACGCCCTTGCAGAGAGGGGAACTTCATGGGACTTTGCAGCTGATAAACTGCATAGCACTTGTCAGTCAAGAGGGTAGGAGAAGATGTCTTGCTGCCAAGCCAGCAACAATAGCAAAATCACTCTCTTCAGACAAAATTGGTTCATTATAACCTAATTGCAATATTAATGCATACCTCCATCCCAAAGTTACCTGGCCCAAGATACAACCACCCCTCACTGAGCATATGCTCTATATTTTATTTACTGGACCTCTAAGAGCAAAACAAGAGAATTTTAAATCAGTGACAATGATTCTTTATTTTACAGAATTTAGTTCTTTTAATTAACAATAATTTTTCACCATTAGTATGACTAGAGTCACTCAAGCTCCACCTAAACACAAAGAAATGTATAAAGGTAAGTTGAGAATGGAAGAAAGTCAGGGAAGTCTCCCCTGTAGCTACTGGGATCAGCTGTCAGCCTGAACCTGGGGTCTCCCCTCCTGCCCCCCATAAGGACCCCTACTGTGTAAGAACTACACTCGATGCTTGCTGTTTTATTGGGGATTAGAGCTTGTCTGTGCATTGTTTTGAATAAGTTTTTGCAGTGAGATACTATCACTGACAATCCTTGAACCTTAACATGTCACAATTTTCTATTAATAAAGAGTTATTCCATGAAGTGTTAGTATGAGTCCTGCACGGGTGCTGGCAGCAGCTGGCAGTGGGGAAGGTATTAGAGTAAAGAGGAAGACCCACTGAGGGGTCTCCTTTATGCTGTTGTTGTGTGTCCCTGTATAAGTCAGTGGAAGTGACCTCCAATCCAGTGGAACTGTTCAGTGAAGAGTCTTATTAATGGAACAACGACAGACTGGTTGGGCAGGGTTTTGGTTTTCCTGGAGTGCTGACAGACCAGTCAGATGCTAAGAGTCAAGGAAATCTCCCCTTTTCATGCGTCATCTGTTGAGTGCACCCATTTAGGTGGCTATATTTTGATGAAAGCACCGAGTCCTATACTCATATACTATTAGATTCAGTTTTTTTAGGCCCTCTTTCCTTCCAACTGCACTAACAAGGCAGGCCTACATATACCCAAACCCCTACACAGCCTTTCCTTAGAAGGTGACTGATTAAATTCTCCAAAATCAACTTCTACAAAACAATGGTATTGCTCACTCATGAAAGGGCATGTTGGTAAAAGGAAAAAGGTTAAAACCAACAAAGTTCATGCCCTGGTTCATTTACACATTATCCTTTCCTTGTAAGTATTAGCAAGCTGCCTTTATTAATGCTTATGCATGTTCACAGTGGCCAAAATCTCCAACTTTCTTTATATCTGGAAATTGGCTTAAAGCTAGACAAAATCGTCTCATGGTATTCCAAAGCTAAAAACTTCTGCTGAGGCATCTGTAGAAATCCCAAGTGTAAAAATTGCACTTCATATGGGAAGCCCAGTTCTGCCCCAAGCTGAGGGCAAAGGACTAATATATGATAATAAAATCTAGACTGGATAGAGTTTTGGTCCCTCTCCTTCTCCTCTTCAAGACTCACAAATTGCATTTCAGGCACTGCAAGTAAGACTGTCAGCAAGCTCACATTTTGAAGAAAAGATATCTGCTCACAAACAAGGTGTTCTGACACATGTTCACTATAAAAATCAGTTGCAAAAAAGGATTTTGCAGATAAGAATCATTGAGAATGGCTCCACAGTATGATTAAAACTTCTCTTGTGTAATGTTTCTTCAGAAAGACCAGAGAAATCAGTATTTACTATAGCAAGAGAAATTTCTTTCCTCCTTTTCATTATTTTGTCTCTGAAATCTGTAACATATTCATAGCCCTGTGGTAATATTGCAGCTTATAGGCCTCATTATTACCTCAACTGTGTTTTACATGGACTGAAACTATGGAAATGAAGATGAAAAAGCCCTTGTGTTATGAGCCTGGATATAAGTACTGGGCATGGACATCTAAGCTGCAGTGGAGTAGGGCAGGTCAGGTTAGGGGGCTGGACACAGGTACCTATGATAATGCTTGCAACTCTGTACAGGTGATCGAGCAAACTTATTAAAGTGCATTATATTGTTGCTTTCCATCTTCACATTTGTAACCTGGCCTTGAAGCAGAATCTTGCTTTTTTCAGACAGACACAGTGTACCAAGTAGCAACTTCTGATAGAAGAAAAGCAGAAAAATAAATACAACTAGAAAAATACAACAGAAAAATAAATGATAGATGAATACTCTCAGACAGAATAGACCAAAACTTTTTTGAAAAAAAAGCATTTCTTGTGAGTGGATGGGAAACTCACACTTGTCAAAATGAAAATAATTTCACAGAAATATTTATTTTGAAGAGAATTTTATTAGCCCAGAATGAAATGCCTAGTCTAAATGAGAGAAGAGACTCTTACCAAGATTTCAGTGTTTGTGACATTTGCCATGGCACAGTAGATCAGTATTTCTCTTGAAACATTTCATGTGAAGGGGTTATGTAGGGCAATAGTTTTAAGGATAAAGGGCCACTAACTGCTGCTTTTATGATAAAATGACTGCCTGTGGCAAAAGCAAATGTTCAAGGTGGTCTGTGCTGAGCAAACACAGAACTGAGACACAACACCTTGAATTTCCTGCACCTACCTCAGAAATTCCCTTCTTATGAATGGAAATGTGCATGCTCTGTAAGGAGCAATAAGCCCTTGGACTCTGAGGGCTGCTTAGCACAGGTTCATGGATCATGAGCCCCACTAAAGGTGGTCAGTTAAAAAGTCACTCTTGCTCTTGGCAAGCGCAAGGCACATCTTGCACTGCTGCTGAAAAGTTACACTTGAAACTGCTGGGCTAGCCAAGGGCTGCACACTGCATGGATAAGAAGATAAAACATAAGCAGAATTGCTACAAAACTGAGGAAAAGAGTGAAATATTCCTATTATTCCAATGAAGACGAGCAGCTGCAATACATTCTTCTAAAACAATTAAACCAAATGTATTATTCTCTATACATTACCAACCAGAAACACAGTAATATCAGGCTTCCCAAGGATATACATAAGTAAAAATTCACCCTTTTTTTATTGCATTAAAGCAAAATTATCACAGCAATGAAAGTATCCATGTAGGGTTATCTTAATTAGTATTTTCAGTTCTCAGAAAAGAGAGAACTCCTAATTAAAAAAAAAAAAATTTCAGTTAATTGCTACTGTTGTACAACAAAGAATAATTTTTTTGTGCATTTACAAGCTGAGGTGAATTTCTGAGGCTTATCTTTCAAATGAAGTACATTTTTTATCAAAAGCATCTCATAGCTGTGGTTTATAGCTTTTATCTCACTGCTGCTGTACATCACTTTATCTACTGGAAAAGCTCACACATTTTGCACAGCAATATGAGAGAACTGAAATTCAAAACATATAAAAATCTCACAATGTTATTGTTCCATTAATGTTTTGTATATTAACTAGCAACAATACCAGTAATGAAACTTCTATGCTACTGTGATGGAAATATTAGAAAATCTTTTAGTACCTAAAATCCCAAGAGATTGTACTACAGCTTACATTCCCAGAACACAAAGTTTTGAGGTGAAAAAGTAAGTATTACCAGAGGTTGTTCTAATGTTGTCATTAGTGGAAAGCCAACTTATTTCAACATCAAGAATATATCTTTTGTAAAAACAAGGTTAGTTTTTTAAATTACCTTAAAAAACAAAAAAACTTCATTTCCTTGTGACCCATCACCATCAAATGACTGTTGTGTTCCGTTCATCTGTTTGGATCAAAAAGATGAAACAAGACTGAGTTTTTAGCGAGGTCATGTATCTTTCACTGTGTCTGTCTTAAAATAACACCTGTAAAATGAAGTAGTGTTTTTTCAGAAAGACTTTTAATCATTCTTATAAAAAAGGTGAGAATTTTACGACCAATATTTTCTTTTGTTCATTTCTTCTGCTATCATGTCTCTGCTAGTATATCAATAGTTCATTGTTTATTTTCTATTCCCTAAATCATTTCAAGCTGTGAAGTCTGTCCTTGTCAAATATAATATAGGGAGCAGAGTGCAAAGACTGGTGCTAAGAACACCCTTAACAGGAGAAGCAAGATATAATGTGAGAATGAGATTCTCATTTTGATACTTATTTTGAAAAACCATGCATTTCAACAATGCTCCAGAGAGTAGCCTCCATCCTCGTTCACTGAACAATGCTGTCATGGCTTCTTGAGTTTGTAGGGACATCCAAGCCTTGGAATGGAATAGTTCCTATGTTGCTGTCATCAAGGAAAGTCTGCAATTCGTGTTCTTTACACCATAGTCTTAATTCATGTTTTGAGCTACAGTACCTTAACCTTTGTACTGTGGATAATTTCTCCCCAAATGATTTAGCCTACTGACCATTTAATATGACTAGCTATATATCCTTGTTTGGAAAGCAGAGTTTTCATTACATTTAATTACTTTGCCCTACAACTTGCATGCGAAAGGTTCATAGTAAAGGTGCAGCTATTAAATAAGTGCAGCTACTAAACAAGGCCAGCTGCTATTAAAATCTACATAGTAAAGGTGAAGCTACTAAATTAAGGTGATTACAGTTTGAAGGTGTTTCTAGATGAAGACATATGGGTAAGCTTTTGCACCTACAGCGCATTTTACCATACACAATGTTGTAAAACTTGTATGAGCAGCTCAGCAAGATGTTTCCACATCTTAGCTGTTAAAACAATGTCATATTAAACCAATTTCAACAAATACAAAACATATTATTTTTAAAAATTTAATCCATTAGGAATTCATTTGAACACTTGACTCTGTAAGAAATTCTGAAATTCATAATGAATCTCAAAATCTCTGCTATACTTCAAAGTAAAAAAAACCCTTTAAAAATTACTAAATATTTTTCTAAACTCTACTGTAAATAGCAGTCTTAAGTAGAACACAACTCCCTAGTGAATTGCTGGTAGCTGGCTCATCTGCAATTTTCGCAGGCTGTCACACTTTCTAGAAAACTGAATTCATCTACTTCCCATAGCACTTGGTCTGTATCTTCTCAAAACCACACTTTACTCCTTGTAGCCATGAGATAAAAGTCTGTGTTTGTAGTTTCTCATTTCATTGTACCAAAATAACTGCTCTTGCAGCCCACCAGAGCAGTGTTTGTACAAAATGCCAGAGTTTCTGTGCAAGGCATGAGGCCTTTGAAGGGAAAAGTCTCCAAACACATTGTTTGTAGCGTCTGGGGGAGCCAGACTTGGAATAAGCCATACCCCTGATGGACATGTTTGGAAGAGGCTATGAAGCATCCTATCCCATCACCTGTGATCAGGTATTCTCTCTGAGGGAAGTAGTTGAGTTGCTTTAGAAGAGAGTTCAGAAATTAGTTCACACATATGCAAAGTGTGCAAAGGTCTGGAAGTGGAATAAAGAGCAAGTCAAACTGTCCATGTAGAAAGATCCTAAAGCAATGCAATATGACTGTCCTTTGCAGAGTAGAACACTCTAATTAAATTGCTCATAGACAATCACATTCCCATTATAAAGAAGAGTTTGGGGGTCTATCGCTATTCTATTGTTAGCAGCTCCCAGAATTTCCATTATTTTTCTGATAATGTGGTACAGACAGTTAAGTTACCTTAAGCACTACCTTCAGGCTGTAATGATTTTCTACATTTGGGTAATCTGAGTAATAATGTAATATTAAATCAATCTGAATTTTTCTGAATCTCACACTTCAAGCCCTAATGTCTGAAAGCTAGTTTCTCTGTGATTCAAATTGGATTTGGTGCTGTGCTAAAGCAAGATGAGATGTTTTGAAGAGGTACATGGTCTTTGCAAACCATACTATTTCACATGTGTTTCATAATAATAAAAATATAATTCAAATAATGAAGCATATTTATTTTATTAATATTATTCTTACTTTCCTTGATCATACTCAAAGGGTTTTTCACTTGTAGATCTTTGTGACATGACCCAGAGTCAGACAGGGCTTTGAGGAAATTTATCTAAAGGTTTTCTTTATGATGAATATCCTAAAATATAAAATTACTTTTATCAATCTCATTTAATTAACCTATAAATTTGAATGCTTGACTTTTTAAATCAAGACAGATATTTAAGACAGATTAGATACAAAAATCTTTGTCTTAAAAGTTTCCTTGCTTCAGATTTTCCTATACAGAGTATTATACAGAAATACTACAGAATGTTTCTGAGATGCAAGTTCTGCATTGACAGTCTTTGCCACCTCCAAGGTCCATCTGTCTCATCCCTTTTCCCAGTAGTGTCTTCATAGTTTCAGGCTGCAAGTGTATTTCTTTACCTCTTTATCTCCCTGAAACATGCTGCGACCTGTCTAGTCTCACTCCTGAAAAGGAAGGCTCCTGTGGTCCTGTAGAGCAGCAACCTCCCACCTCCTCACATGAGGATCTACCTCATCTTTTACAAATAAAGAAGGAAACAGGTAGATATCAAATATTGCAATCTCAATGGCTTTTTTGGGTTTTGCAAAACCTGAACCTTATGATAGGACTTCCAAAGAATTTATCTGGCAAATACCTTAAAAACAGATGATGATACTTTTCCTAAGGACATACGTATGACGTTGTAAGATAAACTGATTTTTGGAAATCAGTTAAAGCTGTTAGTTCCTCTGGATTTTCTGAATTAGTCTGTCTTAATCTATAAGTAACTAAAGGTGGCTTTTTGCTACCTCAAGTCACATTTTTACACTCTGACATTGCCTTAAAAGTTGTTATCTGTCTTTAGATTTTTTACCAGTTTGAAAGGGAAAGTGAGGAAGGCTGAAGATAGCACCACTGAGCTGACTATTGAAGGCTTTTAGTTTCTCTCAACCTTCAGAAACTTCCGCAGATTTCAGGATGTTCAGAAAGCCTGGCTGACACTGCTAGGAGCCATTCTGACAGATACCAGGAAAAACATGCTCCTAAGAACATGAAGAACCCCTGCTGCTTAAATAGGCTGCAAAAGATACACATAAAACTTCCAAAGAAACACAAAGACTTTATTCAACTCCAACATGTGATTTTCTAAACACTTATGCATGTTGTTTTCGTATTAGATACCTACCAGATTCTCCTAACTTTTGTGTACCATACACATCTTTTAGCCTATTGCCATTCTACAAGTACTAGGAGGCACAATAACAGTTCCTATATGTATGAATATCCTGGGGCAAATACCTTGCAACTTTCTCAAATAATTTTTTATGTAACAAGGTTAGTTCATAATACTCTCTAAAATACTCAAAAAGCTCTAATATTGTAAAAAGGGCCTTATTTCCAATTGTCTTACAAACCAGTCAAACTATTATGAGTAAGTAAATCAATATTAAATATGGATTTAAAAATCTTACCTTTTCCAGACCAGTAACTCATGTTTTAACTGTACTGAATTAGTTTAGCAGCTCAGAAATACATTTAAATAATTTGATTGAAATATATGCCTTTTTTAAGACCTTCTACATTCCTTCACATTTTAATAAAAAGAGAAATATCAAATGCTATTGTTTATCACTACAGCTATGTCCAAGCATTATTTTACTAAAGTAATCCACAAAATCAAAGAAAAAACTTCCCTAAGTATTAAAGTGTGAAGTGGCCGTTGACACGGCAAATTTAAGAGATGAGTACATTTAAGGACAAAAGATCCAGGTCCTGTGGAAAGGAACAAACATTATTATAATAGAATGAACAATATGGTTAACAAATTAAATTTATGATGGTGTTGGTAGCTTTAAGGATCAAAACTGAGATTGTCCCCTTAGTATAATGAAAGCTAAGATCTGATTGTCAGTATATTTATTTCAAATGTTTTTCTTTACTCAGCTGGTTTTTAGAACTTACTAGAGCATATTGAGTTGTGCCAACTATGCATTTTGTAACAAGATGACCTTCTAGCAACTCATAATGAATTTAAGTGCAGTTGTAATAAGAATATCAAAGGGAGTTTAAGAGTGATGTTTATAATCTTTTGGTAAGGCCACTGACTTTATTATCATAATGTTAGAGCACAGATTCAAATAAATTTTAATTTTTAATGCAATCTCAGGCTTGCAACCAACTGCTTCAATTATTTTTAAAGTAATATCTAAAATTTCTATTTTTATTCCTGTTAGCCCCTTTCCTTTCACTCAAAATAGACATATATGCAAGGGGAAAGCAGCCATGGGGTTTCCCTAAGAGCTACCACATTTCCTCTGGAATTACACATCTCTAGCACATCTGCTAGAGTCAGGGCCAGAAATGATATTAAGTTGCTGTAGAAACTCTGTGATTAATTTGTTAAGTGCTCTCCTTTTGGGCAGAAAGGTTTTTTTTTTTTTTAGATTACTAACTACTGAACCTGTGGAAAGTTACCCACTTCTTTAATATGGATCCTTCTCTTAAAATTTACATATTTGTAGCCAAATTATAAATCTGTGGGCTAAAAGACATCTTCCTTAGCATGGACTTAACTTCTGGTACAGAAGAGCTTTGAATTTCAAACTTGTCAGAAGGAACAAGTTATTTTTTGAGGTCCTTTTCTCCAGCTAAGGCAGGAAAAAGGAAGGAGGGGAAAAAAAAAGACTGCTGTCTCATTATGTGGAACTATACTGACAGTGAAAAGAAGCTAATTTTGAAAGCATTATTAATTATTAAGTAGATTAAGTGGATTATTAATTAAGTGGATTAATTATTCTTTCATTGTTTAGCATTTTCAAAAACACATCTTGTGTTTGTTCTTAACAGGGCTAAGAATTCAAATCATTCCAGGAGATCCTGAGCAACACTCAGGCTGGAGTCCTGAATATGGGATAATTCAACACTCAATTTTCATTATTTCTTTCCAAGAAATATGCTTACATAGTAATTTGCTGTTGCTTTTGGAACTTCCTGGAAATTGCCAATTTGACACAAAGAGCCATAAAAGCAGGTGCTCTGGGTAAATAATGCAGCAATACCAAAATGTGCAGAACCAATCAGGGTTGAGATAAGGACCATCATACACACATCTTACAATAGGGTATTGGGGTAGTGGCACCACATACATGGAGTTTACAGGCAAACAAGCACAAACTTCTCTCTTGCCTAGGGCTTTGTTTCAGTTCACTGAACAAAGCACTAAAAAGTAATTACGGTCTTTTTCTTGGAAATTGTTTCAGACCCTCCTTGGAGGTTTCTGCTTCAAAGGCATTCCAAATTACAAAAAAAAAGAGAGTGGGCTATTTGCCCAAAGTTTGAGAAAAATTACATTTAATGGCACAAATGTGGGATTTCTTTTGTTTCTTCTCATATGAGGAAAGGGAAGCCAAGTTTTTTTGAAGTGTTATGTTCACAAATTGCCTTCTTCCTCCTAATTCCAAGTAAAAGACAGATGGAATCAGTCCTGGATGAACCTTACACACTAACATTAAGCCAGCTTTGTCTCACACTTCATAATTTCTTAAGCTGAAAAAGTAGAGAAGCAGCCCAAAACTTCTCAGACCACAGAACTATGCTTTCTTCTGCTAACCCATGATGTCTGCCTGTCAGCTATGCTGCAAGGAACAGTCTAAAACAAAGACACACGCAGTCCAGCTCTTTTTTCCCCCCAGAATCTTAGAAGCCCATCAATACTTCTTCCATCAATAGAATTCTTTGTCGAAAGTATTGTCTGTGAAGTTCTACTGTAGGAAGTAGGAAGATGTGTCTTTTTAATGACTTCTGATTCACAGAATTAAAAGAAATTCAAACAAAAAAAAATCTAGAAAGCAAGCCAGCTGAAATATTACTGGTATCATATCTATTATTCCTTCTACTCAAGACAATTAAACTGAGCCACTAAAAATAAGGTGTTGAAAATACTGATTTCATGGGAAAACAGAGTTAAACCTCTCAACTCAAAGAGAACATGCAATTTCTGAGTTCTCTGTATCTCATGGTCATTAGCAGCTGTTTTATGCAAAATTTAATTTTAGAGGGCAATGAATCATAAAAATTTAAAAAACATGTTAGCAATGACAAATAAAAGACTACATGCATCTTCCAAAAAAGAATTATAAGTATTATCACTAAAACAAAGACAGAAAAAAGGGTCATCAAATTGAGAAACACTAGTCTAAGTTAATAATTTTTATATTATTATTAAGTGCATATGGTCTGTAGGAAACTCTATAGCACTGTCACAGGTTGTGCTGTCATGATAACACAAAGACTTGCCTGTATAGAAGTTTCTGCCCCTTCTTGGCTCCTGTACAGATTTCAATTACACTTCAAGCATTTGCAGAGATGCTATAGGGCTTTTGCAAAAATCTAAGTTACTTTCTCATAGTTTGAAAGCTCTCACAAACATTCATGACCTGAAACATTTGCCCTCACAAACATCCATGACCTGAAAAAATAACTTCTACTGGATGCATTAATAGACCTAAAAGGATCTCAGTCTTACATGAATCAGTTCTTGTTCACATAAATGCAAGCCCAGACCTTTTTGAATAGTAGTCAGCCAGCCACCTTGTCTAGTGACCATTTCACTCCTTTTCTCTAAAGCATTTGGGTCGGGTTAAGATTTGGATTGTTTTAGCTCTTGTCTCTCTCTATTACATATAATCTCTTTCCATAATAAATACTTATTTCTTCTTTAAAGGAGGCTGGTTAGCAATGGCAGTCAGGGTTAAGTTGCATCATGTTGTGCTGGAAATATTTCAACAACATAATTACTCCAAATTGAAGTCACTTCTCCCATTTATCTTAGCTTGAAGTATTTTTGTTCAAAGAATGCCATAATGTGGTTCTTTTCTTCCCTGACCATGTAGCACTGCCATTGTGCTAGGCTGAAGTACCATTAATGGATTTCCTTGTGTGTTGCTGTGCAGCCCTAGCTGTGATGTTTTGCATAGACAGAGTTCAAAAAGGGTTGTAAAATTCTGTCAATGACTGCTTTCTGTACTCAGGTGAAGGTGTCATGAACCCATTTTAGGGAGATGAGAGGTGGAGAAGGGGCAGAGGCAGAACTTCTGGCACAAGGATTTCTAAATGCAAAAGTAGAGACTGCTACTTCTGGTCCCATACTGGCATCTCAGGAAGCAGAAAAGGAGGAGTCCACAGTCACAGCGAAAAGTCACAGTCACACCTAGTGCAAATGCAAGTTTGGTAAAAATAAAAAAATCTGGGCTAATATAAATTGACTAAGAATTAACAAAGGTCAGCTCTGAGTTATATTGAGCCTTAATAGGAATGGAAGATAGCTATGAGACCAAAGAATTGGCTTAACATTATTCCACTCCATTTTACCACTGGGTTTAACCAGAGTTGACTCACAACTGATTTTTATAGTTCTGTAACGAATGAAATTGATTAGACAGAAGCAAATAAGATTTGATAAGACAAACCGTTTTATTGGTTGTTCTGAAACCACTTAACAGAGTAAACAATAGGGTCAATATATTCCATCTCAGGTTTAAACATAATTTCTACTTAACAAGGATAAAAGGGGATCTGCGTTTATTCAAAGTCATGCATTAAAAGCATTAGATTAGAGATTAAAGAGCACAGCACAGTGATGTAAAGGTTGGCTGGAATTCCAATTGTATTTCATGTTTTATTATATATTTGAAAAACTAATTATAGCTCAGGCCTAACTGATGCCAGAGGAGGACTTAGAATGTTTATAAAATGCTATAATTGAATTATCACAAAGAAACTAGTGTTGCAAGATGAGAAAAATCATTATGCAATATCAGTGTGCTATCAAATGTGTGAAATGTAAATATTTTTGGAGCTCAGAGCATTTCAGCTACCTAGTAATTCACCTTTCAGCATTAGACACCATTATTGAATGATGAAGACTGTAATAGATGTTGAAATGTACTGCAGTATTCTATCCAGGTTGCTGCACAAAGGCCTCTTCCAGACATTTGGACTATGTATGCTAACACTCTGCCATATCTTCCCAGAGCTTTTTTGATAGTCTGGTGTTTAAACTATCACAGTGATTTATTCCAGTGTTAAAACTTATATTTCTTTGCCAAAACACTACTGGTTTTAGCACTTTCTTTGACTCCCTCTAACTGAGAATATTAGTGACACAAGTATAATGTCATGCCTATCATCTTTTAACAAAAATGCCTCAATTTTTTTTATTTATCACCATAGCACTTGACATATTTTCCATCAGTATCTTCCTGTCCTTAAATTCCTTCAGTAATGACTATCTTCTCCTCTATTTTAAATTTTTTATGTTTCACTGCACTTGTAAATTTCAGTTACTATTCCTTCCTACAATACATTTTTATTGGCTAGATACATTATTCCTTTACATGATTCCAACTCTTCAATTCTGGACTATAGAATTTTCCACTACTCCTTCATTTCATAGAATATTCCAGACTTTCTTCTCTTTGCTTACATAATTTTAAAACAATTTGGTAAGATAACTGCATTTTTAATTTGGTTTATTTTTTAATTTTCCCAAGTCTCCCCTATAAGTTCAAAGTGTGCCACATTACTTAGCAATACGAAATGCAATATAAAATTTAAAAGACTACTATGCATTTTACATTGCAAAGATAGTAGAGTTAAGAACAAGATTAACCTTTGCCAAGGTCTGGACATTTTTCAGCCTCTTGCCTCATTAGTCTCAATAAAACCAGCTATGGAAGGCTGAGTAATCCTGCATTCAAACTGAAAAGGATTCAGTTTTCAGAAATTTTCAGAAAGATTAATCCTGAAGACAAAATACATTGCATCAAAGAAAGAAACTAGCTCAAAGAAAGTGAAGCTGATTGTTTTACACTTCAGTCCCCCTTGAATCTGGGGACATAATCTCTTAATAATCTATTCTTATTTTTGTAAAGCATGCACATGGTGAAACAGAGGAAAATTCGATTTCTTAAATTCCTTTAAAACCTTGGCAATTTTCCCCATACTGTTGACAAAGAAACGCACCCACACACAGCAAAACTAAAAGTGATTGCAAAAGGGCAATGTGGCTTCCTGATATTCACCAAAATACATGGCTATGGACAATCAATGTGCTTTGGGAGAGCAACCCAGAAACAAAAATAGCCATTCATTTAAGAACTCAGATAACTATAAAAAAGGAAACCTTGGTGACCTGATAGTTGTTAGAGTTGCCATAGGTTATGGCACAGAGCTCAGGACCTGGAATCTGATTTCAGGTTTCTCTGTGATGCCTGATGTTTCCTTCTCAGAAGTATCAACCCTGGTCTGATCAGGCTTTGCAGAAAGCTGTTTCAGCTCTCAACTCATATTCCTACTTCAGTGTTTACTATTTTGACAGTGAAAAATCTCATCACTTGGGTGTGTTTTCTCAACTTCTACTGAGGAGCTGACGTAGTAATAAAACCACTAAAAGCAGTGTTCTCCTATGCTGTGGGGGCTGGTCGGGGTGACTTGGACGCTGTAACCTTCCAGAGGTCCCACAGCGGACAACTTTCTAGGGATCTCAGGCTGTCCTCCAGCCTTCAGGTAACCTCAGCAAGGCTCTGACAGCCTTTGGCTGCTAGCAATCAGCTCTTAGCAGTGATTTCAAGCTCTAAGTGATTTCAGCTCTGCATTGCGAGGTACCCCCTCGGGTAACACAGGGACAAAGAGACAGGGACAAAGAGACAGGAGCTTTATATGGCAGTTCCGCAGGATGAGGCTTTATTCCAGGAACCCTGCAAAAGGAACCAGGGACGGACAGCTCTGTAATGAACTGGGCAGAAACTGGGGGTTTTATGGGGAAAAGCGGGGGTGGTACAAAGGGGCAAAAACCAATGGGTTACAACAAATCTGCATGGCACCCGGTCCTGGACTGTTAAGATGAGGTATTCTGTTTGCCATCTGATAAAGATGGGGTTGCTTTCTTATGTTAATTGGGCAGTTTTTCTTATCTCTTCCACAAACAATCTCTTCCTCCAGGGAGATATCTTCTGTTAATGGGCTATTGAGCCCATGACTGATAAGATTACATCATCCATTGTGAGATGCTCCGCCCAGGGGGAGGAGCCAAGCATTTCTATCTGAATAAAATCAGACTTCGAAACACCGAGATTCATTCTCTCCACTGGATTCCCAGAGGAGCAGCTTTCTCTCCACTGGATTCCCAGAGGAAGACCATTCTACACAACCACCGGACTTTTCAGAGGGAACCTACACCCGTCCCACAGGATCCCTGCTTTAACAGAACTGTATCTTCCACTCCAAGAGGACACCATTCAACTGGACTGTTATCAACACCCTGACCCCCAGGGTGGCAGGTCATATCCTGACTCTGTCAGGGGTTTTTCTTTTGTTTGTTTTTTCCCTAGTACTAGTTGCATTTGGGGTTTTTTTTTCATTTTTCCTAGTAAAGAATTGTTATTCCTATTCCCATATTTTTGCCTGAGAGCCTTTTAATTTCAAAAACTGTGGTGATTTGGAGGGAGGGGGTTTACCTTTTCCATTTCAGGGAAGGCTCCTGCCTCCCTTAGCAGATACCTGTCTTTTTAAAACAAGACACACTCCAAAGTAGCTGGGGTCTCACCATAACCAAGGAGGATTTCTCAGCCAAGGAGGATTGAAATGATCTTATCACAGCCCATTCAAGGGACATCTCTCTAGGGGAGAGGTCTGGTGTGCCTGTCTGTCTCCACATTCCTAAAAGGCAAATTGGACAAAAAACAAGTAGATGATGCTTTTAATTTGAAATTTCACCTGAAACTTCACAAGAATTGCTTTGAACTTTGCCTATGTAAATTTCTTGTATGGAAAATGGAACCAATCTTTTTCAATTTGTCCTATTTCATTTGGTCAATTTATTAGTACTTTATGTATTTCTATTTTGTGATTTATAAAAAAAAATATTTAATAGCTTAGGCTATTTCAGTTCTCCTGTGTTTGCTATAGATTTTTCTTTTAAATTGCTTTTTTTCCCTGCAATATGAGGTAACTTAAATTCATTTTAGGATGGTGCTGGGATCACTTTTTCCCCATTACTTCATATATTGTAAATAAGAAGAAAATACTTTTTTACTGCACTCAATGTGCAAAGTATCTGTTTGCATTTTGGATGTTAGCTCATTGTCAAACACCAGAATAAAAAAAATGGGTCTTCTGAGGAAACCAGAGGTACAGTAATATTACACCAGAGGTACAGTAATATTACACCAACCAAAAAGAGGCATGAAATTTTATCAGTCTTAAAGTGCCATATATTTGCTTCAATTAAAACTTTCCTCATGTTCATCCAATAAATTAACCATCACTGGATTACAGGTTGCAACAATTGAGAACTCTGAAAATGGAGGATGCTGTATGAAAACTGCTCGTTAAAACCTCAGCTAATTTCTTTTTGTAGGTGGAGCAATTATGTTTTAAAAAAGGATGACCAAAATTCTGTATTTTACTCTAGTCTTTATCTGTTATCAGTAGACAGCTATGAGTAAGACCAAAAATAGCTTAAGTATTAGTCCCATTCTTTTTTTGTTGTGTTTAGTCAATAAAGCAAATTTTTTCTGCACAGAACCAGGTGGAATATGATCAACAGAAGGGACTTAACACATAGGTTGAAATTTAAAGTCAAAAAATTTGAACGTAAGTATAAGAAAAGTTAATTCATTTCAGAGAGTCAAGAAGCATCCCAAGCAGACTCTGACACTTTCAGCATAGCATGACTCAACCATTCAGAATCATTTAGAAGAAAAAATAAACTATTAACGCTTCCCTAAACTGCATACAAGGAGGAAGTGGATGTGCAAGAAAGTACCTAAAGGAGAAATTAATAAAATTGGAAGTGCTTGCACTTGTTTTAGTAAGAGATAAAACACTTTAAGCATTCTGATGCACATTTATGCATCAGTTCTCTTCCATTTTTTGGGTTAACTTGCAGATTTTTTTGGTACTTAGCAAAAGCCTGCTGTGTTCTCTTCAATTTTTAGATCAGAAGATCTATGAATAGGGAAAGACACAGCTACAACCACATTTTCAACATCAGTATTCCACTGGGTTCCCCGTAGATGGGACACTGATGCAGTTTGCCTCATCAGACACTGAATTTTCCCTTCATGGTGGATGGTTATTTAGGAACAACTATTTATTCCAAACACTTTCCAGCCTGGTCAGCATACTCACTTTCTTTGTACACACACTGTGGGTGCTGTGTTGCTCCTCTCTCTCACAGGAGAAACATGACCATTCAGAAATTCCTTGCTTTAGCAAGCAGAGCTTTTGTCCATTCTGCCTTCTCATACTGCCATATTCAGTTGGGCATCTGCCCCTTGGTGAGCTGCCATGTAGTGGCTCCAGAAAGACAACAGCTCTGGGAGACAGCAGTTAATTCTGCTTGATGGTCACTGATTATTGACTCTTGTTCTCCTGTAAACACAGAAATTCCAGGAAGAGCTCAGTTTTTTATGGCAATAAAGAAGCTGAAGTAGGTTAGATTTTCACAGATAATTTCCATAAAATCTGATTATAGCTATAGGGGAATAAAACTTACATATATCGCAAAAAAGCACCAAAAAACAATTTAACAAGTAGTCCAACAACAGCAGCCACAATGCAGTGAGGGAAGAATGAATTGTATAGCATGGGTTTACAACATGGGCATGCATATGTGTGCATACATATGTTAGTATCAAAAATGTAATTTGACCTTTTTGATTTTTAAGAACAAAGCATTCAGGTACATATACATGTATCTCTGTGGTGAGCACATGCATGTTGACTACAAATACATACATATTACATGTATCATAGAAAAATATAGATGGAAAGGGTCCATCTGAGGTCCTGGCCCCTTAAAAAATCACTCAAAGTGCCGTTAATCTCAAAGTCAGAGTAGGTTGCTCAAGGCCTTGTCTAGTAGAGATACATACAATAAGGCTAATTTGCAAAGCTCATAGCCAACCACTCACTGAAGTATGTTATTTTCTTTCACTGGTTTATTTTTTTCCTCCCTATTAGAGGGAAATAAAATGTATCTGATTCAATTCAATAGGATGCTGATGACATATAGAGGGTAAATGAGCAGATTCTGCATTAGAAACCTGAAGCAGTAGAGTTTGCCATCTTGATCATTAACATGAGAAACAGAAACGTATGTTTATTCTAGTGTGGTTTCTCTTTCTGGTTGCTCTTGGTTCCACAGGTACTGAATAAACCTCATAGCTGGATGAGGGAATGCAATGAAA
Source organism: Dicaeum eximium (assembly GCA_013396995.1). Lineage (NCBI taxonomy): Eukaryota > Metazoa > Chordata > Aves > Passeriformes > Dicaeidae > Dicaeum > Dicaeum eximium. The sequence goes on from VWZP01005531.1 coordinate 665,908, forward strand.
GTGATGGAAAAGATGTCAATATTCAAGGGTGAAAAAGATATGAAGAAAGAAAACTTTTTTCTTCAGATGTTAAAAAATTTCTTTGAATTTTGACACGTATCTGTCTGCTGAGAAGAGGCATGACTTTGTTTGTTTACATATCAGGTGTACTGAAACTCTGTTTTCTTTGACCCCCAATCAGAAATCTTGCTAGTTTTAAGGAAAAAATAAATGAGCCCTCTAAGACTGAACAGCTTATTTAGTATTTAGCTACAAAAGTATCAGTGCATTTGAAGGAGCTTACAATTCTGAGAGCTCATTCATTTAAAAATCAGGGTACCCTTGGAAGTGACATTGAAAGAGTTAATACAACAAGCAGACAGTAGTGTTAATGACCACAAAAATTTATACCAGAAATGCAGTTGGAATGAACGGTGTCTGCAGACCTGTTGAGACTGCCCTGAGTGATGTTTCTTTCCTTTGGGGATTTTTTTGGTTGGTTGGTTTGTTGTTGTGTTAGCGTACGAAACACATAATCACAGCATAGCTTTGATCATATGCAGGTGCTTTATTAATAGAGCTCTGGGAGCCAGGGGTGCAAACCCAAATCTGACTCTGACATAGGTTCAGAGACAACCTTATCACTCTACAACTTCCTGAAAGGTGACTGCAGTCAGGTGGGGGTTGGTCTCTTTCTCCAGGCAGCAGCCGACAGAACCAGAGGACACAGTCTCAAGCTGCATCAAGGGAAATATAGGTTAGATACTAGGAAAAAGGTTTTTTGCTAAAAGACTTATCAAGTACTGGAATAGTCTGCCTGGGGAGGTGGTGAAGTCACCATCCCTGGATGTGTTTAAAAAAGGACTGGATGTGGCACTGGGTGCCATGGTTTAGTTGAGGTGTTAGGGCTGGGTTGGACTCGATGATCTTGAAGGTCTCTTCCAGCCTTGTGATTCTGTGATTCTGTGACCATCCAGACAGAGCACTTTTGGAAGTTCAAGACCTATCTAGGTATATCTCGACCTATCTGGGTTTACCACTGACAAGTTTCTGATTATAGTCAAAAGACAAAACATTTATACCAACAGTTTTCGCTGTGATAGTTCGCCACAATTCTGGAGTCTCAGTAGAAGTCAGAACAGCTCCCAAAAAACATACAGTTAAAAAAAAAAAAATTATCAGGCTTTCTGACTTTAGCTGTTCCAAATTTTACGTAAATTATTGTGAAAACTTTCTTCTAAGTCAACTTATCAATTTCAAATGCCAAAAGGAGTACAAATTATACAGGGGATATTAATAATATTTACATTCGGCCCTTCTAAAATGAAGCATAATGTGGTGATATATTTTTCTCTAAATAGTTTGTTTTATTCACCCCCAAATGTATGGTTCATTCCTAAGTTGTAACCTCTCCCATTCCCCCCCTTGCATATGTTACCTAATCCCTCCTGCCTCCTGTTCCCATTAGTTCCTGAGATGTGTTCTCCTCCCTTATCAATATCCCACTGGCCAAACTTTGTATCCACACCTACTTTGAAACTCTCTGAAGTTTGTGCAGAGAGGCACATGCTCTCTTTCTTGCTCGCTCTTCTCCCTCGCTCCTGAACTATGCTCCTTCCCAGCACCAGATCCCCCAAATAAACCTCACCAAAGAAGGAAAACATCTTGTTCTAATAACATAGATACAATGATCACCAGTCTGTACAAATATTGGAAACGTCACACTTTAGTCCTCTTTGCTGATTGAAAAACAAACACATAAACAGTTATATTATCCATCAGACCATATTATTAGATAATAAGGTATGAACTGAAACAAGACAGACTCTATTCTTCAATATAAAGTAGTAGTTTCTTTATCGAATATCAGATAGTGTTGAGAAAGTAGCAGTTACACATGTTAAAAAGATGGAGCCAGAAATCTATCTGAAATAAAACAAAATTGCCTTGATTTATGACAGTGAGTGAAATTGTCCATTTTTATTGCATTTTTGGCTGGATTTTTAAATATTATGGTATTTCAGAAGTGATTGATGTCAGTTGCAGCACAAGAAAAGGCACTATGTTACTTTAACTTGTGAATCTGATGTGTCCCTTGAATTCTCATAGTCTAGAATTCAATTTCCTGCTTGTGACTGGGAAATGTATTTGCTTTCAGAAAAGTTCTATTGCAACTGTGAAATGATTGACATGAATTCATGATGAAGCAGTGCACTACATACACTATTCCTATAAACACTATGAAGTGCTATGCTTTCCTTTAAAATGTATTAGCAATAACAAATATTTGTTTTACTGACAAGAAATTAACTCAACACTTTTTTTAATTAAAAACTGAATGAGGGTTTGTAGTTTTAAACAAATCATCTATTGGGTATCTACTTATTTAGAAGAAAAACAAAGTATGTAACTTAAAACAGAAAAATTAGAAGTAATTAATGCAGAAGTACCATAAATTCCATTTTCCATTATTACAAAAGTATGAAATACCTCGATAAATTATTACTGTGTCTAGGTACCCTTCAGAATAAATTATTTTCTGGTGCCCCTTTATATCTAAAAGGCTTGACTAGTAGACCAGATATTGTGTGTTTGACAAAGGCACTTCCAAATCGTTGACTCTCAAGCACTTCAATACAAATGTTCTAGTTTTAAAATGGCAGCCTCTGGAGAGATTAGCCATTCAAAGAAATATCTTCATGCCAGTCTTCACAGTGAAAGAAAAGGCTCAGGTGGGTGTGAACATACCTGTGGGATGAAGACCTGTGTCAGTAGCAGCGCAGGCAATGTTTTGGCCTCTGTGATTGAGGAATGAGTACTTTGATGGAAGGGGGCAAGAGTGTTTTTACAAACGGGCCTGTTAATCTGGAGAGAACTGTAGCGTAGGTATATTGGGGTAGTGTCGTCCTAATCCAAAGAGAAGGCACGGCACAGGAGAGTAAAAAAAGCATTAGGGCACCAGAAAGAAATGGAACTTGCATCTTTTCATTCTTTCTCTTCTCTACCCTTGAGAAAACAAGACCACGTGGGATGGAAAAGCCCACTCTTCAGGAAACACATGAGAGCTGCACAGGTATGACTTCGTTAGGTTTACAGATTTGTAGTTTGGTAGGTCTCACCAGAGCACTCCAATGCCCTGATGCATGTTTTTTCAGGAGAGACAGACTGGAAAAGTGAGGAGGAAGGATTTTGCTGTACACAAGGGAATGGCTGGAGTGCACAGAGCTATCAACACTGAGGAAGTGGTGACAAGTCTGCTGAGAATTTATGTTTAAGTTTAGAGAAGAGACTCATGGGCAGCACAGGCTTGTGCTGCAGAAGAAAAAATTAAGAAGTAATTGAAGCCTGTAGACAGCTGAAAGAAGACTTGGAATCACAAAGTGGCTCTCATAAGGATCAACATCTTAATATCTGCTGTAAAGGCAGAAGAGCTGGGCACAAAAATCCAAGAGATTTCTACTGTGTGTTTAAGATAATTTATTGTTGCAGGTGACTAATCAGCCATTCAGTGAAATACTTTCTTGGAACTATTGTTCACAATCAGTAAATAAATCATAAAAATATGAAATTCAAGAACAGCCTTGGCTGGTAAAATTGTGAGACTGTGCAGTTCAAAATCAAGAGAAGTAAGGCAAGCAGCAGAATCCCAGATTTGGACTTGAGGAGGGCATATTTCTACCTATTTAGGGACCTATTCGGTACGGGCTAAAAAGCATGGGCTATTGCACTGGAGGGCAAAGGACACCTGAACCATCAGCTGATCTTTAAGGACAACCTCCTCAGAGCACAAGAATGGCTTGATATAATGTTCTGTAAATAACAGAAGTGTTACAGAGAGCCAGTATGATTAAACAGGGCACACCAACTGAGTTAAAATATAAAAACGAAGTACACAGAGTAAGAAACTGGGACAAATTACCCAGGGGAAACATAGAGTGCTTGCAGAGATTGTGGTGGAAATGTCCAAAGCTCATATGTTGCTCAAACTAGCAAAGGATATGAAGAGGGCTTCTGTAGGTACATTAGAAACAGAAGAAAGGCTGAGGCAAATGTGGGTCTGCTGCTCAATCGGGCAAGTGACAAAGTGACACGAAAACCTCTGAGGTGCACTACCACAGGATCTCTAAGAATATCTGAGGAACACTGAAGGCTAAGGGCAGACCATAAAAGTGTAACAAGTTGAAGTGGCTAAAAACCACTTCAACTATGATGCAGTCTAATTTTATCTCTAGCCTTTATAATCTTATTTCTCTCACATGATTTTATATTTAGGATTATATTATCCAAGTGTCCCCTGAGACAAAAGATACCTAGTTTTGACACAGTCATCTTGAGACCCTAGTCAAAGGCTCCAAAGAGTCCTGTACTTCCCTTTTCCAAACAGAAATTCCCTTCCAAACTTTATCTGATGTACCTATGTATATTGTTGAACCTATCTATGTTTGGAAAGGAATTTAACACTTAATTTTGCAGCAACAGTGAATCTAAGACTACTAGTGTCTTTGGCATTTCTAGGCATCATTTTAAAAATATTAAATAATGATCAGACATAAAGCTTTGTAAACTATAAAATGTTTGGTCTTGAAAATTATTTTAAATTATATTAGTTTAATTTATTGGGGTTTTTTTAATGTTTCATATTTCATATATCCTCTAAACTCACTTTGCTACTTATGCTTCATTTAATTTTTAATTGCTGCCCATTTTTGTAGCTGGGAAGGTAAGAGGTCAGTACATTTTTCCTTTGTTGAAAAAGCAGGAAATGTTTTCACACTTGAAGATTGGATTGTGCCGTTCCTTCCTTATCTCCTCCTCTCTGGAAAGTGACTGACTATATCTCCTCTGTAACTCACACATCATTGTACAACTATTGATTTCAAGGATTCCCTAAAAGCAGTTTCTCCTAATTGAATCACACTAAGCTGTAACTTCATTAGTTGTATTTAGTTTAAACAGCTTTTATGCTCTCTAAGTAGCAAATTTTCATCAAGAATCTTTTGGTACTATACCAAATTCTTCTTAATTATACTAGGTTTGGCTTGCTGTCTCATCTTGAACATTTAAACTTCCATGGGGATATATCTACACTCAAAAGTGCTTCTGCTGTGCTCTACCAATAACACAGTGGAGCTTTCCAAATGTGGATGCCACCATGTACAGCTGTAAGCATCTGTAAAGAAGTAACTCAGATAAAAGACAGAAAATAAACCACATCAGATTAAGACACTTTTAAACTAGTTTGCCTGAACTCCCACTAGAGTTTCTTTGGGTGTAATTAATATAGTCTCAAAACCAAAATAGATACTACCTGAAAAAGTAAGGTTATTACCTGGTTCCTGAAATTTTGGAAGTCCTTGGTGTTTGCATACTTTTCCATTGCTTCTATATATTTTCCCCACTTCGTGTTGTCTAACCTGAGGGCTGTTAAATCTCACTGGATATTAATTAATCGTTTATATTCAACTTGGTCAAACAATATCACAAACAATATCATAAGACACACAAGGAGTATGAGGCATATTCTGATGGATATCTTGAACAATTCCGTTTACCATGTACCAGCCTTGTTTTACCACAGATCAGCTTACCCACAGTAGTGAGCAATTGCTGAAATTAGCCATTCACCTATGCTTTGAAGCAACAAATTGCAGATTACTTAAATCATTACAAAGGGAGTGATACTCTCAGCTGAAGAGGGTAACAGTTTCAAGCTCTCTGAGCTCACTCTGCAAGAGCACAGAGGATTATGTCTATAACAGGGTTGGTTTTCATCAGCCTGCTCACCTGCTTGACTGTAATGATGAACTTTCACTTCATTTACTCTTCTTGGACTTTGGCAAATTTCACAGCACGAGTTATTAAATCAATTTCATATCAATTTCCATTCTCTCTCACTTGCATCATAACCCACATACATCGGGTGTGACGAGTATTGGGATCTTGTACTTGGTTTTAGCTCTACTGATTATTTAAATTTATGTAAGAGATTTCACTCCCTGTGAATGCACTTATTTCTAAACCACAAACACACTATTGCTTATTTAAAAACTGTTACCAAGCACTTCAGATTATTGTATTGCTGCCCAGACTCAGTTGTGAGTCTCCTCGAAGTCTATGCAAAAAAATACTTTTTTCAGGTCATGTTTTTTCTTCTTCCAGGCAACTAAAAAGCTAAAAAAAATTTTATTCAGAGTGATTTAATATTTTTGGAGCCATATGAATATTATAATCAAGAAAAAGACAGGGGAGCTCCTTTTTCAGAAACAGTCTATTGCCTCCCAAGGAATATTTTCAAACTTCCAAAGAATTTACTAAATTCATCTGCAAATTCACTTGTCTTGGACTTCTCTTTCTATTCAAATCATTTTCTCAGAGAATTACCACTACCTGATATTGCTTGCCAGCTTGTCACTTGCACCTCTCTTTCCTAGGAATGGCTGAAACTGACTCTTTTTCATTGAAGAAAATGTTCTTGAACAAATAATTCTCTGTGTTTTTTGTCCATTTTTGCTTTACTGCTTAAATTCTTGTTCTCCTGTTCAAGTCATCATTTTGGCAAGACATTTGTAAACTTTCTAATAAATACAATGACTCTTTGGAAAATTATAAAGGAATTTTTTTTGGTTGTGGAAAATAAATGCCAAAATATGTTTATTTTTTAAATATAGCTCCTGTAGTCATTTAACTGTTTCCCGATACTTCAATTTTTGAAAAGATAGCACCTCCAAAATTTTTTGATCACTCAACCCTATCCGTAAAAACTTTCTGAGTGCACATCACTTACATATATTTATATAGATTTATTTATAAACCATATACAGGTATTACTGTGCTTATTTATTACATACGTTAAAATATTAAAAACCTTTTAAAAACTCATAAAAAGACAAAATAAATATCACATAGGTTTTTAGAAACATAAAAATATATGTTTTCAAAATATTTTCTTCCCACTCCCAATGGATTTTCTAGCTTGGTCCCTGAGAATTCCATTTTGGAAATCACTGTTCTAAATATCCATTTCAGCTTGATTATCAGTACTGAAACAGAGATATGCATAACCTTGAAAGTTGAATTTCTTTTAAAATTTCTTTTGCTACCTTTGCACACAGTAACCAAAAGGGCTCACTGGAATGCTAAAGGCTTTCTGTGGGAAGAAAAAGACTGTGGAACAAGCGCCTGTATAACCAATTGCAGTTTTTAGATTGGCTATCAGAGTGCATAGAAAGAATCGGTTCTGGTATTATCAAGCCTATCTTGTCACAAAGGTGAAGGATGGTTGGTTGTAGCACACTACTGATACACAACCATAAGTCAGTAAGTAAATCAGTCCAACTGTAAGTCAGTCTTTGAGAGTCATCAGAGAGGGAAAGAGCAGTTATGTAAAAGAGAAAAACAGGAGGTTTGAATTTCATGTTTGTGGGATTACTTTATTTTCTATCTAGACAAGCAAGATGTCTAAGAAATATTTAAGGCAAGAACACAGGGGTGTGAATGCAGGATGTTTTGGAAGGTAAAAGGGCTGGAGGCTTGTATTTTCCAAACAATCAAAGGAAGAATTTTTGTTCCCAGGAGCTGAGGAAGGGATAGGATGGGTACTGTATCAGCTGTAAAGCGTTCCAGGCAGGCCTGTGAGATATACAGAATTTATGTCCTGATGATTACCCATTTAAAATCTAATTCTTGTTAAGACAGACATAGGTGACATTTGCTTAACCTCTACTATGAGAGATTTAGGTGTTCTTTGAACAACTAGAGATTTAGTCAAGGCCAAGTTCTGAGTTACTACATTGAATACATTCTGTGCCAGACATAAGGATACAAATTATGTCTGAGATGAGAACAGATTTGAATCAGCCATTGCCATCATTCCCTTAGATGATGAGTTGCTATCCAATTTAATATTAGAATGCAGCACTCAGAAAATTACCTCACAGCAAAGCAGAGGAGAGGAGGGAATGAAAAGGAGAGTCCTTTTATAATCTCCAATTCTGCTTTTGCTGGGAGGGCACGTAAACGAATATTTTGCTGGGACCCCAGCTGAGACTGAAAACATGTATAAATGCAAAAAATAAGACTACCAATATGCTATACAGTTCATTATACAGTAAAAACTGTGTAGTGCAATATAAAATAAAAGCTAAAGGATAGGGAAATAGCTCATTTTCTCTCTTGAAGGATGTATCTTCAAGGAGTTTTTAATAAGGCAGGATCTAAATATTAAAATAACCAGTTCAAGGTGCTTGATTTGTATAGCCGTGGAGTTCTTTAATATATTGATTTAATTAGTCACTATTGAACCATATTTAGAAGATAAGTGAAAGCCTCTGAAGACTTATTTATTGACACCATATGGCAATTCTTTAAAGTGACATTCAAATTAGGTATAATGAGCCACATAAAAAAGAGGATGTGCCATAAAAAGGACTCCTAAACAAAAATGATGTTATTGTTGAAGGATGTAAGTTTTAATATGGGATTTTAGAATTCTTTCCGGAGATGAAGTGCCCTACAGCTGACTAAAAATATTTGCAGGTAGTGTTCATATTACACAATGTAGCTGCAAAAAGCACATTTCTGTGATGGATTAGAAAACTGTGGTAGGAATAGGCAGAGAAAATGAGCCAGGAAGACATGAGAATCTGAAGGAGGATGGCAAATCAGAAAGATATGCTGCTCACATTTTCACTATAGTAAATGCATCTCTCAATTTTAAAGTATCTGCTCAGGCATCAACCTGCAGTTATCTATTTTGATATATGATACTGACTACAATTTTCATGAAATAAACTCTGTGTCTAGTGTATGTCAAGTGATCCTTAAAGCATCACTGTGGTATTACTGTCGTGTGAATTTGGTTTAATTTATGATCATTCTTTCTGATGTGTTTCTTTGAAAATTTTGATGACTCAAAATAGTTATAGAAGGAATGGAACCAGTAGGATGTATTACAAACACACACACATACACACAAGATTTCAAGCTGTAGCACTGAAAAATAGAAAAACTAAAATTATGGCTTCAGCCTGAGGTCCTTGTGCTGATGATATTATCTGACTGGATGACATTCGGTTCTTCCTGAAGAAGAAGAAGACATTTGGGAAGTCCAGGGGAAATATTTTCTTCTCAGCTATTTTTTTCACATAACCTGTACCTCTTTAAGTAGCTCATTCTTCACCTGTCTACCTTTGACACAAGCAATTTTCTCCTTGCTTCCTGGGAACCACCTGGAAAAACACTTGACAGTACAGGCCACAGACTCCTTAATCTGTGTGCATAATTTTTATAGACCTAGAAGCAGTTGTGGCAGAATCATTAAAGAATTCCTGTCTCTACACCTCTGGCTGGCTGGAGGGAGCATAAAACCTCCTGATTTTTGCAAACAAATATCATGACAGCTATGGCATCAAACTGTGAATGGCATGATTGAACTCATCTATGTTCAAAACTAGGAAATTAACAACATTATATGACAGTCAGCAGTCTGGTCCTGGCCCAAATAGCTTTGGACTGGCTGTGTCAGCGTTGGGAACCCAACATGGCAACTTTGGTGGAGAGAGATGAGCGTCCAGTCTAGTGGTCTGGGAACTAAAGACTTTTATTAACTAGAAAATAACAAACAGGAAGGCAAACAAACAGTAGATGAACACAACAGAAAGACTAAATCAAAGCCTGTGGTCCAGGGTCAAACAGGGGTATATGTAGACTCAGGTTAGAGGTGGGGTCTGAGGGTAGGATCCAATAGGAATGGGTATGGTAATTACTGCAGGGGTAAATTGTCCAATCAGGGTGATAAGGTAACTGACAACGAATCAGCTGGGGGAGAACAGAGAACTTTCTGGCACAAATTTGAATACTTGTAACTAGAGGATTCTGGGTCTGGGCCTCCTGACTCACCATGACTGTGAAGGGTTTTCCCATGGCCTTGTCCCCAGCTCTTCTGCCCCATCTCAGGCTGAGCCAATCTCAACAGTTATAGGTCCCCATTGACACTAAAGGAGGAGTGTGAATGAAGAGCAGTTCTTCCTGAAGGGACTGGAATGTATTAAACTGTTATTGTATCTCTTGTTATTTTGTGATACAGCTGTTACCTGTATCACAAAATTGTGTACTAATTTTTAATGGTGAGTGATAAGGCAATTTCTGACAATAAAGTTCAATTACAGTCCAAGGCCTATTCAGCCCATGCAGTCTTGGACTGAAGAGGGTTACTCTGGGGGCAGTACTGGAGGTGGACAGTCTGTTTGTCAAGCAAGAACTGGGATGGACTGGAGAAGGTGGGCTGTAATGAATTGAGCTTCTACTCTCTTCACTCAGTGTGTAATGACATCTAGGCAAATTTTCACTGAAAAAGCACTCCCATATCCCTGAAGCCAGGGCAATTCTTTCCCTTCTCTGCACCAATCAAATTTAGTGTTTGCACGCTCCAACAAAAGGAACAATACATGTGTTTAACATGTTAGCATAGTCCTTCTCCCTTTCCCCAGCCTCACAACTAAACAACTAAAATGGTTTCGTTAAAAATACCTAGAAAAAAATATGGCACATGGGCATTTTCAATTTTAATAGTTTAAATTAAGCATAATTACAATAAGGATACAGGATTTTAAATGAGAAAATATCAAGCAAGTTTTACTAAAGCCAGTGTTATTTAGGTCTACTGTTTTTGATGTGGAATACAAAACCTAACCTAAACCGAAATACAAAAAACTCTGACCAACCAACCATGATCCATACTGGCTCATAAAGTATTTGGCAAAACTTGCTCAGGTAAAGTCTCTGTATCTGGATCTGCTTATAGTATAGATCTAGTAAGGTTCACCAAATCAAGTCAAGTTGAAAAGATGCTACGAAAGGCAGAGTTGCTGATGCCCCAGCTGTCCCATTTGCCTGACATTTCTCACATTTCTGAAAACACACAGAGCTCTTGTCCTAACAGCAGTGAAAAAATTTGAAAGAATAAATGGCATGTACACCAGAGATGCTGTGGAAGTGCCTTTGCTGCTCCTGTGACCATGTCCCCAGAGTTGGATAACTTTATATCTTTGAGGAAATAAAACAGAGTTTGTCCATGTTAAAATATTTTTTTTATTCCGTTTTAGTGGATGAAGTCTAAAATAATTCCATCATTACTGAAGATGCTTGACAGTACCAATGTTCTCAGGCCCGATCGGGATAATATGTAAGAGCCTCCCTTACAGACAAATTACATATTTCCAACCCAGTGTACAAAAAAAAGGCTTGCTGTACCTTGTATCAGGTATTTTATCTAGAGCTGGTTTTGGAAGCAAAGTTGAGTACAAGCATTTAGCATTTTGTTCGGATTCAGAGAGAGCGATGGGTGGCTCAGCAGAGGGAAGTTGACTGGAACAAAGATTACACAGAGACTAAGATTCATGTGGAAGAGAGGCAAAGACCAAAAAGTAGAGATGAGATCCTGCAATTAACTGGTAGAAAATAAACTAGAGAAAGTATAACAAGGAGCTGAGGTTGGTAATCAGACCAAAATGACAGAGATTCTGTCACAGGGTTAGTACATGAGAGGAAGAGATAAATGCCTTGATAAGCTATGAAAATGAGAAGGAAGTAGACAGACAAAACTGTGCTTTCTGCACATGAAATCACATCTGCACATCACATGAGTGATGGAAGGGATAAGGAAAGAAGAGCAAACTGGAAACATGAGGACGAAAGCAACAAATTGGATTAGTTGGATGAGATGAGAATTCAGGGATGGAACTTTAACAGGAATGTTGCAGTGTAGAGAGTCTATGTGGAAAGAAAACAAAGGGCAGTGAGATGGATAAGGACCTGGCTAAAGAGGTAGGAGGAAAGAGACTATGGCATCATATCAGAAAAGTCTGTTTCATAAATAACCTGAACAAGGTGGAAATATACAATACATAGGAAACCTTATTTAACTCTTGCATCTCCTGATTTATAAATAAGCGACTCTTTAGCTTTAAAAGTCATAGTTTAAAATAATTTCCATGTGTGCTTGTGAGTGTACAAGCATTAAGTAAAAATAACAACAAAGAAAATACTAACCAGTTGGTGTGTTTCAGACATTTCCACCTGAGTTAACAAAAAGACTACAGCTAAAGCTATGTAAGCACATTACAGATTTCTTTTGATCTTATGTTGCTGGGTTTATATTGTGCCATTTTTACCTATAATTGTTTATTCCAATAGACATGCTATGCAACTTTTCTGTTGCATTAACTATACAGTTAATCAAATAACTGAATGGTTTGCTTTTGCTAAAAGCTGAAACTCACTTGCCATAGTCCATCACAGACTTAAAAACTCTTAATGAGAAATGGATTTCATTCATGAAGACACATACCATGATAGGTTTCCAATATAAATCTGCCTTTTTATATGTCTCACGTATTTGGCACAAATAGCTTTTTTCCAATGTATTTTCCAGTTGTCAGTAGATTTTTAAGATATCTTACTTGGAATCTTTTGGATCTCCTCCAATGATTTGGGATCCCCTAGGGTATCTGGTACAGATTGATTTATTGTAATAAATATTATGCAGTTTATGCCTCTGAATAGCCCTTGCTGTAGCAGTGTATTTTCTCCAGCAAATGATTAATAACAAAATGGGTTCACTGTACACTCATTGCCTACATACATGCAGCTATTGGAATGATATAGTATTATGAGTTCTTATGGCTAACCAGGGGCAAAAAGCATCTTTCTTTTCTATTTCTATAGCTACCCCAACAGATAACACTGAGAGCTGAAAGGAATCTGAAAAAGTTGTGAAAATCTGAAAATGAACCAGAAGGCAGAAACCAGAGCACTAAGCAGAGAAATGTTGTCCGTTTCAAATTACTAATTATTTTCACACACTTTTAACACACTATTTTGCAATCCTCCATTCATTCACCTAAGATGTTCTTACCTGAAGCTTTTCAAATGACTCCTCCATTCAATAGACACTTGTTCTAATGTTTTGAAACCAACAGAAACTTTGTCTTACCATGGGTATTTTAATTTATATGTAATGTCTTTAAAAATATGTGCAAATTCTAATGAAACATCTCTTCCTACTTTATGCAGATAATAGAGATAAATTTATTATCTGTAACACAGAAATGTTATACAGACACATAAGCAATATGTCACAATATGTTTACATTACTTTTCCAAATAGTCATGTTTTCAATTTTATTGATTTTGACTGTAATGATTACTTTTTCATTGCAGAAAATATTTCAGAATAGAATTTTCTGCACTGGGGTGTAAAGGTACTTCAAATGTACCTCGAGGAACTAGCTCAGTTCTTTCAAAAGCCCAGCTATTAGTATTCCAGTTTGTTGCTAGGTCCAACATGCCTGATGGGTAGGGGAAGAACATTTGTTCCTTTTATCCACAACTGAGTATCCAGTCCTATGGACTGAGAATGTGCCCCATGAACAACATTTATAAAATAACCATAGTCACTGCCCTGAAAATTCTACAGCTTAAAGACATGAAATGGACAAGAAAGTGGGCTAAGTACAAGTTAAGAAAGAAGTGGGCCTAGCATAGGTGCATGTGGTTTTCTCACATAGTTTCTCAAAGGACTGCTGACACTAGCCCACAAAATATGTCTATGCATGTTACAGAAGAGCAAGGTAGTTTAGACAGTTTAGTATCATTCCCTTGCATAATGCAAATATATAGTCCTGAAAGCATCTCAGTCTTCTAGGAGACATATTCAAAAAGTAAAGGCCTAGATAAATGTCATGCACTGATTTTAGATGGAAATCTAAGATCTATTTTCTTACTTAAGCAAATAGATTCATTGATTTATTTGGGATTACTTGTGCAGGGCGGAATAGCAATAGGTAGAGCTCTCTCAAATAGAACCTGGAGAACACTGTGGTGATAGGATTTTAATCAGTCGTCTCAAAGGCTTAGATTAGTCACTGTCTATACTCTTTCATGAAAATGATACATAATTAGTCTAAGCGAGTGATAAAAATTTAGAATATGTACTTTAAGGTAAGACAGAGCTACGCAACAGGGAGAAAAAAAGGAAGGGAAAATATTTTATGCTTCTCTCGTATGGTAGGTCCACTATGACAAGACTCACAAAGAACTGAAGAGTAGAGGGTTTCACTTCAAGCCAGGTCTTATGAGCTCTCAGCGATCCCATCATACCTGGAATAGCTCAGCTACCTGGATAGCATAAAATGGAGCAGGATGGCTCTTGTGGCAGTGTTGGAAACAGGAAAGGGTTTAATAAGAAACAAAATAACAAACTCTTTACAGAGAAAAGCCATGCCAGGGCAAGAGATGCTTGCTCCTGCTAAGCACCCCACAAAAGCGATCAAATCTTTTGTTCTGTCCTTTTTCTACCCAATGGCTTAGGCGGGGACCTCTTGGCCTCCATCCAATCGGACAGCCCCAGGTTTGAGGTGAAGTCCAAAAGGTCCTATGAAATGTCCCAAATTCAGAGCCAAATTCGGTGCCAAATTCGGAGAGAAGTTTCTAGGGGCTTTGCCTTACTTGGCAGACGAAGAGTATTTGGAAATTCTCTTGTAATTTAGTCACCCTGTCAACAGGAGGCACACTGCTACACAAGAGTACCACACTTCCATTCTCCTCCCATTCAACACACATCTTTAAAAAGCTGTGAATTTTAGAAGGTTCAGCTCTTTGAAAAGAATGAATACTAAAGTTTGAATCATAAACCCGGTACCTTCCATCACTGCATACATTTGCTAAATTGGTACACTTCAGTTTTAAACTGGAACTGAAAGAAACCTAATGTTATACTACATATTAAAAATTAGTGCTGGGAATGCTGCCAAAAGCTGTACATGTGCTCCACTGGTACTTCTTTCAAGATATTCTCTTTTTCTTCAGAACTTCAGTGTCATGAATTTTGATTAATTTCTTCTGACAGCAGGGAAAACCTTAAAAATAATATGACCAAAGTTACAAAGAATTTGAAAGAATAGATGAATTATGGGAGCTGCCCCAATAACCTGGCTAGATATTAGAGCAATGTCTTGGACAGCCTGATCCTAGCAAATCAGAACTGCCAAAATTCAGCCATGATTGGGCTTTAAAGCTGCAGTAAAGTGTTGCTAAGTGCAGTGCTCCTGGCATAGCCATCATGGCATTTTACACAGCACCCTTGTCCATGGTTAGGGGAGACAGAAGTGTTCACTAAGGACAGACTCTAAGAGACAAATCGTCTCTCCTCCTCCGATCATCCATAATTCAGAGGTCTCTTACAGGAGATGCAGTCTGTCTGTCCACCCACCTGCAACGCCCTTCACTTCTTCCTGTCATACAATTACATGTGTTTGACTGTGTGAGAAATCCCCGCAGCCCAGCAAACACACAGCCTAAGTCTGAGCATTTCCATAGACCTAATCCAGTCATTTTGCTCTTTTCTTATGATTACTGATATGGAGCTTTCTGCTTCTCAAAGTGCTTCGACACAGTAGTTGTGGTAGGGATAAAATCACAGATAACCTAAAATAACACAGCTAATCAAATTCACTATTTTGCACTCACTATAGAGCATAAAATTCTCTACTTGATATTTTTGCAAAGAGGCATCATAAGTAAATTCAACAGCTAAATCATAACACACAAAGCATATCCAAACGGGTACAAATTTCCTGACAAGACACTGGTTTCAAAGGAGCCTTAGAACTCATTTCTCTATTCCTGCCATAAAATAACCATAAATTTAGCTTCCTAGAAACATTATGATTCCCAGACAAATTTCTCCAAAGCAAGGACTATATTATGCTGTATCTAATGTATTGCATCAGCAAGTTTTCTTACTTTCTGCAACAAAGGATAAACAAAATGTATTTATCAAGTCAGTACTTACATAGAGCACACAGTAGATAAATTTTCCATCTGCTGATTTCAAAGCAGTGAAAACCAGGTTTCTGAAGTCTAAATGAATGGCATTGCAGTGCTGAGGAGAGGACAGTCTAAATAACTGCCCAAGTTTGGTGTTAAGTAACCTCAGTAAAAAAAACCTTTTCAGAGTTTTTCTTTCCTTTATGTTTGAAAATAAATGTGTAAAATATTCCATGAACAGTAGAGGATTAGGGATATTTACTACTTAATTTCAAGAGAAAAAGCAGAGGATGCAGAAGTAAGCAAAACTTGTCGCAGCCTGCAATGTTGTTTTTATCCTTGTGTCAATGTTTAAGCTTTCAAAGTCAAATAAGCAGCTGTGGTTTTCTCCTTACTTTTGAGTGACACTGTGTGTCTAGATGTCACAATCAGCTTTGAAAATCCTCACATAAAATAATTTCAATTCTGAAGCAATTTTATTCTGGGTCCATAATATAAAAATGGGATTAGAGTATGATCTTTCCACGAGATTTTTGTTTACACAGTATTATATGCTGACTGAGAATAACCTGATAATTTGTGACAGAATTACGTGGTATTTTATATACTTATATTTTTCAGGGTTCTCATTAGTTGTAAGTTGTCAGCATGAGGCTACAGGCAAAACTATAAATTGGGCCCAAAAGAAAGATAGATTTATAACTTTCAGTTTCCAGTTGCCTTTTTTATTTTTTTAAGAAAAAAAGAATGTTGTCTTTAACACCTATTTGATTTATTTGTTCCTCACAGTTATATGGAATTGCAAAAAATTATCAACTGTTTTATCACTCTTTTTATTCCATATAGAATATCTGAATATGCTCCTGTTAGGCCAAAAAAGAGTGTGCCAGTTCTTTCAGTCAAATCATGTTGGGGCCTAGACCTAGCAGCAAGTTTTGATGCTGAAAATATGTATCATCATGGTTTCATACTGAACAGTGCTACTACTAATCCTTACTTGTTTATCTTAAGGAGCTTGTTAAAGCTGGGTTTTAACAACATCGCTTTCATATTGGGTCTGTCTGGGATGGAGTTAACTTTCTTCACAGCAGCCTGTATGGTACTGTGCACTGATTTTATTATTATTTAAATATAAATGATTATTCTTTCTTATTTAGGATAAAAAAAAAAAGTTTAATTGAGACAAAATAGGGGCTTATGGGGGCAAAGTAAAGAGGTGTGTCATGTTCTTCCTGCTTCAAGCATTATCCTAGTACTTCTTGCTTTCCTTATACTTGTGTCTGATCATCAATGGTTTAGTGGATTCCCAGCTGCAACAAACTCTACAAAGTCCTCTCTGAGTCTTTAGGAACAGTACAATCTTTCAATTTCTTGTGAAATTTGACTTGGCATTCAGTAGATTTTAATTCTTATGTCTCATAATCTCTGCTCTTACCATGACTGTCTGCATGCACTGTCCTCTCACAGGGTACATCTGAAATGTTTAAAAAGAAAATGAGATTAACTCAATTATTGTCTTGCTGATTAACTATTATTTAACAGATGTGTTTCCAACCATCCCAGCCCCAACTTGGGGAATATATATTCCTCAAAGTACTACCAAAAGTAACATGGACAATCATGTACATCAGTTTTGGTAATTAACTATCCTATTTTAGTACCTCAAAAGGCCTTGCAGACCTTATACAACACATACCTGTGATTTCATGGTAAAAAAATACCACTGTCATGAGCTGCAGCACAATCTTAAAACCATTCAGGACACTTTGAACTGGAAGCCCCCTCCTTGCCTCACCCCCTACACTCCCCACTCACGCACTCTCAAAATTCAGACTTGGGGACAGTTGCACAAATTCAGTGTGGTGTGAATAAACTAATCTACTGTAGAAGGAGCCTGCTCTGTGTTTACCAATCAGTCTGAGCATGCAGTCTCAAAGATAGCAGGAGCTTTAGGATTCTCTTTTCTTCAGTAGCAAAGAAGACCCTTTCAGAGTGTGTGCCTAATCCACCTTTGTTTTAGAAGGTGGAAATCTTAACTTATTTAGGAAAACACAGTAAAAATTTCACAATCAGCTACAAACTGATTGTAAAAGAGATACAAGTAAAAGAGATTCCATTTGTCACATCCAGATGTACAACAGAAATATATTTCATAACAAAAGAAACAATAGATTTTAAAACCCATTATAATTTATAGACAAAAGGGAATGTCTTTAAAAAGCTATTTAAGGGAATAATTAGTTTGCACCAAAATGCCTCCCAAAAACCTCTTGACTTCTTTCATAGGTTTTATTTATGGGAATATTTCTTATTTGAAAATTATCATAATTGTACAACATGGTACAAATTTTATTTGAGCAGTCTTAGGTTTTCATATGAAATGAAATCTTAAAAGATACTGATAATCATACATTAATTCTTTCTTTACTTTCCCTTCTTTCTCTTTGTTTGATGTGGGGTTAGTGAATACACACAATCTAGGAAAAATTACACATTTATTTTCTTGAAACTCTTCCACTGGCATTTTATGCTAGTTCACTGTTTCTGGATCATGCAGTCTAAAGATGACACTGAACCTTCCAGCCCTGCAGAATCTGCAAGCAAGGCATGTAAGTAGGTGACTACATCAGTCCAGAGACTTGGATAAAGCACCACTGTGCTGTGCAAGCTTAAGGTGAGAAGATCAGTATCTTGCATGATTCATCTCACTGTTTGGTCATGTTTGTTGTACTGACACAGTGAAATATTATCACTATGTAGTGACTTCAAGCTTGCTGTTATGGGAGAAAGCAGGTCTTATATATAGGGGAATGTTGGCTTGAAACCCATATTTATGATTCATAGACATTGTATTTTGGGGGAGCTAAACAAATCAAGAGGAGTATAGCCAAAGCCAGAAAGAGATGTAACTTTATATAAATTGTGTTATACTCCTGCCCTCTGTTTCAGTGTTTATCTTCCATAAAAATCTACTCTTCTGCTATGTAAGATTTGTTATTATGTATCACCTATTCAGAACTCATTCAATCAGGGTGCTTTTATTACAGACAAAAGGATGATTTCTTTATTCTGCACATAAACAAGCACCGTGATCATCAAAGCACTGATTTCTGTACCATCTCTTTCCCTAGAAGGATTTCTGCAGAATCTTTATTTTAAAAATGCAACCAAAACTTCTAGAGGCAAATAGGCATCTCACTAACCAAGAGCTTAACATGCACAAAACCTGGATTTTGGCACTGCTAAGGAAGCTTGATGGAGAAATGTAGAGAGCTGCACAGAGATGTGTAGGTAATGTGGTAAAGCTCACTATTTACCCAGTGCTGTAAAGCTGTTCTTCATGGGAAACATGGCATGCAGCAGCCCTTGCAGGCTGAGTCTAGAGACATGACTGACCATCTGGATCCACAGTCTAATCCACACTATATTGCTGGTGGGGAATCAACAGAGCACCAGCAGAACTGAGACGCTGAGGTGGAACTAATAACATTGCAGTGGGTTGATCAGTAGTTCGCCTTTTGGGTGGCACACACTCGCCTTGAACTCCTGAAAGATTTATAGAAGTAATATGACCCGAAGCAGGAGATCATAAAATAGTGTTTGACAACCAGCATTTAATTTGTCTTTTTTCTAAGCCTTTTGGAAGAAGAATTACACTAGGAAATTGTAGTCGTTAGCAGGAAAGTCATACCTAATAGACATTTGGAATTTTCTGCTGTATAATTGCCACTCTAGACAGTAAAGGTGGTCCATACTTCATCAATTTTGTATTGTTACCAAGAGGAAATCACTTCTAATGAGTAAAAAGAAGAACGAAGATAAAAATGGGAGGAAAATCAAGGGGGTTGTGCTTTAAAAGTTGAAGGAAGAGGAGCTGGGAAGAACACTTCTGTTTGCTACCTTAACTTTATGAGTCTGGCAAGGAGCTGTCATTCCAGGAATAAAGTGTGAATCTCATCCATTTTACAGAAAATCCAATACTGACAGCATTTACCCTAATCTTGGTGTTGACTGATGCAACCAAGGAAATGGCACCTAAAAAATTGGCACCAAGAATACCTTCTAAAGAAGTAAAACCCATTAAAATTCTTCCTTCCCAGTATCTTTGTAACTTACCAAATACTAACTCCATGCTACAAGAACCCATTTGAAACACAGAAAATATTCCAGATTGCTATGTTCTTTGAATAAATGTTATGTGATTTCATTCTTACTGAAAACTGATGCACGTGTTACTTAGAAAATAATCTAATAGGAAGGCTGCCAAAGGCCCTATCTTTCAGTAGATTGTTTCCTGCTGACCAGCATCATTTAACAGGAGCTCAACCAAATACCAGCAGCCAATCCACACTGGTTCAAGCAAAACTCTCCAATATGTTCCCATTGTTTTCCTTCCCCAGTCAATCTTGAACTCAATGACAAGAAATATTCCTACTTGTGCAGCCCTTCAAATACTCATAAGGCCAGGCAGCAGGGGTTGGAATTAGATAATCTTTAAGGTGCCTTTTAACCCAAATCATTCTGTGATAACCCATTTAGTAAAGAGTGCGTTGATCATACTTATTATGTATTTTTTTCTGACAACATGAGAGTAACCATTCAAGTTCCTTATGAAAATTCTACAGAGAATTCATCTTCATAGCAACAATCAGTAATAGTTGTATTACTGATAAATAACAATCAGTAATAGCTATTGGTGTCCCACCAAACTGGTACTAAAAACCTTTTAATTTTGTATTAAAGGTATTATCCATAGAATATTTGTCACTCATGTCATGTCACAAACCAGAAAGGTTTTTGCTCCCTAAGTCATGTTTTCATGTACAATAAGTCATGTTTTTATGTAAAATCATGTTTTTTGTAGAATGTTCATCACCAAGCTTTTGTGAAATGTTCTAAACCGTGCATCACAAAATAATAGCCTTAACCCAGGGTCATGTAGTAACTTCGTAAATTATAGCCTCCTGCTGAAAAAAAAGAAGTTTCCATAGCACAAAGAGAAAATCCACTGAATTCCTTTCAGCAATTTCAAAACTGTATTGGTCTTGCCATTCAAAATGATCACCTCTAAATAAACATCATTATTTTATGCATACCAACTAAGACTGCTGCTCTAGATAGACACATAGCAACACTTTTCAAAAGGGACTAAGTCTGAATTAAAGTAAAGCAATGACAGAATCCTCTTAATATGTCAAGGAAAACAAAATATAACAATAAAATTAACACCAACTCTCTTTCCTAAAATGCTTCCCCTTGTGGGTAAGGAAAGATATCTTTATTTCATTTTTATTCACCTTTTTTTTTCCAGTCTATGTGTAAGATAGAGTCATTTAGTTATTTCTCTATGCAGAGAACAGGATAGTGATTACTTTTTCTTAGATTTTGTTAGAAATTCTCCTGAACTTCTTCAAATATCTTCCTTTAATATTTTCTCACTTGCTCTTTCATTAAAAGCAATCTTTTGACAAGGTTAGTATCCTATCATGCTTTTAAGCCAATGTCTGCTACCTAGTATAACATGAAATTTTGTAATTTCACTTTTTAAAATTAATTTAAAGTTCAATATTATTAAGTTTACCATTCTGCCTCAAAATATCAGGAAAAATATTGTCTGTAGATATCTACATAAGTCTTTGAAGAGTCCATTTCTTGCCTCTGGCTTGGAGTCTTAATACCTCCTTAAACCTTTAATTTCTGGGTGTAAGTGCCTCCTTATGACACAGGAATAGTATTAGATTTTTATCTTCCTCCTTTACAAAACAGGTTGAAAAATAAATTAAGACTGCAAACTGACTACTGCTCAGATACTGCAGGTCTGTAAAATGCACACAGTGAAATGAGATCAGCATGTAAAACAAATACCACACCCTGTCAGCTCTAATCAATTGTTAAAGGTGTCCCAGATAGACTAGCATTTGTTTTTCAGCTCAGTGTCAGAAAAAAAAAAAACCTCAGATAAAAAATCACCCTGAATTTTCTATGCTTTTCAAAGGCAAAAGTTTAAACTTAAGACTCCAAGACCAAATAATTCATTTGTACTTAAAAACGGACACCTAGGATTGCTCCTGCTGAACATGTGCCACTGATCCTTTCACATCTAGCAGAAATAGTGAAAGGATTGGAGGAAAAAAGGAAAATGTCTTGACACATAGCAAAGATTTGCAGCAGGGTATTCTATTCAGCATCACATATGGCACATGCCTTTTCACTGCTGGGTATGTTTTATTTACAGCTCTGATTTCTTTTGCTGTCTCTTTCCCTTTTGCGTTCAAAGCACTTTCGTTTTCTTGTGAGCTCTATTCTTAGCCAAAAAGACTCAACAGAGCACTGAGGGTAGTGGAAGGGAATCACCCAGTGTTGACAACACATTCAGGAGTGCTTAAGCTTCTGTAACTAAAGTAGGTATACCTGATGGGCTTCCTGTCTTTTCTAGTTAATTAAACCAGCCTGTTGTGCTTTTGAATGTCGGAAATTTCAAGAGAAAATGGTGAGGTAATGGTGCGATATTAAGGTGTGAACTTTCTGTCAGAGTGAGTTTTCTGTAATTATTCAAACTTTGGGAGAATTAATTTACCTCATCTTTGAGTCTGTTTGTTTCCTGATCATTTTTTGTCAAGAAAACCACTTCAGTTCCTCAGTTCCTGCTGTGCTCTGTCACTCGATTTATACAATGTATAAATACAAAGAAGTATTTTTCTGTTTGGGTGCAGGGGAGAGACCCTCTACAGGGAAAGAGCAATATGGCAGGTCCTTTATATCTACTCAAGCACAAATTATAACCAAACCTGTCCAAAATCCTGAGATATCATGGTCTGAATTGACATCCCACGGACAAATTAAAAAAAGCCCTCTCCAAAACCCTGAAATATTTTCAGACTTGTTTAGATTTTGAGAAGTTTAACTCCTCCATTTATAGAATTGAGTCAGATTTAATAATGAAAATATTTACAAAGACAAAAAAGTTAATGTGTGATTTGTTTCATACTTTTTAAAATTAAACTCGATTTAATCTTGATATTGATCAAATTAATATTTTTGGTCACTAAAATTTGCATTTATAGTACACGAGCTGCACATGACAAAATTATTCCTTTCTCCTATAGACCAACATCAGGACTGCCGGCCATTCTTCCTCTTCTTCAAGGCCTTTTGTTGAAAGCTCTCCAAACATATTACACAATCTAGTTTTCTGAATTTGATCAGATATCAGACTCATGACTTACCCTCTGCCTACATACAGCTTTTAGAAGTAGTAACTCAGAAAATGTGACTATCAGTAGTAGATAGTCAAAAGTCAAAAACTTCTGCAAATGCAGTCACCTGTTCAGCTTTGATCTTTCCCTCTTCTACATGTGATTTCATCCTGGATTGTGATGAAAACAATGTTTTCATTGTTGTGCTAGCTATGCCTATGTGTCTCTGAACCCTGGTCAGATTAGCTACTGAAGATGTGTGTGACAGTGCTATTTTTTTGCAGCATATTGGTTGGTATTGTGCCATGTGCAAATCATGTTTTTTTAAGTGTAAGGCACGTCTTATGTTGAAGACAGCGAATGTGTCAGTGAAGAGACTTGCTTTGATACGAGTGTCCTTCTATTCTCAGCGCTGTAGCACAGAAACCAGATGGATGATAAGCCATTTGAATTGGCATGAACAGCAGTTAATCTTATGCCAAAAGATGCTTTTGAACATAAGGTGAACATATGTATTATTTCTTAAACCTCTGTCCATCTGATGTTTCAGATGAAAACACAATCCAGGATGAAATCACATGTAGAAGAGGGAAAGATCAAAGCTGAACAGGTGACTGCATTTGCAGACGTTTTTGACTTTTGACTATCTATTACTGATGCCCACCTACTGCTATTTGAATTTTAATGAAGCACGACTGCTGTACTTAAATATATACCTTCATAAAAGTAAAAGGACTATACTAAAAAGTAACAAGGACAAGTGGTGTTTTCTATGATGAAAGGTATTCTGTGTACTTTGTGTGTCATGAGAAGAAAATAATTTCAATATATAATTTAAAATTTTTTGTTGGACTAACTTTTTTACTGTGCAGAACCACATTAAAGCCCATTGAGATTCATGAAAACTTATGGAAAACCCATCTAGCTTTAAACAACGTGGTTAATCCAGAGCTTGGTCCTCACATGAGGAAAAGTAAAGAAGTTCACTGGTATGTCAGCCTTCTATTGCATAGTTTTGCTTTGCTTTTTTAAATTAATATGCTGAATGCAGTGTTTCAGAGGGTAGAGTAATCTGGGGACTGGAACTGTAGTGTGAAATACATTATGATTTACAAGGCACTGTTAGGGAAGAAAGAATGACTCATGCTTTCAAAGACTGCCTACTGCATCCCCAGAACTATAGCTACAAAATACTCACTTCTGTGAAAATTCTCCATTCTCTGTTATTTCAGCAGCAATTTTTGGCATTGCAGCAGCACCTACAGGACCCAGTCAAGACTGGAGACCCATTGAGCAGAATGCTTTTCAGGTATGTAATACCTAGTGAAAAAGAATAAATAGGCTGGACAGACAGAATGGGAAAAAAACCCAGAAGAGTGAGTTCAGTTCCTCAAGGAGAAGTCAGCAAATGCCCCAAAGCTAGAACCCATCTGTCCTGACTGCCATCCACTTGTTCATTAGTTCATGTAGCATTAGATCATGTAGCCTCTATTTGACACTTTTTATTATGTTAGGTCACATAGTCACATAGGTAGCTTAACCCATATTTGAATATCTTTTTTTTGGAAGATACATTTATACCCATTTGTGCATAGAGAGCTTTAGAACAACACCTAGTTGTGTGTAGGAATATAATTTCTAAAAGATAATTGTTTTTCAGATGCATTTTCCAGTTTGAAAAGAATCCTTGTGTTTTCCAAAGGGGAACTGAACAACTTATTAAACTATCACCAAATTCATTATAAGCAATTTTAAAATTTAGCAGTTTGTTTTATATCACTGGAATGTCTCATGTATTTAAAATGACATGTAGTTGTCACTGTAAAAAGATGAAAACAATATGAATGCAAATAAAACACGTTTGAGTTTTTCCACCCGTTTTTTCTTGAGCTGCTGCTATCAACCTGTATGCACAGACAAGATATGTGAAAGTTTGTCAATCTTCAAAGGCATGTCTTTGTTTTTATATAAGAAATTATCCCATCTCGCACATTCCTAAATTATGTATCACTTTAAAAGCTGCTGAACTATCACACAGAATTTCACTTCTGTTTTTAAGTTTCTCCCTGACCAAATTACTTAGGTTGCCCTAGAAGATAAATCAATTTCTTGCCATTTCTATGATACTGTTCATCAGCATTTGCCCTATGGAAAAGGTCGGACAAGGAGTTTTGAAATTGACTCTGCAAAATACAAAGTTAAAACCCGTATTTATATGGTACATTTCTGTGAAAGGCAATAAGATTCCAACAGCCTCTGAGCAAGTTGAGTCAGCATTCAGGCTGCTGAAAACAAAAGAGAAGGTGTGCAAAAGAAACTGTATAAAGATCACTGTCCTCTGATTATGTGCTAGTTTCAAACAAACAAAGCCTCACATCGGAACCATCTTTGGAGACAGTAAGCAAACTTCTGTGATTTATGTAGCAGAGTAGTAGAGAGAAGACTGTTGGTCAGGCATGAGAAACACGACACTGGTTATGCAAATGGTTATGGTTATATTTATTGCTAATACAGTATCTAAATATTGCCAAGGCAGTATATTACATAAGCAGGTTGTCCTAAACCAGGACACAGATCTAAAGGGTTATAAATACAAGCAGGTTTAGTTAGAAATGTACAAGTTTTTGGCCTTACCAAGTGAACAATTTCAAAGCAATGGAGCACCTGTGCAGCTACTTTAAGAGTTTATCTCCATATGTGACTGCGTCTTAGCCATTTTACTCATCTGTCCGAAACTGAGTTCCCACCTTTGGGCTGGACTTACCTTGCAGGTGTCCCTGCCACAGTGGAGGGATCCACCTGGAGGCTACATGCATTCTTGGGAGACCAGTTACCCCAATTGGCCCCGTTTCCAGAAGCATTTTATGCCCTTTTATAGGCCAATGTGTGCCAAAGTCAATTGTAATCATCACAGCTCCCCCATCTATGGAATGTATTAATTATACAATCATCCCCGGAGAGCTTCTCCTGCAATTCCCACCTGGTCATCTTATCTTAGGACAGGTCCTACTTAGAGTGCTTATCTTAGGGCATATCATATTGCCCATCAGAGACAATGCCAAGGGGGAGGAGGTGAGGGAGAAGGCACATGAACACCTATCTTTCATCACAATCACTACTTAAAAATATTGAAACTTTTGGGTTTAACATCATGTTATGCACTGTTATCATAAACTTCCACTCCACAGCACAGCAAACTTTGGATGTCAAAAAGAAAAATGTCCTATTTAATGAGGAGCTGTTGCACTCAGCTTATTTGACTGATTGTACTTTCTTGCTTATACGCCAAGGCAGCTTTAAAACCAGAGCGATTTCAACATACGACTTCCAAATCAAGGACATTTGCATTTTGGGAACAATCAATTAGTTCATATTCACCTCATAATTTAGTGTCTTCTATACGAAAATGGGCGGCATCACTGACAAAAAGTAATTTAAAAAGGAATATAATCATTAGATATTAAAGGGGTATTTTTTTTGTTTTGCTTTTAAAGACTGACATGGTTTATATCTTATTCTAAGTAGGAATTACAAGGGAAAAATTGCAACACAAAACATCCCATCTTTCAAAATGGAATCTCAACAAATGGTGAAGGCAAACTTTATGTACTTTCCAGGATTACAAGGCAATTTTACACTGTAATTTTTCTTTTTTTAGAAAAATCACTACATTTTTTACTATGGGCTTAAACAATGAAGATTTGCCTGATTCTACAATAACTAATTCAGTATGCTATTTCTGAATACAAACTGTAGCTTTATATTTTCCTTTTTTTATTGTCACATTCAAATACTTTTTCTAATTATAGCACTTGTACTAGGATAAAATGAAAACAATACAGTTTCTACTGCAATTCTATGGAACACTTATGAAGTCAGCTCTAGGTGAAATGGAGAAAAAAATCCAATGAAAGCTAAACGTATGGGTAAGATGGCATTTGTATATCCATTATTTAAGGAATCTTATTTTATTCTTTTTCATAATTGTACAGATGGCAAAAGAAACCTGCACCTTGGCAGTGGCTACTACACAAGTGAAACACTTCACAGGTGCTCAGATGTACACATTAGTTCTTTGGGAGGATCTTTACCACCATTCTTCGCATCTCAAATAAATCTCCCCTCACATGAATGTGTTATTCAAACAGATACCACATGAGCTGAGTAGAACAAGAACACACAGCATAAATACTTTTGATTTACTAAGAAATGTTATCTCAGTACTCATCCACTTGTGCACACACATATAAGCACAATGCCGTAACAGGTTCCAAGAATAAGCCTGTAATTTTATTGTTCCATTTAATGACTAAATGTATGAAGTTATAAGGAAATATTCCATTAGTAGGTGGGATAGATAGAGGTAGTAGAGATTCAGAAGTAGTCCCTTCTAAATGCACAGGAGGTATTTGTCCCATGACTGACTCTGCCAATAGAGAGAGATGTTTTGCAATCAAAAGGATTGCACTCAAATCCCAGTCTCTATAATACTGACATTATTCCAGTATTCTTTAAAATATAAGACTAAGACTGAGATCTGTGGAGAGTCTTCTGTTATATATGCAAAGGCACTAAACCTACTACAGTCTTTTCATATGAGAGACAATATTTCCATCTAAAAAATACAGGAATAATAAAAGTAGAGTTAACTCTATCCATGTGTCAGGCAGGTATAAGTTTTGGTCTACACTTTAGCCAAGTACAGTTCAGAAACAGGGGGTAAAGAGACAGGCATTCAATTAATAAGTCTCTTCAACTATGTTTCTCCATTTTCAAATGTGTATAATATAATTTCTTTTGAGCCCATATCAGATGAATGGGATTCTCCCTTCTGGCAGCTCTCCGGGCAGTTAACATATCGCTTGAAACTGATGCAATGAACTATGTCCCATGAGATTAAATGCAATGCTGCACTTTTCCACTTGTGACTGATTCTCTCAATTTTTCCTTTCTGATAGTCTTGATCTTTCAGACTTTTCACAAACTTCCATATTCTTCATTGCTCTCTGAGACACATCCCAATCTCCAGAGAGCCAAAAAAAGCAAAATGCTAAAGCAGAAGAAATCCTCATGTCCTGTGGTGAATTTGCAAGCTGAATGCAAGAAAACCAACATACAGAACAAGATACCAGAGCTAAAATGAAGACATCTAGCTTGTCTAATCTATTGACTGGCAGACAACTACTCCAGTCTATACATTTTACCATCAGAATGAGCCCAGTTTTAGCCTTCTCTGAATTACAGACAGGTTGCACACCAGGTAACTCTCCCTTAGTTGGAACAGATCCTTCGTAAGTGACTGACAACATCCTGAATTAATAGTAATGAAACAATTCCAATCCAGGTAGCTGCTCAATATTAATTATTGCATACTTTGTATAGATGAATCTATTATACATAAACAGTTTTCCAAGTCTGAGAGTAAGATCATACCTAGACACACCTAAGTTCCATAAGGAATTTAGAAAGCAAGGGAGTGCACTCTGAACCTCAGAACCCAGTGGTAAGGTCTTCTTCATCCTTTTGAATCTGTGGTCATAAAATAAAAGGTACTTCTGTTATGGTTTTCTAAAGACCTGCCTTTATAACCACAAAAAAGGAAAACCAAAAGAAAAATCTTTTCTGGATGTCTTTATGATGCTGCAAATGGCTACATGAAATTAGTTCTGTGTATACATAAACATATTTCCAATTAGAAGAATCATTGACTAGAAAACAGCTTTAAAATCCTACTCATAGGAAAAAGGATGAAGCAGTGATTTAAATTTCGAAAATATATACAATTTGGAAGTGCAGTTCTGTTTTTCCTCTTCACTTTGAGCTGATTAAGAAGAACTCCTGAGAATGCAGGTACTGGAACTGAGACAGATAATGAGTAATGTGTTATAATTTAAGACAGTGTGTAGATCTACTGTCTGTCAATATCTTTACTCCAGTCAAAATTATTCCTGCTTTGTAAAATTGCACTGCTTAATAAAGCACACAATTTATAGAGAGGTAAAATGAATCTTGAGATTATATTGTGGGTGTTCCTGCCTCCTCTACTGCGCAGTCTGAGTACAAACTCAAGTTACTAAATCAGTGCCCAAAGTTTATGAAGCCTTTCAAACTGTACTTAACTGCCTTGCACCAGGAAGACTTGGTTTCTAGTGTCACCCACAGCAGAGGTACTATATTGCCTTCTGAAAGCCACAAGTTGAACTGAAGGCTGGATGTTAAAGAAGTTATTCTTTGCACTTGAGAACAGATCCTCTCCACAGCCAGTGAATTGCTGGAGTTAACTGGCTGTGAAATGGGAAGTTGCAAGAGGGATAAGGGAGTAGGAATTGTTTAATCAGCATTTTGCTAACTCAGACATGGAGATCCTGTCGCTTCTATTTCAACTTATGATATCCATGGATAATGGCACTGTTGCCCCTGGGCCTCATATCACAATACACTCAGAGCTGTTAGCACTGTCCTCCAACTTCTAAAATTGGTATAAGTTTTAAAATAGGACAAGGGCATATTGGTTTAACAAGCAGAGATGGGGCATTTTAACTGCATGCACTGTAAGCAGTAGCCCAAGTAAGGACTACTTAGCACTTGACCAATGAGAATTACATTCTTACTACTTCTGTGTATCTGCAACAGAGGGACCCCAGTAAACTAAAATTTGTGTCTGGCAAAAAAATTCCTCCAAGGTGCAAAGGCTATGCACCAGACTGCCGTCCCAAGAGACTTAACAAAAATGCAACTCCAAACGAGGTTGAAGCAGATCTGCAGAGTAAAGGTGTCACCTGTTGTGTTTTTTTCTTTTTTCTCTTTGGTCACAACACGGATGGGAGCCCATCCCCCAGGGCCCTTTGGAGGGAGCTCCCCTGCTGAGTTCTTTTCCAGGAGTGAAGAACGAGCTGGACACTGTTTCTCTTGGTCTTCAGGGCTTTGTTTATTCTTATCTTACCTTAAGTTCAGCACACCGTCTGCACCAGACTTAGCATGCTGCAGGCAAGGCACAAAATGGACAAAATGGACAAAATGGACAAAATGGACAAAATGTCTCCAAACCAAGGTCTTTTAAAGCTATTCTACCCAATTACATTCTAACACATATTTTGTTTTTACNACCACCTGTGTGCTCTAACTCATCTTAAAGTTTTGGCTATTTTTCCAAGGGATAAAGATTAAAAGCAGTGTTCTGCTCACGGTCAGAATTTCTTAAATCCCAACATCACCAGACCTATCGATCACATCACACTTCACAGGCATGATCAGCTGTGAAAAGAAACACCCACAATCCTGTTTTCTTGGGCTCTGAAAAAAGTGAATGTGATTTCAGCTAATGAGACCTGTGTGAGGGCACTATCCAATCACTACCCCAGCCTAAGTGCAATTGAATAGAAAAGACCTGCACATTTCAAATCACAGAATCACAGAATCACAAGGTTAGAAGAGACCTTCAAGATCATCGAGTCCAACCCAGCCCTAACACCTCAACTAAACCATGGCACCCAGTGCCACATCCAGTCCTTTTTTAAACACATCCAGGGATGGTGACTCCCCCACCTCCATAGGCAGACTATTCCAGTACTTGATAAGTCTTTTAGCAAAAAACTTTTTTCCTAGTATCCAACCCATATTTCCCTTGATGCAGCTTGAGACTGTGTCCTCTGGTTCAGTCAGTGCTGCCTGGAGAAAGAGACCAACCCCCACCTGACTGCAGCCACCTTTCAGGGACTTGTAGAGAGTGATAAGGTCACCCCTGAGTCTCCTTTTCTCCAGGCTAAACACCCCCAGCTCCCTCAGTCGTTCCTCATATGGCTTGTGTTCCAAGCCCCTCACCAGCCTCGTTGCCTCCTCTGGATGTGCTCCAGCATCTCAACGTCCTTCCCAAACTGAGGGGCCAGAACTGGACACAGCACTCAAGGTGTG
>VWZP01005531.1:697095-726813 GCA_013396995.1 Dicaeum eximium
CATCCACAGCCCTTCCTGCATCCACCAGGTGGGTCACCTGGTCATAAAAGGAGATCAGGTTGGTCAAACACAACCTACCCCTCCTAAACCCATGCTGGCTGGGTTTGATAGCCTGGCCATCCTGTAAATTCTGCTCCGTTAAAAACTAAATTTATAAACTGCTCCGTTATCTTGCCAGGTACTGAGGTCAGGCTAACTGGCCTATAATTATCAGGATCCTCCTTCCCACCCTTTTTGTGAATGGGTGTCACATTGGCCAGCTTCCAGTCATCTGGAACCTCACCAGTTAGCCAGGACTGTTGGTAAATGATGGAGAGCGGCTTTGCAAGCTCATCTGCAAGCTCCCTCATCACTCTGGGATGGATCCCATCTGGTCCCATAGATTTATGAATATCCAAGCATCTCAGCAGCTCTCTGACTGCTCTTGGAAATGGGGGGACCATTCTGTGCCCTGACACCATCAACCAACCCAAGAAGACAGCTGTCCTGAAGGCAAGTCGTCTTCCCACTAAAAACAGAGGCAAAGAAGGCATTAAGTACCTCGTCTCCTCACCTGCAGTTACAAAGTTCCCTCCTTCATCCAATAAAGAACAATGGTCGGCCTTACCCTTCCTTTTACCATTAATATATTTGTGGAAACATTTTTTATTCTCCTTTACAGAAGTTGCCATTTTGAGTTCAAACTGCACTTTAGCCTCCCTAATTTTTTTCCTACATACTCTAGCAGCTCCCTTAAATCCCTCCTGAGAGACCAGGCCCTCCTTCAAAAGATGATACCTCCTCTTTTTACTCCTAAGTTTCTCCAAAACCTCCTTGCCCATCCAGGCTGGACGTTTACCTTGTTGACTTATCTTTCGGCACACAGGGACAGTCTATCCCTGTGCCCTCGAGATCTCTCTTTTGAAGCACGCCCACTTCTCCTGAACTCCTTTGTTTTTAAGGGCTGCTTCCCAAGGAGCTCTCTGAATAAGTCTCCTAAACAGGCCAAAGTCTGCCTTCTGGAAGTCCAGTGTAAAAGTCTTATTGGTATTCCTCCTGATTCCACCAAATATCGAGAACTCTATAATTTCTGATCACTCCACCCCAAATATGAATGTACTTTAAAAAATAAAGGTAAACAGATCTATCTGTGATTTATTTCCTACTGTATATTCAATTTTCAAAGATTTCAAAGTTTAGAAACCAAGATAGACAGCTGCCTGTTGTCCTTTTGGGAATGCAGCAACAGAAGGATTTGCTTATGCAATTAATAATAGAGGAGTTGCAGAAGGAGATGGAGGAACCTCCAGTTGCATGGAAGTAATAATTCAGAGAAGGAGAGCAATCTGTTCCCCTTAAATCTGAGTACAGATTCTTTATTTAAGAAAATTAACATAATTAAAAATGTTCCAGTTAAGCAGTTGTAAGTCCTAAAGTAAAGGGATATAAACATTAGCACATGTTATTTATAGCTGCTTGTCTTTCTAACTCAATTAATTTTATAGAAGCATTTCTCCTGACCTTTAGCCATTGTCTGAACACCCCTCATTGGAATTGGCAGAGCAATTTTTTGGTTGGTACTGTATAAGATAGACAAAGCAGTAGCCTGAAGCACTTGCTGACCTTAGACTGTCATATTAATATCTATAATTGGAATTGAAAGACCATTTAGGCTGAGTATCACCCCAACAAAGAAACTTGAACAATTATGGTTATCTTATTAAAGCCATGGACCATATAATCCTCTAGAGAAATGGGGCAAGAGAAAGCATTCCGAGGATTAGCCCCATTAAGGTGATTTTCCCAACCTTACTTTGGCAGTTATAACAAAGACAACAGTCCCAGTTCCTGTTGTTTGAATTAATTGTATGATTCGAGTGATTTCTAAGTTCATGCTTCAGAATGCCAATAGTCACTGTCTGCAACAAATTAAATTATTCAGAATCATGAACCATTGAACCCTACTTTCAAAGCTGTAACACCAAAGTCTCTTACAGTAGCAATTGTCATGTTGCACTACATTTTATTTCAACAAGTTTCATCTGAGATATGCAGTAAAAACTACCTTCTACTCTCTAAGGACATGGAATAACCTAAGGAAGTTATTTTTCCAAAACTTTTTGAGCTGCCAAAGGTTTGTCTGAGTTCTGTCCCACCTCTAATACAGGCTATGAATACAGCAACTTTACCTATAATACAGCACCATAGCAACACTGGTGGCATAAGTTTTTCTACCTCATAAGCAGGAGTTTTATCTGTGTCAGGTGAAAGTGTCTGATCCCTCAGAAGAGATAAAGATGGTTGCTAGTTATCAGTGATTACACTTTATACTTGCCCCACTGTGTTCTTCCCTGCACTTTGCCGTTTTCTATATTTGTGCACATGGATGAGAGAATAATACCTTCTTTATAAAATAGAGTTTGTTCTGCAGCAACCATAGCTTTTAGCTTTTATTTTGGCTCTCTAGGTGCACTGTATTTCAGGCCCATCAGCTAGATGGGATGGAGTTTTAATGAAGAGTCCCATGCTGAAACAACTCCAAGAAACTCTGAGAAAGGTTAAGTCACCTGAGACTGAGTTCTGTGCCTTGGCTCTCTGAGGATTCACATGCTAATTGAGCAAGTGGACATGCAAGCAGAGCTCTTACAGTAACAGATTTGTGCCTCCATCTTTTCCATACACTTTTGGAAAGTGGCCAGAACATAGCATGGTTTGTGACTTGTGAGGTCTTAATAGCCTACGCAGCTTCAGGCACTTGCTATTATGAAGATTTAGTACTTCTAAAGAGGTCTTCAATACTGCTGTCTTCAAGCTTACCTGCAGCAGCACACTTTCTCTTCTTCTGCTCATACACTGCCATCAGCCCTGGAGGAGTGGGAGTCCTGTTAGGGTATGGGGGGATTAATTTTTTTGTCTGAACTATCATTCACTTCTTCCAGCGCATTGTCATTCTATACATTTGACAGGAAAATCAGGAAGAGAGTAACACGCAGGAACAGAGCTGACCCCATTTACAACTACAGCTGCCTCAGATCACATCATGTGCTGTTCCCTCCAGGACTGCTGATGTTTTTTAAGCTCCCTGAGACATAAGAAGGGTAGGATTCTGTTAAAATAAAACAGGTCACCAGAGACCACACAGAATCGTCTAACATATCCACTACTCCCTGTTCTGACATCAAACATATATAGATATGCACTAGTTCTGCCCAAAGGTTATTTCCTTGGTCTTCAATCTTGGCTCAAGGCAGCTCTGTTTTCTGAAGATTAGATCCAAAAAAAGAGGGGGGGGAAAAAAAAGGCAAGAAAATAGGCAGGGACTCGGAAGGAATAAGGGCAGGAAGGGCATGAACCAAAGCAGCCATGGGACTCAGAGTAGAAAGGTGGAAGGAACATTATTACTAGAGCAGAAACAGGAACAAAGTCAGTTCTAAGGACTAACATGGCCAGCCAGATCAGGAGCAGGGAAGACTTGCTCAAGATAAAAACTTGAGAGTCAGATATAAATAGGGGGGAAAACCCCAAATCAAACCAAAACAAAACCACCATTATTAACTACAGATAGGTTTTTAATTGAAGTGTGCTGCAGCTCATTTAATACCCGCAGGAATTTGCACCAATCTGCTTATCAGTATCTGCCCATTGTGACTGCCTCAGTAACCATCCTGCTGAGAGCTCAATTGTAGTTCATAAACTGATTTAACTTCACAACAATCTGGTGCTTTTACACTACTGAAGAAAAAAAGAAGGGAAGGGAAGTTCTGGGAAGGGAAGTTCTGGGAAGGGAAGGGAAGTTCTAAGAAGGGAAGGGAAGTTCTAAGAAGGGAAGGGAAGGGAAGTTCTGGGAAGGAAAGTTCTGGGAAGTTCTGGGAAGGGAAGTTATGGGAAGTTCTGGGAAGTTCTGGGAAGGGAAGTTCTGGGAAGTTCTGGGAAGTTCTGGGAAGGGAAGGGAAGGCAAGGCAAGGCAAGGCAAGGCAAGGCAAGGCAAGGCAAGGCAAGGCAAGGCAAGGCAAGGGAGGAAGTTTTTACAAGCACAACCTAACAGGACTTAAATTGATCGCTAATAGGTTGGAGGAGATTCTGTGTCTAGGTCTAGGTCATTTTTAGTAAATTTAGGCTTGTTACTGCTGGTTTCATAATAGATTCGTCTTTAGAAGCACTGTAATTTGCAGCAGCAAAACAGGAATTAGGTGTGTTGTACAATAACCTAATTTCCAGCTTTTAATGGCAGAGTGATTAATTCAGCCAGAGGAGGTGCTACAAGATGCCACTCTTATTTCAATGTGTGCATCAACAAGTAACAAGTAAAGCCCAAGGTTATTTCTGGTTTAAGGTTGAACAGGCACTGAAGTTCAGACTAATGCTGAAACTGCTGTAAGCCTGACAGCCCTATTTTAGTAGTGCAGAACCACCTCACTTACATGGGTTTGAACTCCATTCTGAGAGCTGGTTGAACTGAGAGAGTGGAACACGTCAGACTAGACCAAGAATAATGAGATCTTTCCAGAGTATATGGATTGTCTCCATGCGTGAAGTTAGAGTCCCACCCACACTGAAATTTCAGTCATAGGAAATCCTTTTGCAGTCATCTATGCTAAACAGCTCTCATTAGGTCTGTCTCTTTGTCAATGAGACCAGTAGGATACAAGTGAGGGCTCTCACTATTAACAGCAGCTCAAAAAGAGAGCTTGTACAGTGATCAGTAAGGATTGATTCAGCTTCTAAATCTATGACAAACTTAAGCCAACAGTTAACAGTTTGGACTAGAACATGTTTCAGCAGTTTTGATGTTTGCATTGCATTGGCACAAGTAAATGTTTGGATTTTCACTTCCACAAGTGTTTATGAAATGGGAATTTTTTTTATACCACCCCACAAACTAGGAATTTCATTTCCGGTGGATATATCAGTTAAAAAAAAAAAAAAGGTATACTCATGCAAAACCTAAGTTTTCATGATAGAAAGACATGTCCCTGACACAAGTTTGAGACTTGCTCTTGCTGTCCCTATTTGAAAATCCTCTGGATGATCAATATACATAATTACTATAGATTTGGTTTTGATGTGAATCAGAACAATTTACAGCCAATCTAGCATTTTTTCCTGTAATTCCAGTTTTATTAATTTGGACTGAGAAATGAATCAACAGTAAGTTGGAGTATGAAAATACGTGCTGATTTTACCATTTTCTTTCCTTTTTTTTTTTTACTGTTTCACTTTCCTTCCTAAACTCAAGAGATTTATATGAGAGATTAATTTGGGCCTCCTCATACTTCAGAAATCACTTTGATACATGAAGAAGACATTGAATGTGTTTAATCACTTTATTTTTCCGAACACCTTGGTGGGACTCTTTTCAATGTGTAAAAAATTATCCCTAAAGCAAAACACACTTAATGTTGACAGCATTAAACTTGGGGTTTTTACCTTTCCTATTTACATCTCCTAAATATATGGTTAAAAAATTCCCAAGCTCAAAACCACACTAAATTTTGTTCTTGTGATATTTAATATTGGTGTGGTGGTATCACTTTAAACACCATTAAGTAATAGATCAGAGAGAACAAAAACATTTTCCGGCCCCCTCAAGCTTTTATCCTTTAGGGCTTCCTTGAGGGGAAAATTATTTGAATGCCAAGCTCACAATTATGCATTCTGTACACAAAATAAATTAAAAAACCCCACTCAGACATTTACACACAGAAACTATGCAATACATTAAAGTCACATAAAGGTTCTCAGGTTTTCTGTTCGCTATTTTGCCTTCTCATAACTTCCCCAGACACACTCAGAGTCTTTCCCAGGCTCAAAAGTCACACTATCTTCCCCAAAGGCGCATTCACCAGCAGACTAAGTTTTCAAGCCATGTGGCTGCTCCACAGATTCAGCCTGGTAATTAAGGAGAAGACTGATAGTGAAGTAATCCACAAGTACAGAACAACACAGGATTAGCAGTCAGCTTTCCACCCAGGTAGAGGTTAAGAGGTACTCTGCCTTATGAGGGATAGAGGATCTATTTTTTCCATTTTTAATGGAAAGGGTGATAGGAAGCTGTAGTCAAAATAAAAATTATCAGCTGCATGGGAAGCTTCGAGGAGGAAAGAAGAGGGGTAGGAGTGTCAGCAAGAGCCAGTTGGAAAAAATGTTGCTGTTACTCTATTAAATGCAGAGGAAAGGCTTTTCTTCGGGCCCCCTCTGGTGTGCAGAGGCTCACCTTTGGGTTTGGCTGCTACAGTAAGAGATCTTTATCCTGCTTTACCCTAACCCACACATCAGCTATATGACCTTGCATAGCCTTTGAGATGTGAAAATACACATGGAAAAAGCAAATAGAATAAAACAACATGGACCTAGACAGAATTCTTTACCATTGCATTAAAAAACTGTATTGAAGCTCTCCACCGGAAATCTTCCATTTGAATATACAAAAGTTGGGATACAGTTGGGTTTGCTGTTAAATGCCATTTTCAATTAACAGAGTAAATGAAAAATTTCCTCTTGTACTTCTTATGCCAATGAGAACTCTATCCTTAACTATTGGTTCCCTTTCCTCTACAGCAGTTACTAGTTTGCAATTAATAATCTTCAAGGCAATATGTATCTTTATTACCCTGAGTAATCATCAAGGACTTTATTGTCAGGCATAAAGAATACAAAAACATTTAAACCACTCTACTGGGTCTTCTTGTCCTCAAAGGCAGCAGGTGAAAAATGTCTAACCTGACTGATATTTGTTCATGTATTTCTTCCTTAATTAATTGCCAAGATAAAACCCTCACATTCTTTGATACTAAAAAGTAATCTGATTTTAAAATGCTATACACACAATAAAAAAGAGTGGTGTTTTAGGATTAGTTTATTACCAAGAATGAAACACAGGACATATTAATCTTTACCACAGAAGAGTCATTCACACAAATGAATGTGTTGATTAATTGTAAAACAAGTATAATTTTCCTGTATGAAGGTTATACCATAAAAAAGGCTTCATCTGCATCTGAATTACTAGTGCATCACTTAGCACCTCTCTGGTATCTGGGCCATATGGCTTCAATTGACAGCTGATGAGACCAGTAATTGTCCTCTTGCATTAGTCATTGGTTATATTGTTGCTTCGGTTCCTATGGCAGAAGGAGAAACAATCTCCCTATAATGCACGCTGAATATTGCCTTGATAATGCACACTAAAATTGAACCAAAGCCAAAACCTCCTCTTAACTATCATTATAGCTAGTCTGGAGGTAGGAAAGCATGTATCAACATGGCTACTAAGAACTGAACTGCAGTCCAGAGTTATTATTCACTTTTTATGAAAAAGGGAACCATATCTATTCGTGGAAATATCTGGGAAAATCTTATGTCAAATGGACTTACACAAGGAATTCCCACTCTCTTTTAACAGAAGAGATTTTTGCTAATCAATAAATAGCATATAATGGACAGTAAATTATTAGTTGTCATCATGAACAACAAAGCTCAGACACAGTCAAAATTAGGAAACCATAATATCTGGAATTTAATCGTCTCTGGTTTGAGAAATTCCTTCCACCCAACACACACATTTTAAAAACAGAAAACTGAGGTACCAAGATCCTTGTATTACCCCAAACAATATGGAATGTTCACAAATTCTCTCTTCAAAAAGGCGTTAACACTATGAAGTGTAAAATCATAGACCAGGGCCCCCCTATGAAAATAATCCTTCTTGTCAGTGTAAGAACCCATTTATTTATGTAAAGGATGTACTGTGAAAGTTCCAAAAGAGATGAGCAGAGTCTGTTGAAGAAATTCTAATTCTATTACTACATTACCCATCAATATAAAGAATGTGATATATATTGTAATCAAGTTCCAGTTTACTAATCTAGTACCAATTTATTTTAACAAAATCGAAACAATGAAACATTGTATATTCACTAATTTGTAAATGTAAAGTATTTTTAAATAGCTGCTTCTCTCTTCTTTGTTAAAACAAAACAGTCAATTCAAGTCAGTTCAACTCAAAGCTGCTCTTTTAAATATATGAACCTTACAGAATTCACCATTTTTCCCTTAGAGTAAGTTCCTTATGAGACTAGCTTTGTTATATATGCACCTACCTTTACAATAAAGGAGGCATTGCACTGCATTACAAGAGAAGCAGCCTCACAAAGCGGCTAAAAAAATAAAACTGAATACAAATCATAACAGAAAATTCAATTTGCTATTAAGCTGCTTAAGGCAGACTGGACACATCAAGCCTACTTCCTCCAAAATCCAGAAGGGGAAGGATAAGGATATGAAATGGAGAGGGGTTAGAGGAATTTTCTTCTAAAACTCCCTGCTTATTTCTCTTTTTCAGTTCTCTTTTCAAACTCCCTGCTTTTTTCTCTTTCTCTTTTCCTGCATTGAGTAGTTCCAGGATTTCCTCATATGGAGGTTACAACCCCATCATTACCATTACTGAAAGTCTTATAGATTCTGTCCTAGCTTATATGAGTTTGGATTTGTATTGTACCTTTCTTAGTCTATTAAATTTCAGCTTGCATAGTTTCACATCACTGGAAGTTCCTCATTGCACTGACAAGATGAATAACCCCTGCTCAAAATACTCTGCTGTCTCCTCTGACAGAAAGAGTGTTAAGCTTTGTAGATTTCTCACAGAAATAAAAATAAAGAAATAGCACTGCTCAAAGGTGGTCAGGAAAGCACTCTAGCGAACAAATAACAACATTGTGCAGACAGATTGTATTTGGCCCTGAAGTCCTCTAATGCTTTAAAACAATATTCCAACAATTTATGTCTCTTAGTGAAGAAAAGCTCTTAAGAGATCTGAAGATAAGTATTCACCAACTGGTCCACTGGTAAATTGCAGGCTTTTTGATGTTGATTACTGCATTAACAAGACCAAACATTCAGGGAGCTGAGAAAATAGCTTAGTCTCCATAGGTTCTTGAAATGTGTATCTCTAGCCAAGATTTATTTTTTTACTAACAGTAATCTATTGTCGTTGATTTTATGACACTGACCTCTTTGCTCAGTGTGGTATCATAATACCTGCTGCTTTCACATATTTCACAATTCAGAATAGCTGAGCACCCTTTGGAAGTCCATTTTAGAAAAAAACACATTTTCAATAGGACATTTCTTTCCATGCCATGAGTACTTAAATGTTCAGGAGCAAGACACAAAAATACTGAGCAGATCAACTTCAGAGTAACAAGCCCCTTGCTTTCTGCCAGTTGTGTGTTGTGGGATATGTTCTCCCTTTTGATAATCAGATTTTAACAAGTTATAGCTGAACCTTTCCACATATGAGTATAAGCAAAATCTCCTGCACTGTCTTCCTTGCTTATTTTGACAAGATCTTTATTTCTTTTATTTCTCTGCTTCCGTCTTCTTTTCTTTTGTATAGTTTTCTGAATGTCTCGGGTAGGAAATGCACATCAGGTTCCACAGGCAAGGCGCATTTCTGTCTTCTGTCAGATGACATTTTGTAACAATATATAACTGGACATCTCCCTAAGAGGCCTAAAGGCCCTGCCACAAGAGAAAACTAACCTGCTCTGCCCATATAACATGCATAATGCACTTGCCTGCGCCAGCCTGCTACGACATGACATCTACTGAGCCCTTCAGCTTTTGCTTTTTAAATGGAGCATATTCTTCCTTTCTACCTCAAGAATATTACTGGAAATCAGTTTGTTTTGCATACTCTTTTAAGACAGCAATACTTTAATTTATTTTCACTAACTGTAAGCTTTGTCATGCATTACAAGCTGTGTTCTCTCTTTCAAACACATTGTCTGCTTTTTGACAAAAATGTAACAGTGTAACATTGATAAATAATACACAAAACTTAGAGCTGCTTACAGATCCCAAATAGTCTACTCCTTGGATATTCTCTTACCCATAATTATTGCCTGATGTTCTCTTCAGTAACCTCTGACAGCTTTTTACTTCTCTTGACTAACAGACAGGAGTTGGAAGCTTGGATTATTGTCCTCAACACCATCAGCTAGGTTCTTAAATAAATTCTGATGTGTCTATTCTTTGTGCATATTTGTTTGGGCATCTGTTGTGTAGATGTGCAAACAAGGACCTTGGTATCAAAAATCATCTGAGTGTAGGGAGTTTTCAAAGAGCTCAAACATTGAAGTTAAGGTAAATGCATTCCTGTGTAATCCAACCCTTTGTGACTATTTCTCGATCACTAATCTCTGCAGTGATTTTCTAACAGTCCTGTCTATGATGTAGCTCATTCCTAGGCTGCACTGGCATTTCTTGTTATGTTTGTATGTAAGATAATATAAACCTGTTAGTATAAGCATATGTTATAGAAAGATAAAAAATGGCTTCTGCTGCACATTTCTTTCTGAGAAAGAAAAAGCCACAAAACATAGAAGTGACCAGTAGAACTGGTGTATGGTCAGTAATGACTCTGGGTGGTCAGAGGTAAGAAGTTTATTCATAATATGCCAGTATTTTCCTCTCCTACTTTTTAATTAAGCTGTACTAGTTTATAACCCACATTGTATAAACATCTCTAAATAAATCTCATAAACAAACTATTTATTTATTTTTATTGGCTTGGCT
This sequence comes from Dicaeum eximium, assembly GCA_013396995.1. Taxonomy (NCBI): domain Eukaryota; kingdom Metazoa; phylum Chordata; class Aves; order Passeriformes; family Dicaeidae; genus Dicaeum; species Dicaeum eximium. The sequence goes on from VWZP01005531.1 coordinate 707,650, forward strand.
CTAGGGAACATTTTTTTAGAAGGAATTCTTCATTTTATAAGCGTAGCAAAATTAAGCAACTTCTGAAATTATGAATTGAGGTACATTGTGTCTTATCTTTTTCTATAAATACTTCAAAAATAAGTGGAAGTCCAGGAACATTTCCAGTTTTATGTGCAGCAAAATGATCCTGATTCTACATCCATTACTATAGAAGCAGAAGGTCAGGAAAAAACACTATTCCTACATTAACCACTATTCCCCTACCACTAACATTTCTGAATGGGAGAGATGAGAAGGAATGTTTTGTCCTTTATTGAGAGTGACAGAAGTTTCTGTATTTTTTCCTAACTTTCATATGTACTATCTCATTAGTGACTGCCACTTCGCAAGGTGGATGAGTGAAGACAAGAACTTAGACTCAGTAAACAAACTCCAGTCTTAAAAAATTGTCGTGTGCCAGGACTGGATCCAAACCAACCTTTGGCTGAGGAAGGAACCACTAGGCTGGAGCCTAGTGGCTGGAGCCATCCATAGAGGAGGCTGTTGAGACACACTGCCCCTGTCCACACAGCCTACACAGCCCTGAGTCACAAGGACAAAACCCTCTCAATACTCTCTTACTCTTTAAAACCCAAAGCCCAATTCAGCCTTACTTTAAAATGATGCTGAAGCAAAAGAAGAAGCTACATATCACTTTTTTGAGAAGATGACCAGAGTATGAAGTACCAAAAAGCGTGTTGTGCCTCCAGGCTATGAGTTTTTCTGGTTTAACAGGAGGATGCACAATCCCTTCTCTTTTCCAGAAACAATATGTTCAGTGTTGCAACCTTCTCAGATTATTTTTGTGTTTTATCTTGACTAGCAAAGGAACAGCTACAGAAGGAGATCAGGATACTCTCTTTCCCAAAAAAGGACCACTGAATTTGAATCACCTATTTGAATAGATTTAAAACTAGGTGACTTAAATTCAGTTTTACAACTGGATAAAATTGGAGATACAAGAATTCTTTTTTTCTCTCACAGGGAAGGATTAGTTTGCAAAGAGAGAAGAAAAAAATCCATTCAAATTCTACAGCAGCTTATAGTGAAGACAAGATAAAAGGAAGTTATGTCATCAATTCCCAAATTCTTCTTATGATATTTTTCATAGTGAAAAAGTTAAAATGCATATCTTAAAGTGTCTCTTTTTGTTTTTAAAACTAATTTAAAGAAATAAAAATTGTTAGGAGGATTAAATAATTGGAAAATTTCAAGTTTTATTTCAGATTATATGAAATACTTAATTGAACCAAGTAAATGTATTCATTTAATTGTCAAATTCTGTTTTGACTTGACCTTGACTGATTTTCCAAATTTTTTAGCTCAATGACAAAACATTTATAAAAACAGAATAAAAAGTTAAAAAAAGAAAATCTACACACCTTGGTTTTTTAGCTCTAACTCTAGTGGAAATTTTATATAGTTTTGTTTACTGAAATGCCATAGAAGATATAGCTTATTAGTTCTCAGACTCCAAACTCACAGCTTCAATTAATTTTCATCACTCTGAGTGCAATCCTGAAAAGAATTAATCCCTTGGTGATTAATGGAAACAAGGAATTATAAATCTGACAACAAAGTTTTAAGACTGAGGCCTTTATGTAAATGATTAGTAAGTCTTAAGAGAGTATGTGATATTAAAATGTATATTTATCATTTTGTGTCAAAAGGAACTTTTAGAATAGAAGCCATTAGAGTTCCTTGATTCTGTCTATTGATACACCATTTTCAAAGGAAAAGATCAGCATTAGAGCAGGATGAGAGCTCTTCTAAAGCCTCTGAGGTTAGTTCTGTGTCACCTACAAGATATGAAATGGATGAGGGTTTTTTTGACAGGTGAGTATTGTTGAGCCCGATGGGTGAATCAAGACTCTTTGACTCTAATATCAGAAGGCTTATATGATTTATTAAAATGACTCCATTGATCAGAAGGAATTTGGGCTATATCTGCCCAGGTACGAGCTAACATGCTTTCGTTTTCATGCTCCATACCAGACTCCTAGAATCCTTAGAATTCTAAGATAAGAATTGTCCATCTTATAGGTTAAGAAAGAGAGAAGGCTCTCATCCCCATGTGGGAGACAGGGCAGCCAAACACCTCTTGTCCTTGAAACACACACACAAAGATATGTTTATTAAATTCTGTGCTTAGAAGTGAGCTTTCCCATGGAATGAAAAATTCAGCAAGCTTGCACCCAAGAAACTTATGAAATATCATAACTACAGAGTACAACTTGAATTCAAATATATACTTGTGCTTGGTTTGCAATCATAACTAAATTTAAAAACTGATTTTACTGACTACAAAGTACATGACTGCAGGATTATTTTGTTTCATTTTTTGTATAATTATCTCCTTTTTCCCTTTCTCTTCTTGATATCCCTGCTCCTTAAAATCACCCATATACTGTTATAGCATACAACAGCCCCGCATGTCCCTCCCATGAAATGAAATTTTGAGGTAATCCCACCCACCATAAATAATCCTAAATCTCCTAGTAGCAATTCATCTTCTTTAAAGCTTTACATAGTGGCTAATTTATTCTTTTTTTCCACAAGCAAGGACATCTGTCTGTGCTGAGAAAGTAGATTCTTGTCTCATAAAAAAGTTCCACTTTGCTATTTTGTTAGTTTTTCCTTTGGAAGACGACAGAGATCCAATGGTAATAATATTCTTTTGTTTTTAATATGCTAAAGGCCACGGAGAGCATGGCAAGAAAAGTGATTTCTCAGCAATTTCTTGAGATTTCTCCTTTCTTCTTAGACTATCCAAAGTACCTCCTCTTCATTTTTCCAGGCTGCCTTTTTGTTATACCAAAATATTCTCAAGGTAACCCGGATACTTCCTTGTGTTCTAAAAGAACACATTTATGATGCTCCCATTATACTCTTTCAACAACAGAAACTATGCTAATCTAACCCACTTTTAGAGTAGCAAACTCAGTGACATCATGCAGACTGATAAATCTGATGATCAGTTTGGCTTTCTTCTGGAGCTGGCACCCTGTGTAACATCACCCTTCATCTATGACATCTGTGGTGAGTAATGACTCTAACACATGGGAACAGACTGTTATCTTCTGTCATGGCAGAAGGCAAAATAATGGTGATACTATGTAAGGTTAAATTCAGCTGTGCTCAATACAGAATTTCTGTTTTATGAGTCTAGCATAGCATATTTACAACCATGTATGTGAACGTGTGAGTGCCATTCACATTCATTTTTCACTGTGAAACTTGAACGTTCTATACAGAAACGTTGAGGAAAATTATAATTTCCATCTATCTGAGAATCAGCCCCAGATTCAACTAAAAAGGTGTGAACGGTATATCTCGATTTAGGGCTTGCTGCAATACTCACAGGAGAAAAATTTCAGAATTTTCACTGAATATCCCAGATCCATAGCCTTATCAAACTGATCTGCCACAATAAAGAGCCATCAGGTTCACTCTTCAAGATTTCAAGCTCTCCTAATTTCTCCTTTCTTGTTGTTACATGCTGAAATAATTTCAAATGTAAATTAACAAAGTGCAGCAGTGATATTTTGAAATTATGCCAAATATGAAGTAGCATAAATTTAACAGTTTTCATTAACAGAAGAATATTCACTAAACATTTTTCTATATTAGGAGAAATATTCTGTACTATAAAATCAAATCCATTCTGGCAGTGACCCACAAATAACCTGTTTCCATAGTCCCTTTGCTATTCAGCTAGGCCTCCTGGTGGTGCAGAGCTCTCGTTCATTAATTTTACTGATTGCATAATGAGAAGAAGTCATGCAGCTTTGAATATTAAAAGCTGTAGGTCGATTAATCACCATTTTGAAAATAAAGAGAGATAAAAATATAAGACAATGTGAAAACCAACAGGAAATTTGTATCTATTATAGGAGAAAGGGAAATTCACCTACTAATTCACAGAGTATCATGTACTTGGCTCAGTAATTGGGCTGAGAAAGGACAATAGTTTTTATTGGTCTTGAAAAACCATTTACAAACTGAGATATTTATCAATGCTGGAGCCAATGTCTACGGTTAAAATTAAGCACATTTTGAAAGATTGTCAGGTTACAAAAATGCTTAAATCTTTGGAAGCACTCTCCTAATAGTGTACAATATTCAGACCTTCCATTAGACCTAGCCAATCATGCCACTGATGTGCTAATACTTTTATGTTTTCTGGACTATGTACCAGGCAAAAATGTAGTAATGTCCTCATTGTTCCAAAGCAGACAGCTGCATGTTATAACACGGCACAGGTAATACTATTTATCTCAAACACCCACCACTACTCAGCTGTTCAAGTTTCTCATCACCTTCTCAACACGCCATCAGTAAATATCACTCAAATTATTTTCCTTAGCATCTGAAAACTTCCACTTTTGGTTTTTATGACGCCTGGAAGACACATGGATTAGCTGGGTCTTTGAAGTCATTCCACTAGTGTTTCTCCACCCTGCACCTCATCCTTCCCCAGGAATATAAGTCCTCACAGCAACACAGGCTGAGAATAACTGTGCTAGAGAGGGCCTGGGAACCCCAGGCACACAGCTCACCACTCCTGAGTGTGAGTCAGCAGCATCACCCAGCAGCAAAAATACCCAGCAGAAATACCCATCAACAGCAGCCTGGGCTTCACTGGTCCAATCCTGATTATTCCCCTGCCCGTTAGATAACACATAGATTAGATCACACAGAGGTGGTCAAATGAAAGGACCTCCCAACACAGGGAAGGTACTGACAAACTGTAGCAAGATCAGAAAATGGATCACAGGTAATTGAAACTCCAGCACTTGCACTACAAGGAGAGGCTGAGGGATCAGGGCTGTCTGAGGAAGCAATAACTCCAGCTGGGAAGCCATTGGGACAAGAAGAGAGTCTCAGAATGGGTAGGAAGAGACGATTTTCAGCATGAGAACAGCCAAGCTTGATAATAAGTTGCTTAGGAGATTTTTTGTAGGCTCTCGAGCCACTCTGTCCTTTGAAGTTTTCCAGAATTATGTCCTGAATACACAGGAAGAATCAGGTAATGTGATGTCACAATCACAGGCAAGCTCCTATAAACAAAGCATCTCAAATAACCCCTTATTGAACAGGCAGAGGTGCAGCATTGGCTTTGGCAGATTAAATACTTCAGTTACTTGTAATAAAAATAAGTTTCAAACTCAATATACACTGTTGTTCAGAACTGCAGTTATAGTAAAAACCAATTCCCAGACTTGCATACTCTAGCTAGTAAACAACGTCTTTATTTCATCTGGTTTTATTTAAGTAAGGGAATTACCATCCTTAAATACATTTGCCTCCCTCAAATATCTATTGTAGAGGTATATTCAAATATAACAAAAAAAAAGAAGAACTAGGTAGGTAAATGCATGCTGCTTTACAACTCTGTCTGTGCAGTTGTCCACTTAATAGCTGTTGCCCAAGCATTGGTATTACAATCCACCAGGAACTCTGACCGGGCCTTTTCCCAACGAGTTAGAAAAAAGGATACTACCATTATAAAACACACTTTAATGGTATTTATGTGAGGCATATGCAACCAAAGAAATTCCTTTCGTTCAGAATATTTACAGCCTTCTTATATCTTACTTGCAAGTGTGTTTTAATCTCGGCAACATATGGCTGTGTATATGTTCATGTGACATGGAATCCATCTTAGTTAAATTCCCGTAAGTTTGAAAACAATTGTGAGGAAGATACTGGAGATACACACAGAGGGAAAACAATAACACAAGTTTTAGTACTTGGAAAAATAGGCACATGAAGAATAATTTATAAGAGTTACAAATATGGTTCTTTGCAAATAAATTTGAATATTCAAGACAAAATCCTCAACTGAAATAAAAATGCTCTTCCAAGGACACCAGGATTATCACAGAAAGGTCCAAAAAAGGAATTTTCTAGAAAAGAAACATATTCATCATCCTAACTGTAATATAGCACTTTAAAGTGTGTATAATTTTTCTGTTATAATTTAAGCCCTCTTTAAAAGACTAACTGCAAGCACAGTTTGTACATAACCAAAGAAACAAGACTTTATGAAAATTGAAAAAAATTATCTGCACAGCTGTTATTAGAAATATTGTCTCATGAAGAATTTTTTTTTTCCAATGCAAAAATCTTCAGCCTGTCAAGTCTTAGATTTTCGGTCTTAAACTTTTTTTTTTTCCTGTCTTTCTGCTGCTCCTGGTTGGGAATATGGTTGACAACATCCCATACCACCTGCCTTTCGTGCACTTTTCATCCACTGTGCTCTAACACACAGTGACCCATTTTTAAATAGTTGTAGGCAGATCAAAATCTGCACATTTCATGTCATGTGCTCATGAAAATTTTATGATCTCTATTCGTACATATTTCCTAGCTTTAGTCAGCTTCCAAGGTTAGTTTTGCTAATTTTGCAATTTTTATACCTAACAGTATTTGAGTAGGGAAATTCTGTGCATGTCAATGACCTTCCTAGATCTGCCCAGACTGTTGTATTTTTACCCCACATGAATCCTGGAAGAAACCCAAGAAGAGTAGAAGTCTAATAGGAAGTGAGTCCCAAATAAATTTACAGAAATTTTGAGGAGTTTCTACATCCATTAGCATTAAATGCATCAGAAATATTTCTCTACTGAAACAATTCAGGAAGGTGCCACAACACTTTTAGTAAGCTCTTTGATTTGTGCACACCTCTGTATTGTAGGTATGTAAAACCAAATGTCTTCCGCATAGAGGCAGATAAATAATCAACTTCATCTGCTGCAATTAGAGCTCTTTATTCATGCAGCATAATTATATAGGCAACACCACACTGCAGAAGGCAATCATATGCCACTGTAAACAGAAACTATAAAGGATTTTATCTGACATTTTTGTGTTTACTTATTTCACTTGCTTCTTTCTCTTCTCCTTCCTTACTCTTATGGGAAATTTTGTCTAATTTAAATAGGATTTAAATATCATTGGCTGTGAGTTTAAAACTGTATTTTCATCCAGTTAATTAATTTTTGTCTCTCCTTAGCAACCCTGCCAAAGTTGTTCTTTTTCAAACAATAAATTAATTCAGACAATGACTGTTTACAGTGAATCTGCTAATTCTGAAATATTCCAAAAGGCTACAAATTGAGAATAAAAAAATCAATAAAATAGCTTCAATTGTTTCTATACTACATACATATTATCAAAAAGGAGCAAGGCTAAAAAAACAGAGTAGTTTGAATATGAATAACAAGAGATGTTATTCATATTCAATATTGAGATGTAGAGAAGGTTACATCAACTTTACTGAGTTTTGAGATCTCACTCCCTCAAACAATATAATGGGACGAGGTAATCTGGTCAGCTTTAAACTTTCTGGTTGTTAGGGCAAAGAGTAAAGGCAAAAACATCTATTTCTTCATAAATATTTAAAATGTAAATTTGGATGGGATGAACAGATATTATGTTTTTCTGGTTCACTTAGATTTTCCATAACTAGAAAAGGTGCTTAGGCTTGGTATATGCAAGAAAACCATACCTGGGCTAAACAAGTTAGCACAGTTAAATTATTAGAGTTGTATTAATGTAAAGCATCCTAAAGTCACTTTCCTACAATCTGATTCTTTTGAGCTAGAAAGCCAGAAAGGACCACTATGATATACAATCAACTCACATTTGTTTGCAGGCTTCTTTTAGGAAAAAAAAAAAATCCAGGTTTTTTTTCCATCAAGAGATTATTTCAAACACTGACTCTGAAGTATTTCTACTATTCTACCAGCTAGAAATATGTAGAATGCTGCTAATTGCTAAATACAAGCAATGTATTATTAATTTGGTTACTGAAAACTTGCAAAAGCCTTAACTGAATTCATTGGGAGTGCAATTCCATCCATTCCGACTATTTTTTAATAAATATTCCAGGATGCCAGGTAATGAGGAAAAGTTGCCATAGCAGTGACTGTATCTCTTTCTTTTTTTTTCCACTTCTGCAATCTTCTGTTGATTTAATTGAATGATGTAAATGTGTAGACACACATCAATTTGATTGTCCAAACAATTTTTAGCAGAAAGTAATTTGATTTAGTAATAACTACAATCATAGTGGAACTATGAAAAACACCTCAAGGGATTAAGTCCTTCTCTCCTCTACTAGAGAGGTTAAATGCTAAGTGTTTACAAGAAATACCTGAAAATGTACTTTCATTTCTCAGAGATGGCTGTCAACCCTAAAAAGAAGCAAAGGGAATACTGAACCCCCTTCAAACAGGAAAGAAGGTGACTGTATTAAGTTTTAAAGATTTGAGCTACCCCTTTGCAGAATATGAGCTTGCATTCAAAATAAAAATTGTAATGCTGGCAGGCAACACTAATTACTGGGATTTTTTTTCCTGATTTTTAAGTGTTTAGGGTGTCCTACAGTGTTTCCGTCATGTTTAGATTATTCAGGCAGATTAACAGTAAAATTATACATAAATTCATTTCTCTGTATCAAGGATCTTGTATATATGCTAAGGGGGAAGATTTTAATTTCTAGGAGAAAATGTCTTTTTCTGCTGTCTTTCTGTGGCTGATAACAATGTCTGTGCATTTCTCCAAATAAGACTTTACTGTTTTTACTTCCTTCCATCTAGCGATTTTTCTTCCCCATTGCTCATCAATCAAAGAACAGTATTCAGGAAAGGAAACCACCAGATTATTCTAATTAAAACCCTCGAACAACATGAACTTATTTCTATGTATTACTCACATGAAGAGCAAGTGAAGAATGAAAAGTAGAAAGATCATTATGAGGTTAAGTTTCTGAGATTAAGATGTGACATACAGATGCACACATATCTCCTGAACTTCTGTTAACCAGTCAAAGTCACTTGAGTTCTCCATACGCCAGCTGGCTTCACAATGACGAATAATCTTCTTTTTCAGCACCGTTAGTCTGATCTCTTCAGAGGTTCTCTCCTCTCTCTGTAAGGTGCTTAGCATCATGGAGCTCAGTCTTTTGACATTAGCAGTAGTCATCAGAACACTGAAAGTCGCAGAGAACTCTAAGAATTTAGATTTAAAATTTTTAAAAAATCTGTATTACAAATATAATAATTAAATAGGAGTGCCTAGATCCTAAGATACCAAACCTTATCCCATTCTCTCTAATATGTTTAGAAAAGTTTGTTAGCTGTCTGTCCAGTATTGATCATCAAAGCAAAATAATGTATTTCCTTATCCTGTAAAGTGAATTTCCAATTAAAATTCAACAGTGCCATCCCATTTAAAATAGATCTAATATAATTTGAAATTCATTAATTTGACTTGGTTACCTTTTTTGTTAATTAAAGTGATGAAGCAATTTATTTGCTCATTCCAGACATGACATTAAATGACATTTCAAGTGATATCCGCTATTTTTATGTTAATTGAATAACTTTTGAATTGTATATACCAGGTTGATTTGTCTAGTACATAAGTATCAGGGAAAAAAAAGTAGTATCTGCAAATAATAAGTAATCTAAGTGATTTACAAGTAGAGTTACTAACATTTTGAGCGCAGGTGGCTGTTTATTTTTAGATTTCCCAAGGACTGTAGATGAACTGTCATGCCAAACTGCTATTTTCTATTTGCAAATTAGAAATACAGAATGCAATGCTGGCCCTGTATTAATGGCAATTCTAAAAGTAGGGCTTCTTTCCACTAGTAGTTCTCACAGAACTAGGCCAGTAGAAGCAGTCTTTGAGATTAAACGATCACTGATAAGTTTTTGTTTATACGAGTATTTGATTTTTATGAAAAACATGACAGGCTTCAAGCATTTACTCCTATGAAGCAGATATCTTAATCCACTCTTGTATGGAGCATGTGGAAATTCCTGTACTTCATTGCATTTCAAACACTGCTAAGCACAGCAAAAATAAAAATACCACGATAGATTTATCAGATATTTTCTTCAGTGTAAAATTTGGTATATACATTATATCTGGATAAGATTTTAATAGCACCAATAATAATAACATCATTAGTGACAAAATAAGACTAATCAGTAGGCCTTTACTCTGTATTAGCAACTGAGGAGAAATTCCTCATTCTGGTTTAAACTTGCAAAAGATCCAAAACAAACACCAGAAATAAACTCTTCCCTTTCCCAGCTTTTATGAGTGTGCTTTGTATTTGTTTGTCAGCTGGGAATTCTGATATGATCTCTGTTATATGGTCTCTATTTCAACAGTAAGTGAAAAGGTTTTTCATATCTGAGACACCATGGGAAGTGCCTCCTGTAAACTCCTTTCAGGATTTTTTGGTCATGGGCAAAATCTTCCTGTATCCAGATCTTCTTCCATGCAAAATCAGCTAAAACCTTGTAGTCATTAAGAGGAACATAGAGAAATCTCAGCCCAAGTTTCCCCTTTTCATAAAGGGTGTAATAAAATTTATGTAGGAACAAACTCCAGCAAAAAAACACCAGAAAAAAAATCAAAATTAATATAGTATTTTAACATAACAGTTTCTAAAATTATAAATTAAATTTTAAAATCTTTTAAATCTTACCTAGCATGGGAAAAATATTCACATATCTTATCACTAATAATGTATCCCTGATATCCCTGGGTAGCTGAAGGAAGTGAACTAGTACATATTTAATATTCTTTACTCTATATCAATGCCATAGTTCACTGGAGCTTTTTACTTTGATATACACAGATTTTGAAGACAGTGCCTAAAAGTGATTTAAGCATATTGTCTTTTCACTCTATTCCTTAAATGACTACACTGAGGAAAGAGTTAGGATAGTTGGCCTTTATGCAAATTAGGAATTAAACATTCAGAATTTAAAGACTTCTCTCTAAAGTGTGCTGGATTCCAAACTAGTTTCCTGCATGCATTTTTGTATTCCTAGAAACAAAAAATGGTATATTTCAGTATTGCTGAAATTCATTAATGTTTTGCAAAGACACCACAAAGAACAAGGTTCTGTGATTTCTGCCCAGCCAAAGTACGTTGTTTCAACAGGCAGCTGGAAACAAAATTCACATGCATTTACTGTTCCTTTCTTTCATTCTTGACACTCTCGTCTATGCACTCCCGATGTGGCTGTCCACTTGTCACAATAGAAGATCATATCCTGAAATTTGGACTATAGAGAAAAGAAGTGATCGCAAACAGGTCAGTCTTTGATTCCATAAAGGCCTGCAGCACCGCTTTAAAGGAAAATCTAAACCTTAATTAGGTCAAGGAACAGATAGCAGCTACAGTCATACTTGGACCTAAAAACCCAAGACAAGGAGTACGTAGATGAGAAAAAAATTTAAGATTGGTCTAGGGTATCTAGCTCATTGATTTGAGTCTGTGTAAGGAAACAGGTTGCTAAGGACTTTGAATACAAGGTACAAAAATTGAAAACTACAGCAATTTGATAAATGAAATTTCTGAAGCTTCTAAACAACAATTCAGTACTCCAAATTTTAATAGTGTTTGGCATAAAAAAGATAATGGTGCTGAAGCAATTTGCAGAAGGATATACTTACATGAGCAATTTTTACCTTATTTTAAGGAATGCTACAATCAGGAAAGGCATGCAAGGAATTCCAACACTAGAGGAGAGCTGAGTTGTTTTGGATGGTAGGAACGGTGTTGCAAGTATCGGAAACAAAACAAGGCACAAAGATGGCATAGAAAAGAAACTGCAGACCAAACCAAATTTTTTCTTAATTCTGTCACATGGTGGGGTATCACCAGCTAGTTAAGAAACTAATTCTGCTGCAGCTATTTCTTTTACTTATCAGTACTTCACCACTGTTGATTTTAAGTCTGTCCAAGTAACAATTCTCCTTCCCATGAAAAATATATTAGAAAAGACTGACATAAATATCAGAACAATATCAACCAATTAATGAAAAATTTAAGAGCAATTCTTTCCTAGAGAAAAATTAGAGTTCTAGTATCATGTAATTATAGCACTTATATTTTGTTCTGGTGAAGCTGTTTGATGCATTTTCAAACAAGTTTTAAACAGCATGACTTCAACAGTTGTTTGGGTTCAGGTTTTTTTTTTTTTATCTGATATTGAGGAGCTGGTTTTGACAAACAGAAAAAGTAGAAAACACAGTAATGGAAATGAAGGGATAGGTATGGAGCTTGAGGCTGGTTTGTCTTTTCAGTCACTGAAAGGTTATATCATCTAACCTTCATCATATTCATCTTCCCTCCCTTCCAATTCTGCCTGATCAGTCCTCTTTCTCTCTTCAGCTATTATCTAGTCCAGTATGTCTATTCAACCATGCTCATAACTCAGCTTTTCCATGATTTTCATATTTGACCATGAGTGCAGTGGACCCCTTTTATTCTCAAATATTTCTTCCTATTGCTCTTGTGGAGTGAAACATGCAATATCAATGCAAACCGAAAGTGTTTCTTTCTTGTCACCATTTTCCATTCCTTTCTACATTTGGCTCATAGCTCCTTTCCTCCTGTCCCTTTTGCCCATTTTCTCTTCCACACAGAGTTAATTATCTTATTTCTAGTCCTAAATTCACCACAATTATCTGCTTCTACTGTTCTTGTTCTTCCACTAAATGTTTTGAATTAAAATTTTGAGACCAGACCAATTTGCTTCATGAAATTTGCTATATGTCAGTCTATTTTTCAAGCTTCCAAGTAATATTTCAAGTATATTATACTATAGTGTATTATATTTCAAGTAATAAACTGCTTTCCAATTTGAAACTGGTCTCCAACATTTTAGTATCTTTTTATGCCACTTTGGTTTTCTACAAAGAAATAAGTTTTTCTAGGAAGAAAACTACAGAAAACTCATAAGTTATTTGATTGCCAGTTTCTGTCCTTTTTCCATTCTTCTCTAACTCCTTTCATTTAGTTACAGAAACATTTCCCTCATCAGCTTTATAAGCCAACTCATTCCTAGTTTATTTGTTCTTACTCTTTTCTTTTTCTCTCTTTATACAGAACATATGGGCCTTACTTAAAATCCTTCTTAGAACTTCTGCCTTCTAAGAGTGGTTAACATATTTGGGATGACATGCTTACTGATCAGCCTGAACTTATTATTATTTATTTATTTGTTTACTTTATTTATTCATAGATTTTACATTATTTTAAAATCCTGTCTAGAAGCTACAAGAATAAATCAGAAAGCAAGATATAAGTACTGGGAGCTTCAGGACACATTTCCATCCTTAATAAGTTTAAGTATCCATGGGACACCGTTGTGCCTGCTCACGTTGGCAAGTCTCTTGGCACTGCTTACATGACAGGTATCAGCTCCATCTGAGTGCCCCATTTGAAAACATTACTATAGATCCAACATCACATTTTAAATAGCCTTAAAACTAAGCATAAGCATAAGCAAAACCAGTAGCAACTATACATTTTAACTGCACAAGAACCATTGAAAACTAATAGGATTCCTAGAGCTTAAACTGGAAAATAGTTTGAAAAATTCTTATCAGAACAGAAACATGATGAACAGCTGCAATTCCCAATATTAAAATTTCACTTAGCACACTCTGTGAACACCCAGCTGATGCAATACTCTGCCTGTTAAAATACAATAAGAGCACATCTCTATCAATAACATCATCCAACACTAATCATACAGTGATCAGGAATTTTCTGAATGCACACATGTAGCTTGGAGAGCAGAGTTTTAATTTACCATACTCCTTGTTTTTGCACTTCCAATTTTTCCCTAAATAGACTGCCAAACACTAATGAGAATATGTCACTATTTGGCACCAGGTACAACAGACCATTAGAGATCAGACTGAGGAATCCAAATTCAGTGCTTTTGTTCATCAAAGCATAATTTAAGGTTGCATTCCCACCAAGGCCTCCAAAGTAGAAGACTAGCAAAGCTGTTCTAATTGATTGAGAATTTAATTTTCCAAAACTTGCAGAATGACCTCTACTTCCCTCAGATTTTGAAAGAACAATATTTTCCATTACTTAATCGTATATGTCAACAACTTTTTTTTTCCATTTCCCCTAGTCACAATCACAAGACTGTCTTGTTTCTGGTTGCAGCTTGCTTTACTTGGTTGTAGAAGAAACACTTCCACTGTACTTGAAAGATTGAAGTGGTTAGCAAATGTGTAACTGCTTTCTGAATTGGCTTCAGTATCACATCTATAAAATCTATCAACCATCTGGCATTGAGTGCTGTGCCAAACCACTAAGCTCAACATTCTCCTTGTAAGATTGTCATTATCCTTCTACCTATTCAGTCTTAAAACAAGAGGTGGAAATCTTTGTACAGAAAGATTTGTGTACAACAGAACATCTAAATGACTCAAGCTGATGAAAAGTGGAAGATTAACCTCTTATTGATGTATGTGTAAAATAAGACTCTTCCCTGATCATTTTAATTATTTATATGTACAAAGCAAGTGAATCTATTACAACTTTCTGACCTATTCAAGACTTCTCTTAAAGACAAGATACGCAGCAGTCAGACAAGGACCTGAACAAATGAATACAACTTTGAATATGCTCTGTTTTGACTAGGTAGTGCCTAAAAGCCCTTTAGAGTCCTTTGGCTTTTTCCTTCTTATGATTCTTACTCTGTAGTACACTACATAGCTTTTGCACAAGCTAAAATGAACATGAAAAGTCAAGTAAAATAGTCTTATCAAGAGGGATAAGATTGTTCAAAGGTATAGGGAAAGAATATCTTACAGTATAACTGTTTACTTCATTACTTAAATTTCACCTTTTGCCATCATAAACGAGTAAATGCCTAAGGATAACACGCAAGGAATTATTATTATTGTAGCTGTTAAAGTATCTGCTTCATTTTTGAGGAGAATATGAATTCAACTAATGAACTTAATCTGACATTAATGATTTACAGGAAGTGGATTCAGAATTCATATCTGTAAAACAAGCTGCTGATCCTTGGCTTTCAAGTTTGCTCTTGTACACATAAAAAAAAAATCATCTTCATATGACACTCTGAGGCTTGTGAAAATAATTTCAGTAAGATTCATCAGGACATAAAATATGATTTTAAAACATATTGATGCAACTTTGTAATTGATATAATTATTTCACAGAATCAGAACTCTCTCTTACATTCGCCAAAAAATAGTAGCTATAAGTAGCTGTTATTATCCTGTACAAGAGCAACTTGTCTTGGATTTTACATAAGACCTGAACCTTGAACCTATGTAGAAGACCTGATGCTATTATTGAACTTACTTGAAATCTTAACTGAATATAACACTCAGTTCCTACTATTTCTCAGTTCTTAAGGTATTAAAATAATGCACAACCCCATGGATCTCATTAATCTCATTCAGATTTAGAGAGCAATAGCAGCATGCCTTTTGCAAACACAATTAGCATAACTGCACCTGATTCCTTCCTTTACTTTTTGGTGTAGGACAAACTACTGCCAAATTTTCTCCTCCAGCTCCACATTTTGCTGAAAGACAAGAAAGAGAACATAGGACTTAATAAGGATGAATATACTGTAATATTTCTAGAGCTCCAAATCCCTGAACAGATTTTACTTAAGTACTAGTGCTGAATTTTGACATTTCTTCATTTTTTAAGCATTAAAAGAATTCTGATGAAATGACAACTATCATGAACATAATTTAAATTCATCGGCAAGCTACTACATTTAAGGTTACAAAAATAGCCACAGGGGTCTTTGCTTTCTGGGGACAAGCATTTCAATAATATATTGAATTTTAGCACTCAAGACCAAATTCTGGCACACTAATAAGAGGCTCTATTTGTACAAAGTTATCAATCATCTGTTTCTATATGCTTTGCAAAAGTGATAATACACGATTGCTAAGTAGCACAAGTGACAAATAGCATGTTGTTCCCTATTCACTGCTTATATTTTTAAGCCCATTCATTGTTCATGAGAGGTGGCAGGCTGACAACCTTGCAGGATATTTGTTTTCTGTTATAAAGTGTAAGCAGGACTGTGGCAATACACTAGTTTTGCCCCAACAGCAGGCTTCTGAGGTACTTGCTTTAGTGATCACATTCACCTGTCTTTTACATCAGGTTAAAGGAAATTGATCTGTGACTGTGCTGGATGTAATCTTAATTTGGCAAAGATGGTCTAGAAACAGATTTCAGAATTTTGCCCATTCAGTGACTGAGCTCTCTTGTCAACTGTAAAGACTTCATAAAACCATCAATGAAAGCAATAATTTGCAGTCTCTCTTCTTATTTTCTTCTAGAGACCTAATCTTGGACATTGGTTTTGCTGTTCACCTATTCACTTCTACCTTGAACAGAAGGCTGCCAGTACAGATCATCAAAACCAAACAGAAAATATTTTAGAGTTTAGATAAGTAATAATGTGTGATATACTTATATGAAGATAAGTTTCCTTACTCTAATAATAACCTGCCTGTCTTCAAAGTGGACTCGTAGTTCCTACCCAACTGCTGCAGATAAAGCTTGCTTCGAGTGGGGTGAATCCCAGTAAGACAGCCATAGAGCAGTGCTGTAGGGATATTTCAACCTTTACCTATGCCTCACAAGGTATTATTAGCCTTCACTTTATTACGACATGGCTCCACCAGAGTCAAACTTCTAAGTAGCACATTATTTTTTGAAAGTACAGAAAAGCCCTGCAAAAGACAAAAAAACTTTACACTTTTTCTTTCTATCTACTTTCTTCATGAAAAAAAAGAAATTTCATTTTTCTGCCTTCTCTTTGTCCTTTCTTCCAAAGTAAATGAGTAACAGACTAAACAGTAACATGTAAGAAACAACTCTGTTCCTACAGAAATGGTGGGCTGCTTCTGAGAGGAGCAGGTCACATCAGCAAGCAGATACTGCCAATGCACATATGCAGAGACAGATGTTAATACAGCCTTCCCTTTTATAAACATAGACTGTTTCTACTTAGAATCCTGTTAACCTTCCCTCAGAAGGTTACCAGCAACCCATTCACATCACAGACTGGATGTCCACAAGGAATACAGGAGGAATTCTCTATGCCCGATTATTCATGATGTTTCCTGCATTGTGCATTTTCAGGAAACGAATAAAAACTGAGCCAAGATAAAATCCTCCTCAGCAAATTCGTTAGGTTTGTCACAGGACCATAGAAAGACCTAGCCTTTGAGGAGTCTGAATCACACTCCTCTACAGTTTGAGCATCCTCAGTTTTCATTTGGAGCTGTGTCTTGGCAGGACAACTTCACTTATGCTGAATTTCACAACACTTTAGGTGAACAGCCCCTGCTATCAGGATTCACATAGGTATCTCTCAGTTAGCTGAACTAACTCTTTACTCCTCTCCGGATAAACTATTTATTAATAACGCAAATAATACTAGGGAAAATGGAAGAAAATATAGATACATATCTTTCCTACATATTTCTTCATGTTTTCTGAAGTACTAAATCAATTTACAGCAGTGTATAAATTTTCTGTACTATAATCAATAATGCTTTAAAAAGTCAGCATTTTTACTGCTTAAGTAACTCAAAAAACACATCAAAAAACTACAAGAATGCTTGTAGAAAGCTGAACTTGATGACTACAGTCAGCCCAAGGAAAAAACAAAACATGTTTTGCTAGTTCAAAAGAGTTTTGTTTAAGGAATAGCATAACAAGAAGCAACTGAAAATTAGGTCTTGTATAGTACACTGTTATGTATAATGACTGACATAGGTATTCCCTGCACTGGGCATTTTAGATAGATGTGTGGCAAGCTTATAAATGAGTACACCAGGAACTCCATGCTATCAAAGACATAGATAAATCGTTTACTAGGGTTCTAAATATACACGAATGAGGCTTACTTTGCAATGTCCAACTGTGAAAGGCATGTATGTTTTGTAGCATAATACTCAAGTATAAGTTACATCTCAGTTAATTCCTATGGCAGCTAAAATGCCAGTTCACCCTGGTGTGAACCCATAGGGTTAAGCAGCAGCCATCATAGGCTACTATTTTTCTTCAGTTTCAATGCTCAGCCACAGCTTTGACCATGTCTCAAACACTGAATAATGTAGTATCTATTTCAGCCTGCTTAGTTAATACTATTAACCACTGTACTGTAGTTAACCCTTGAGGAATGAAGGGGGTTATTCAACTTCCTTCTGTGAAAATATTACAGCAACTGATATCAGAACGTATCTCTTAATCTAAAGCATCAAGACTTGTGCATGTAACTTCTCAGGTTCAAATTCTTCTGAGCTAGATTTACATCATGACATTTTTAGTAAATGTGCAGTCTTGTTTTACCTTTCCCTTACAGGTTGCAGGAAAACACATTCTCATGACCTTGAGACCCAGTAGAGGTCTCTAAATGCAGCAATGGAACATCTCTACTACAGTATGAATTGCCATATTTCAGTTTAGGAAACATACTTTAAGAATGAAAACTTCAACATATAACAATTTCTCACTGAATAGAGGTTTCAGTCTAGGAGTTTGAGCAATTTTTTTTCCGGGAATTTCAGCCTAAATCCCATGTGTGATATTTCCTTAGAAATTATTTTTTTCACATAGGCTTATAAGGTCACCACATAACTTTCAATATAAAAGTTCACATAAGAGGTTTCAGGATAATTTTAAGGTTAAAGGTAGGACAACAAAATTCTATTTTGAAATAGAGCAAGTTTGTTCAAGTTAAACATTCAAATAAAAGCAGGTTCTGCAACCAAACAGAAGGAAGGTAGAAAATTCTGTTTGATATAAGAATCGAAGCCAATCCTGGCCTCTGCACACTTTTTTCCAGTCACTGCTGAATATTATTCTGATGTATGTAGAAGACTGATTATTTTATTGAAGTAATTAATCAAGTAATGACTACACTTGTGTGTTCAATTATAGTCTTTATGGTTGATTAATCTTTATAATACATGTCATTACTGGCTCTGTTTTTTTTCACCCAGGGCAAAGAAGGCCAATGAAAAAAATGAGAAGACAGGTATGACAAACTTGTACATTTAGAAGGTAAGGTAACAATGTTAAAGACACATTTTTCAGTGTCAGAAATATCGGTTTGCTTCCTGAAGCTGAAAAATAAAATGCACACTTGCTGAAAATAAAATTCCTTTGCTGTGACACCAACTTGCTTTTTAGATTAGAAAGCAGGCAGTTTAATAGTCATAATGTACCTAAGCTTTCCAGAAACAGAAGGGAAAGAGAGAGAGAGAGAGAGAGAGAGAGAGAGAGAGAGA
>VWZP01005531.1:727030-737444 GCA_013396995.1 Dicaeum eximium
AAAGAAAGAAAGAAAGAAAGGAAAGAAAGAGAGAAAGAAAGAAAGAAAGAAAGAAAGAAAGAAAGAAAGAAAGAAAGAAAGAAAGAAAGAAAGAAAGAAAGAAAGAAAGAAAGAAAGAAAGAAAGAAAGAAAGAAAGAAAGAAAGAAAGAAAGAGTTCTATTTACCATCTGATTTTACATTAACCATATTGGCTTTGGTAGCTTTTATTTAGGTGAGATAACATTTTCTTTATCAAATGGCGGACTAGAATAGAAGAAAAGTAGCATGCAGATACCGCCATTTTCACAAGTGTAAAGGAGCACCCAACACAACCAAGATGGAGAAAAAGCAGTGTAAGGTCAATAAACCATGATGCTAAAGTCACTGTCTTCTCCTACCTGCCACTGAACAGATAAGGAGATAGCTGAGACAAATTTTGTGTTACTTTGCTGCCCCTTCCTTTAACTCTCCTTGTTGATGTGAAGCACATCCATGTGTTAGCTTAAGTTCTAGCCCATCTTGTTTCTAACTGGAGTCGAATAGATATGTACAGATAATTTAATTTGACTAATGGCCATGGGAATATGGGCTGAAATCTGTATAAGCACAACTCATCACCCATCTATACTGCAGCCACAAATTTCACTGCCTTCCAATGTTTGCCCTTCAGTCCCCATAGCTCTCCAGATCAGTGAAAGGCATCTATAAATTTTAGCTCTGACACCTATTCTAAGAGGTGGCAAGTAACTGAGGCAATTCAGACTGTCCAGCAACAATTTGGCAACAAGCAATTAGACTCTAAGGAAAAATGGTTGCTGCTTTCTTAAAATCCCTATCCACCATACAAATTAAATACTATTATCAGGTGCCCTCTCTTCTCACTACCAATTTAGTAAAATGAGGAAAAAAAGGAAAAAAAAATCAGTCACGCAGCATCATGTATTATCAGGCAGTCTCCCCATACAAACATGTCAGGAAACTGTTATTTCTGTGGTTTAGGATGGGCTAGTAATTGCTATACATGCAATTCCTGAAAGAGAAAAAAATTAGGCATTTGTCAACAGATGAAGATTAAATACTTAATTAAGTAGCTAGTCAAGATTCTTTCAGTTCGAATCATGAATCTTTTCATGGAGGAGCATTTTTATTGAGGAATGAAATTTGGGTTGACTGAACACTGCGAATTGTGCTGGAGCTCTGGAGACCTTCAGAGCCTTCAGGGCATCCTGCCACTTCTGTATGTCTCTGGGAATATTTGTGGCCTTACCAAAGACAAAGACGTAATTTCCTCCCACCCAGCCTTCCACAAAAGCATTCTGTGAGGCACAATTTTTTCTATCTATTTGAGTACATACACTGGTATCTTCATATCATTTCTGCTCTATATTGTGTAGAGACGATCATCTCCCATATTGATATAGTCTTACCCTGTAGTTACACTTAACATGGAATGGTACACAAGAGAATTAGGCCCAGAGAGGAATCACACTTCCTCAGGGAACCTCTGATAAATGGCTGAGTGAATTTGTAACCTGTCTGTGCCTTTATTTGTAGATGTACATGTGTAGCCTGGTCCAGGCTGTGATAATGAACACTGATGGATGAAACAAATATTTTCTTCTACTAGCAAAGGTAAGATGTCATCCCTCCATTTCATCACAAATTAATTCTCTACAAATGCACATGAGTTCTGTGATACCTGAGAGGTCTGTAATGTTTCCCTCTAAAACAGGAGCATATCAAGTGTATTGTACTACTGCAACAGGCCCCAAAACTTCCTGGGAAAATCAAGGCACCAAAGGCAAGCTGAATTATCACAGTGGAGGTACCCCATATTTTCCTGTGTTCCCTCTCTGCCACACTCCATAGTCTCATTTTCATCAAGGGGAAGAGACTGTCACCAATCCATGTGCTCAGGACAAAGTTTGGCCAGCACATCCATCTGGGCATTATAAATAGTCAATGGAGTATGTAGGGTACTAGTAAGAGATTTGCAGGATCTTTTAAGAAACCCAGAGAGCTTCAGACTTCAGGTTAAAGGCCTGCAGCCTAGTCCCAAACCAAAGATTATTATGGCTCCAGAATGAATATTTCACAGCTTCTTGCAAAACACAATATAATTCCTCTCCTAGAAAGCTCTGCTTTAGCATCTGCCAACTTAAGAGTCAAGGGGATTCTGTCTTCCCCAAACTTGCATCTCCTGTGCAAACACACTGCTGTTCTGTCTGCCAAGTCAGTATAGTGCTTGACAATGAACATTTCAAGGGACTATTATTTTCAGCTCAGGAAGCTGTTAGCCAAACAGAAGGTTTACAAGCTAAAAAGACATGATAAAAAATGAGCAGGTATTCACCAAAGCAGAATTATTGGCCTCAAAATTGAAGCATGCTGCTGTCATAACCTGTAAACACTAATGGCTGAATCTACCCTGAGATTTACAATATATTGTATTTACTACTGGAAAAGAAAGATAACTTCAAAGTATTAGGTTAGAAAAGTTACTTCTTCAAAGTGACACCCTGGTGTTGATAAGTGTTTTCCACCTATGACAAAAATTGTGTTTATTCAGCTTACCAGTCAAAATTAATATTGTTCTCAGACCTACAGGATCAGTGAAGCTTATGGAGAGAGAAACAAACAAACAAACAAACAAACAAAAATACCCAGTATCCTTCTGCTTCATAAATTATAAACAACAGCAGCTTGATAATAAAAAACAGTACGATCAGGGTCATCTTGATGTTAGCAATTTCAGAACGACAATAGATAGAGCCAAGAAGACAGTAGAGTTTGATTTTCATAAAGTAGTCTGACCCTCTAGGACTAAGAATAGCAGAAAACAAATGAAAATTAATTTGTAGTTTTGCTGGTAAACTAAGCATGACAAGGAAATAGTATGGGATGAATGAACTTCAAAATGTTACATCTATCTATACACCTATCTTAATGCATCATTTTCTTCTATGAAGAAAAAAGTCCTTGCCAGCCTTTGTCTGACAGACTAGGTATTGAATTGCTACAATTTTGAAGACTGCTTCTTTCATACTCAGAATTTCCTCTGCAATGTAATACTTAGTTTTAATTATAGGTTAAGCCATTGTACAGAAAAATCTTACTATTTTCCACTATTTCATTTGTTGAGGTTTCCTTTCAGATATAACAATGCCACATTATTTTACACAATTGGGTTTCATTTGTTAAAAGTGTCCAGAAAAATCACAGTTGTTTCATTTGACAGATACTGGCATACTGTGAAAATGAAGGTGCTAGTGAATGTGCTTTAAAATATGAGCTCCATTACTTTTGTGGTGTGCAGATTAAGGTCCTATCTATATTGCTTCTTAGGGTTAACTGTGAGGTCATCCTCAAACAGCATTCTTTGCTTTTCCCCCTATCTGTAGTCAACTTCAGGGCCTACACTTATATCTTTTGTATGATACTCTCTTATTTCCAGAGCAAGATGCAACTGCAGTGTGCAGATTCCTTGCACACTTGCAAAACACAGCCCTTTCCCCAAAAGCCTGTTTTTTCCTCCATGTTTGCTTATACCTGGGTATAACAGAGAGCAAAGGGGATACAGAATAACAGAAAACAGAATCTGGTATGATGGTGGCAGAGATTTTGTGCTGAAGACTACTCAACACTGGTACTTTCCAAACAGTAGGGCTGTGTAGGGATTTGGGCTTGATCTCATGTCCAGGATTTAACTTCTAGGCTCCGAGGAGACAGTGTGAATCAGTGTGCTTACCTCTGGGAGATGAACATATGGATTTAAAATGTAAAGATGATGATGATGATGATGATGATGGCTTTGTTCCAGAGGATATATTCTTATCTCTTAATTTAAATGCAAAACTCACTGTGACTTCATTTACATGACTAAGAGCATGAGAGACATTTACAATAGGAGCAGTAATTTGCATCTAAGCATATGGATGCTCATATTCATAACTTATGTGACTTTTATGGCTGATGGTTTCTTAAATAAACAGTACTAGCATCTAGCTACTGTCTGAATTTTTAAATTTTATATTTCTTAATATGTCTAGGTATTCTGGCTATAGAGAAAATCCTGAAAATCTTTCAATGTGTAAGTGTTCCAGCACACACTAAAAATTCTAGGAAATAAGAAGAAGCCCAGCGTTACAAAATATACTCTGTGGTTCACTATCCCTCAGCCCCCACACTGTTTTTAAAACAAAGTCCAGTAAAAGTGATATGCTATTGATACATACACTCAAGGAATGCACAGATGAACACTTCTGCCACTTCTGCCACAATACATTCTGAACAATCACAGGATGAGCCCCCAAGGCTGACCACTGTTGTTTCTTCCTAGAATCCTTGCTAGCTTCCTTACTCCTTTCTGTCTTATGCTGTAAAACTTCATCACCTCCCTGTCTCTCTCCTAGTGTCCATGATGTTATGGTACTAAGTTCTGGTAATGCTGCTAAAATGATCATATTTTGAGTATTCATGTCATTTATTTACCAAAGTGTGTTCACACAAGCATGAAAATGTATCTTTTCTTCATATTGGCTTAATTAATCTCTTAATTTCATATTATCAAATTTCTATTTCTTGCAAGTTTTGAACATAAAAAGGACAGTGAAAAAAAACCCAACAAAAACACAACCCAAGATATCAAAAGCTTCTGAAACATTCCTAAAAATTTACTCCAGTTAGAATGGGCAGCTATAGCATATTTCAGTACAATTATATAGACTGCTCACTCCTTTAAACACTTGTCAGACCTCGGCATCTCACTGTCATCACTTCTTCTTTATATTCCTTTATATTTACCATCAGAAATACCATGAATAATGCAAACAACAAGGTCATCTCACTGAAAATGCCGAGTTAGTTAAAGTCTACTGCAGTAATCCTCTTCTTCCAGAAAGAAGATTTTGTCATTATTAGTGTCAACCATAGGTCCCTTGAATATAAGACTTCATCAATGTCAATTAAACTCCATGACCTTCAGTAAAAAGCAGTAAAAGAGTAGAATCAAAGTTAATTCAAATGCTAACAAATGTAATTCCTTTCATGACTTAAACACTAGTTTTATCTAAAATTAATGTTTTCATTTGATAAAAGTAATGGTTAATATCATCAGAAAATTTTCTGATGGATTAAAGTTTTAGACTTTAAATAACTGTAAATTATTTGTTGTAATTTTCCAGATTAACAAAGATTAACCACAGGTATCTGTCTAATTAACCTCTAAATGATTATTTGAATGCATTATAGTAAACTGTTTGACAAAACTATAATACTTTACTCAATAATTAAATGTTTTTCAGAATTAAAAATAATTTATATTTTTATGAGCAGTGCTATTTAATTCACACTAAATTTCAGGCTCTTTTTACAAGACTTTGGTATAATTTCACACATAAACCAGGTTTATGAAAACTATTTTGGTTCTGGTATTTTCTTCATAAGTAGCTAGTATGGGGTTGTGTTTTGGATTTGTGCTGTGGAAACAGTTTATAATTCAGGGCTATTTTAGTTCCTGCTGAGTGGGACTTGCACTGTATCAAGGCCTTTTCTGCTCCTCACCCCACCAACGCTGGGAATGCACAAGAAGTTGGGAGGGGACACAGCCAGCTGATCCCAATTGACCAAAGGGATATCCCCCCCACATGGTGTCATGCTCAGTACATAAAGCAGGCAAAGAAGGAAGGGGAGGATATTCAGAGTGATATCTTCTAGGTGAGAATTTGGTCTTGAATGGTAGATTTCAGATGAGGATGTTTGTCAGCCTAAATTTGGAAACCAATTCCTGCAACCAGTCACCCTCCCAGATAATAGTTGTTATTTCACCTTAATTTCAATACATCTGCATTAATTTTAGTTTTCTTTTATTTTTTCCTAAATTGTATTTACATTTTTCTGTCCCTTTAAACTTGTTTAGAAATCTTTATTTCATATAAAATTCTTCAACCTGGTTTGAAATTTACAACCTAGATTTAGCTATTCTCCCAGGAATAGGAAGGCGATGATATTTTTGAAATGCCCAAGCTATGACGAAAGACATGATCTGAGGAAGAAGTTGGATTCAGCTATTCTGATTTCTTAAAAATTACTTCCAGAAAAAAGGAGAAGGGAAAATAACCAAAGATATCTATAGCTATATCATATATCTATATCATATATCTATATCTATATCTATATCTATATCTATATCTATATCTATATCTATATCTATATCTATATCTATATCTATATCTCATCTATCTGCATATCTATAGATAGATATAGATATAGATGATATAGATATAGATATAGACATATAGATGGATATGGATATATATACATATATTCAGTTCTCATTATTTCTTCTCAAGATAAGATGGGAATGCTATTTTAATCATGAAAAGATATTGTTCACGGTTATATTTTCCTTGTGTTTCTTCCTTATATACTGGCATTTCAGCCTATCATCTCTCTGTTTCTGTTTCTAAATAAAACTTTAAATGACAGTAAAAAACACAGCATAGATATCAGCTGCAAGTGCAACTTACACTGTACCAACAAGGCAGCAAAAGCTACCACATGTAAGTGCACAGATTCTTTTTGTGAAAAAATCTGAAGTGCAAATCTAATGACCAAAAGCAGGACAAAACATACCTTTATTTCAAGAAAGGGTAAAAGTAACCATTGTTAGAAAGAGGCACTGAATGACTGAAGCAAGAAAGCTGTTGAAATGCACCCTGCTTATCAGCACAGGATCTAACAATAGCACAGGTCACTATTGTGCCTGTTTACAAACAAAGCCCTGTCATTAATTGAATGCAAGACTTTTGATCATTTAATTTGAACAATTAGGATTAATGTGCACATGAATAAAATCCGAAGCTAATGTGTAAGAAAGATTTGCTTTGGGATTAAACATTTCCCAGGTCTGTAGGAAAGAATGCTGTGCTCTGTACAGCTATAATAGGTTCCTAAAAGCTCAGCCAGCCACAGGAAAGAGGTTGTTAAATTTGTTAAAATAAGGATTTATTGACCAATAATGCAAATGTCTACCTCTTATCTGGCCACCTTAGGCTTCCTTTATGCTCACTTAAAAGACAGTATTATTCCTATAAAGTAATTCATCTGAGTATAGATGTCTAAAATAAAGTTGAAGACTCATTCCCCAAAAATGCCTATTTTATTATTTGTTCACAAAGGAACCCAGAGGTACCTAAGAAACAAATCTCTACCTGTTTCTATCATTCCAAATGTCTAAACTATGTGAGGTGGATCTCTCCTTGTCTGTCTGGTGAGGTGAAAACTGTCATGGCTCTGGTATTAGCACCTACAAAGAAGGAATAAATAATTTATGACTAAGTTAATGAAAGGATACATTCAAAGAGAAGAGAGTTGAGTTTAGATCATGTTCCAAAAACTGTGATGAAAGTGTAAAATATGCTGGGTTTAGGATCTATTCCCACAATAAGTTTTGTTTCTTTACATTGACAGTGATAAGGAAGTGGTTGTGCAGGGAAGAGAAGTGTCTGAAGGGTTTGTTTTGATTCTTACTTTTTTTCCCTTTTACTTACTGTTAATAAGTTAATAAATAAACTTAATAAAGAAAGTTACTAAACTTTCTTTATACTTTCTTGAAGTTTTGAGCCTGCTTTGCCCTTCTCCTAATCCTATCTCACAGCAGAAAAGTGCTCTGTTGATTGACCAGCACTGAAACCTACCACACAGCAATGATCCTTGGCTAGGAATACTATGAAATACTTGCAAACTTACTGCCATAATCATATAGAAGCTTTATAGCAGAATCATAAGAACAGAAAAATTCAGAGATAATTCATGTGCTAGACAGACATAAGCATGGAGTTTCCTTTCTTTTCTATTTTTTCCCCTCCCTATTCATCCCTTCCTTACATTTTTCTGGATTTTGTATTTATGTATTTCTATTTGCTTTCAGCTTAATTTAATTCACAGCAAGAAAGGCTTGGGATAAGCAGCTGAATCCTAAGGTCATCCATTCCTTCGAACTGTTGGTCACTGCTGTTTGAAATTACAATCTCCAAATATTTGTTTTCAGGGCTGCCTGAAGTGTTGTGTCTTCAACAGCTTGCATAGGCTAACTTGAGTGATGTTCTGCTTCCCTGTATACCCTGTTGGACAATTAAGATCCAGTGAAATGATATTTGCTGGCAAAATTACTCTGAATTGATAAGCATGTTAATTCTTATAGCCAGTTCTGAGAATCATAGGATGTTAAGGGATTGGAATGGAGCTTAAGAATCATGTAGTCCCAAACACCCAGCCACAGGCAGGGACACGTCCCATTAGACCAGGTTGCTCAAAGCCTTATCCAGCCTATTTACTGTGAGACACTGGTCACAACATGGACAGCAGATATTTGCCCAAGGTATGTTCATTCTAGACATTGTGCAATTCTGTCCTCGTGGCACACAGTGAAATATAGGCAGAGGCTAGCCAACTCTTGTTGTGTCCACTATTACATTTCTGCAAATTGTCCCTCAGACATATATATCTGACATGTTTCTACCAAGCAGATTTTGCAGTTTTGCAGAAGTTTTTTGAAGTAGCAGCTTCAGCCAAAACTAGCCTATCATTGCCAGCTGACTCTAAACAACATTAGAAGGGCAAAAGAGAAGTAGATACTACCTAAGACAGAGAAGAATCCTTCTCTTGGAAGAGTTTTGTGCAATGCACCACTTTTGAGCTCAAGAAACAAACTATAGCTAGCTGTAAAGGAAAGCACTGTCCTCCTAGAACTAACCTGCAGAATTACAACTGGGGAAAAAAACCCACATTTTCCTGGACGTTAGAGCAGCGCTCATTCCAGAGCTGAAAAAATCTGTTTTCAAAGACACCCACACATTGGTGACAGCCACTCATTGCTGATACACCCAGGCTTCATGTGGTAAGCTGGAAAACCTCTCAGTGTAAAATCCAGCACCTTGATACTGCTCCTGGTGGAAATATTTTAAACCCATATTAAACATAATAGAACAATTTAAGTTGCATTAAACTGTCAATCATTTCCACACCATTCAATTTTTAAAGACAGAACAATTGAGAGAGGAAAAACAGAGAAGTAGAAGCAATTGCTTCTAAATATTTTAATAGTTCTTATTGCTTTTAAGGACAACATGAGCTCAAGAACAGAAAGATCTGTTCCTCAAACCATAAGTTTCCATTTACAGGAGCATAAAAAAGGAAAAATCAAAAAATCTGTAAAGACAGCAATTTTCAATACTCCATTGCATAGACAAATAGCGGTTGGTATTCTTGTCATAAGCATTTTATTTATTTTAGTGTTTCTAGTCTTCAATAAAGGACAAAGACAATATGCCTTACAAAACATAAAAAAACTTCTACATGAGCCCTTTTAGTGTGGCAGTTAAGCTTCACAGACAGACATGCTTTTATTCAAAATTTTTCTCTTCCTCCCTATAGCTTCACCACAAGAATATATGTGTGCTTACTACAGGATTTGTGAGATACAGGCAGAAGATTCATCTAATCAAGAGATTGAAAATGAATTAACAGAACACTAGAAACCACCACTTTTCCGAAAAAGGAGAATTATGCTGCTACAGTCATTTATCATTTTACTTTTGATACAAATATGTTTGGGGGCTTAACAGTTTTTAGTTTAAACGTATTCACATTATATTTTTAGTTTTAATTTCCTGAATGTTCTCTGGTAATGAGATTGCCTTATTGCATGTTTGCTAGGCAGGTATTTTGTCTGCTACCTAGCAAATCCTATTATTTCTTGCTTTTCATCCAAGACATATTACTGTGTTTATTGCCTTTGCAAGAGAATGGCAATTCAGATTCTGAAACTGATAGGTGTGTGCACAGGTAGTATTGCAGACTTTGCCCTCTGCTCTGTGTCATAGTAAGCTTACTTTTCTTATGGGATGGGAAGGAAATGGCTGTAAACATCATGGGCTTTTTCCCCCTCTTCTTTAAACTTCAAGGTTAGGATTCTCATATAAATGTTAGACTGGAGTATGGATAGAGTGGTTTAAAAATAGCATTACATTTTTACAGCACTCTTTGAGAGTGGTTTTGGTTTTGAAAAACAGTCATATAATTCTACTGAGATCATGGAAGTTTTTCACTTGTAGTGAAACTATATTTTTGTTCTTGTGAAAGGACAGTCCCTTCCAAGCTGTGGCCCACACTGATTGATATCTGATTTAACTGCATTGATAACTTGAGAGTGAAAATTCAGTCTAGCTCAGAAATGTGGATGCAATTGCATTTCTGTCAAATTAACCACTGTACACGGCATTAATTTTGTGCTGGCTTCATGCCAGTTGTGAGACAAATTATATCTCCAGAATCAAGCTAGAATTAAGCTTCTGGACAATACCTGATTATGCATAAAGTGTGTAAGCTGAAGTAAAACCACCTTTTTTTCTTTCTTTCTTTCTTTTTTTTTTT
>VWZP01005531.1:737458-754535 GCA_013396995.1 Dicaeum eximium
TTTTTTTTTTTTTGGTTGGTTTCTCTGCACTGTTGATCCCATAGACAGTTTATACCAGATCACCCGTTAGCACTTTAGCAGGTGGTAAATTCAGTTTATACTATCTGGAGCAGGAATCTATTATTATCTTTTTTTCATCACAGACACATGAGCTCACTCACAAATGCAGTAAGAAAAGGAGAGACCAATTCCTTCTTTCCTCTGCAGAATGGTAACGCATATTAGTGTCATTATTTACCAGAGGAGCTTTGCAATAGTTCCACTGGAAGGCAAATTCTATCCTTTATCTGATAAGCAATAATTAATATTGTCAAGCAAACTAGTACATTCACAGCCAATAAAAATCATAGCACCAGTATGAGGATATTGTGTTCTTAGCATTCCCAAACTTGATTACCAGCCTTCTACAGACAAAAAAAAAAAAAAAAAAAAAAAAAAAAAAAAAAAGAGGACCCCTAAAATTGTATATCGCGTGTGNAAAAAAGGCTGCCTGAATTAATTTAGTTGGCTGGAATGGAGAAATCTAACAACCTTGCAATGAAAGACTGCAGAAAGCAGCATAGATGACATTAGGATTTATTGATTAGTCCTTAGTCCTGAATACTTCGTTTGTAACAAAAGTCCTCTATATACATCTTCAACAGTCAATCCAGGCATGAAAAACCAGTAAAATATTTCTGTCTTCTGCAGTTTTGGCATAGCATAACAGAACCTGGTGTTTGCTAGAATAGGCAGTAATTTTAATATGCTTTATATAGTAGTATCCTTATATGTGTGTATGTGTTACAGCAGATATATGGTGCACCCTGTTTGCTTGCATACCCTTGACCATGCATAAGTCTCAAGTTCATTACAAACATTAGGGTATTGTGCAAGTTGCCACTTTTAATTCCTTCCAAATACAAGTTAATATACAATAATGCTGCATTTATATACTAATTTTTGCCTGGCAAAGTCAATTCAAACTGAAAAAATCTAGGTAATAAAAATTATTCCTCTCTTTTTCTACACAGAAAAAATGTGACTGGATAGACCAAATGACCTGGTCTGAAACTATATTCTTTATGCTTAAACTGCTTCATGGCATAAGCCCAGAATAGCTAATAGATGACCTGCAGTTCCAAGATAAAGATTTCAGTCATAAACTTTCTCCTCCACTGCAGTAGAACCTTCTGCCATAAAGATATAGCTCACCTGTGTAAGACAAGACATTCAGCAGGTAGGTGGTTCAAAACCATGAAATAGTCACTTCTAAGAAGTAAGTGCTATCATAAAATTCAATGTCTTCTGTACCTGTAAGAAACCTTTTTCTTCATTAGCCTTGAACACCCTTTAGCAGCATTTCCATTGGAGGGGAAAAAAAGACCCTGATCAAAATATATTTCAAAATACTAAACTCATACTTCTCAAGGAAAGGAAGGTAGGAAAAGAATGACACATGACAACCACAGACCTAATTTCTAATGGACCTTTAAAGAACTTGGATCCTTTGGGAATATAACTTGCCCTAAACCAAAGGGCAAAGTCATGACTGCAAACTTTTGGTTTCCAAATTCACTGGAGTGACTATTTCAGGATGTTTATATATTGTCACAGGGATTCAGTAGGAATTAAATGTACCTCCTGAGTCCCTCCAAAGGGATCAGTTCTGGATCTACTATATTTCCTAGAAGCTGAGCACTACACAGGAGCTGATTAGTCATCATTCTGACATCTAGCCTCAGAAACACAGGAGGTCTTTACTTTCATTGGACCTGAAACTCCAACCAGAGAACAATGGGAATATTTAAAGCTAGTTTACTGCTTTAGGCATGTGTGTGTGTGTACAGTGAGAGAAAGACCATACATAGTACTAGAATATGTTCTTTCAGTCATCTGTATTTCTAATGGCTGACTCAGTATTCAAGAGCACTATGTTGTTGTCTTGGTTTAAAAAGATAGGTGTCTGCTAAGGAAGAAAACACAAACTCACTCCCTCTGAATCACTACAATTTTTTGAAATTAAAACGCTCTCAGGCAAAAAAATATGGGGATAGGAATAACAGTTCTTTATTAGGAAAAACTAAAGGAAACAAAGGTACTAGTACCAGCAAACAACAAAAGAAACAAACAAACAAACAAAAACCTTGACAGAGTCAAGATATGACCTGCCACCCTGGGGCAGGGTGTGGATAACAGTCCAGTTGAGCGGTGGCTGCAGTTCTCTTAGAGTGGGAGCCACGGCTCTGTCAAAACAACAGTCCAGCAGAGAAGAGTGTAGGCAGATGGGTCTGGTTTTCCTCTGGAAATCCAGTGGAGAATCCAGGCTGTCTTTGTTTTAAAAGTGTTTCTTTTTATTCCAGTAGAAATGCTTGGCCCCTCCCCCTGGGCAGAGCACCTCACAATGGGGATAATGTAATCTTATCAGTCATGTGGAGGCACTCAATGGCCCATTAACAGAAAATGTCTTCCCAGGGGAGGTATTGTTTGTGAAAAGATAAGGGAAACCTGCCTAGATAACAACCCCATCTTTATCAGATGGCAAATAGAATATCTTATTTTAACAATCCAGGACAGTTGTGTGCCACCTGTCAAAGACTAGGCATGTTTCTTAATATAACAATGAAATGGTGATTTACTCTGTCTGCTGATGTTCTTTATTAGACAGCCCATACCAGGTATAGTGTGAAATCAGAACATCTTTATTTTCACTATATATATGTAAACACAAAAAGCAAATGTCACTGTTGCTAATGCTTTCCATTTTCCAAAGCAGTTCTGCCAGCATATCCCTGATCCTATCTATAGAACAAATCATAGACTAATTATCCTTTACTTGTAAACATATGCAACATAGCAGAAGAAACTTAAAGTAAACCAAATGGCAAACAAAGGGGAGCGTAATTTGCAACCCAATTATCACTGGTACTCACACTCTAAGACAGATATCTAAATCAGACTTGTGGCTCTAGAGTGACAAAAATTAAATTATTAGTCCTTACTTCCAGCATCACACTGATTCCAAGAAGGTGAAAACCCAAATTCAGAAAGATATTTAACTCGCTGGTTCACATCTAGGTTTCCATCCTAGTGAAATGAAAAGTTAGGAGCCAAATAAGAACTAGTCTTGCTGCATCTGAGCTTTAGACACAGCCGCAAAAAGTGGTTATATTTTAGCTGATCATTACTTTCCCCTGATAAACTGTAAATGTCAGCTCAGTGTCTCCTAGTCCTCTTCAGTATAAAGTTAAATGTATTTGTTTTATCTGCTGCTACAACTAACTTCTGACCTCACTCTTATATGCATGTTTTATTTTACACACTGAGTAGTTTCACTGATCTGCATCAGTATTTCAGAGACAGGATATGCCTGAGAAGCAAAACTACCCTCAAATTTATAATATTATCTTTCTTTCCTTAAATAATTCAAGTGACATAACTCTTTAGGGATAGTTACACTCATGTACACACATAATATCATAGCAATTTTCCAATGAGAAAGAGAATAACACAAAGATGAGGATGAAGTCCCACTGTGAATGGGAATAACCAAGCGTTTTCTTAACAGCTGATGCATCAGAAGAACAACCGTACTTCACCAGGTGACACTAACAGACGACTGCAATTCTCAGAGTCTCTTTCACTAAATCAATGTCTTAGCAACACCATGACAAAGCTGCTTGTTTGTTTGTTTGTTTGTTCAGGCTGTTTAGGGTGGAGTTTTTTAGTTTTGATGGAGTTTTTTTTGTTTTTTTGGTTTTCTTTAGTGAATATAATCATATCCTTCTTAGAGCTTATCTTTACTTGGAGAAAAAATAAATACATACTTTCTTTTTTTAAAGAAAAATAAACCAGCATCCCAAACTGGTTCAACTACCCCAAAACTTTTTTCCTCCCTCAAATAGGTTGTCTCCTTAAAAATGTAGATAACAAAATAGTCTAAAATTTATTGTACATCAAGTTGAAGTAAGTCAACCATTAATTGCTCAGAATCTAATTATAATATTTTCATCTATCTTAAATATGTTTATTTTATTATATAGCTTATTTTATGGTGGGTCACTCCAACTTTGTTAGTGCTCTCTGTCAGCACTGACATCATCTTAACAAATATTTTTTCCTGACAGAGAAATTTATCTAGTGACAAGGAAAAAAAAAAGGCTGCTCCAAAAAGAAAAAAACAACCATATACTCATAAATGCAATATTATGGTTTGATGCTGTGCTGCTTTTGCAATAATTAATTTTTCATTAAGAGGAAAAAAAAACTGCCACAGAAGTAATTGTCTGTGAAGAGCTGCTAGCAGCTGAGCCTGGCAAAAGCAATAGCGGGCTAGCTCTAAGAACTGGCACACTGCTAAGCCATTGGAAAAGCTGGAAACACCTTTATGACAACATATTTAAGAAAGAAGAAACCAGGGGAAGCTCTTTTTCTGCCCTTGGAGGAATGGCCGGTGGGGCCGGGACCCTTCTCAGAGGGGGCCACTGAGCCTCTCAGCGGCTGCTGGGTGGGGCCGCTGGGCCCTGTCATGGTGCGTACCGCCGGGGCAGGCCCCGTCCCGGCACGGCCACTGAAATCCTTCTGTTGGGGGCCATCCCAGCGACACGAGCAACCATGCAGCCGAGATGGTTCACTGCAGGGGCAGCTCCATGGCCTGCACCACGAGCGGCCCCAGAGTAGATCCGGCAGCTGACGCGGCTTGTGACCAGTGAGAGGCACAGCCAGTGACTCCCCAGTGCAGAGCCCAGACGGGATCAACCTTTCAGTACCGCAGAGCTCTATAAAAACTATTTCAATTGATTGAACTTGAGAATAAACAAACCTACAAACACCAATGCTCTCCTGAGTCAGAGAAAAGGAAAAAGTGAAGACGTGAGGAGAACATTATGGTGACACTAAGGCCAGCATTAAAGAGGGAGAGAGAGAAGGTGCTCCGAATGTCAGAGCTGAGATTCTTCTGCAAGCCGTGGTGAGTACGATAATGCAACAAACTGTTTCCGTGTAATTAAGTGCATGGGGGTATGCAGTATTCACCCACAGCCCATGAGAAAAAGGCACTCGTGCTGTGATCTGGTGGCTTGAACAAAGAAAGA
Source organism: Dicaeum eximium (assembly GCA_013396995.1). Taxonomy (NCBI): domain Eukaryota; kingdom Metazoa; phylum Chordata; class Aves; order Passeriformes; family Dicaeidae; genus Dicaeum; species Dicaeum eximium. Next base: position 742,531 of record VWZP01005531.1, read on the forward strand.
ACAAACAAAGTCTTGCTTTCAGAGGTAGAAGAAGACCCTTGCTTTTATACTAGAACAGTTCATCCTTAAAAACTGCACCCCATAAGCTAAATGGCCCATGAAAAGCAGTTGTGGGAAGACTGCAAGTTGTGGGAGGGACTTCACATTGCAAGCAGTTTCTGGGTAGATTGTTAGCTGTGAAAATTGAAACCATGTTGGAAAAGTTCACAGAAAACTGTTTCACATAGGAAGACCCCATGGCATAGCAAAAGTAAGTCCTATCCTTAAGTGAACTGAAGAAAAATCTTAAGAAGCAGCAAACAGACTAAAAATTACATATTTTTTCTCCCTGAGCCGTTGATGGGAAGGAAAGAAGGGCTGGGATGGGGGAGGGGTGGAAAGGTGTTCTAAAGGCTTACTTTAGTTCTCGTTGTCTTCTTTTAATTCTGTTAATAAATTTTTTCCTTTATACCTTTTAAAGTTTTGAACCTGTTTTGCCCTTTAAGTGTTTTCTTCTAATCCCTTCACACCCCATGAGTATTCTTTCCCCCTTCTCTGCTTAACTATAGCCAAAAAGGATGAATAAATGATTGTTATAGGTGCCCTGGCATTTGGCCAGCATCAACCCATCACAGGTGTCCATAGGACTGAGTTCTTTATTGTGTTCTTGTTGAAGAGAGGCCATTTGTCCATTCATAGAGATCCTGCAAGATTAACAATGCAGTGTGTATTTTTCTGTATTTATCTGACGCATCCCCTTTTTCTTACCCCAGCTAGTGCCTTTCAGGGTGATATATCACTGGTACTCCTGAAAGCTTTTTTACTTTTTTTAACACAAATTTTTTTTGTTAGATGAGGCCAAATACAAGATGGTTTATCAAGGAAAAGGTATTCCAGATCACTTACATGGAGGAATGCTGTAGCATTTAGATACATATTACACCTCTTAAAAATTATTCCTCTGTGGGTTTTTTTTGTTTCATCATCCCAGAATAATGAAACAGCTGGCTGATGCTATTTTGGGACCTCTCTCCACCATTTTTCAAAAGCCTTGGAATTTCTTGATTTTCTAGTCAACTGGAAGCTGGAAAATCTCGTCCCAGTTTTCAAAAAGGATAAGAAAGAAGACCCTGCTAATTACAGGCCTGTAAGTGTCACTTTAGTGCCTGGTAAAATCACAGAGAAAATTATTCTGGAAGTTACAAGAAGTTATGAAAAACAGCTAAGAGGTAACACAAGCATGTCATTTCCAGCACAGGTTCATGTCCTGCTTAACCAACTTAATTTTCTTTTATGATTAGGACACCCACATAGCTGACCAAGGAAAGCCAGTAGATGTGGTGGTCTGAGATTTTAGCAAGGTTTGGATACTGTCTCCCATAGTACACTTCTGGGCAAAATGTGCCACATAGACAAATCCATAATACATTGGGTGAACAATTGGCTGTCAGATTATGCTCAAAGGATTATAGTAAATGGGGTTACATCAGGCTGGCTGCCAGCGGGCTTCCCCAGGGCTCAATTTTAGGGACAGTGCTATTTATGCTATCATATGTTTTTACAAATGATCTGGATGCAGGAGTCAAGTGTACAGGAAGTTTGCTGATGATACTGAACTAGGAGGAGCTGTGAACTTTTTAAAGGTAGAGACACCTGTATAGACTCAAGAGTTGGGTAATTACAAACCATATGAAATTTAAGAGCAAGTGCCAGATTCTACACCTTGGATGGAATAATCAGGGTTATATATACAAACTGGGTGACAACAGGCTGGAAAGCTGCCTCATGAAAAGGGACCTGGTCGATGGAAAGTTGAATGAGTCAGCAGTATCCTGGCAGCCAGGAGGGCCACCCATGTCCTGGGTCCATCAGGCACAACATCACCAGCCGGGCAAGGGTGGGGATTGTCCCCTCTGCTCTGCACTGGGGCCACCTCACCTCAAGTCCTGGGGGCAGTTTTGGTGCCACAATATAAGGAGAGTGTCAGTCATCAAAGTGTGTCCAGAAAAGCACAACCAAGATGAAAAGTCTTGAGGGGAAGACTTGGGAGAAGCAGTTGAGGTCATTTGGCTTGATAAGCCTGGAGAAGTGAAAACTGAGGTGTGACCCCACCATAGTCTACAACTTCCTCAAGGGGCAGAGTAGGAGATGCTGATCTCCTCTGTTGGGTGACTGACAATAAAACATGAGGGGAGAAAATGAAGTGCATCCGGGGAAGTTCAGATTGGACATTAGATAAAGGTTCTTCACTGAGAGGGTCACTGGTCTCTGGAACAGGCTCCCCAGTGAAGTGGTCACAGCCCCAAGCCTGTTTGAGTTCAGAGTGTCTGCATGATGTTCTTAGACATGTGGTTTAGTGTTAGGTAGTCTTGTGAGGAGTAGAAAATTGGACTTTATGATCCCTTTCAAACTGATATAGTCTATGATTCTATGATCTGTGCAAATCTCTGAATCATTACTTGCTGATACAATAAAATTATAACAGGTTATGGGTTAACTTGAACCAGAGAATGTTTTTTTCTGTTGTTTTAAACACCTTGTACTGAATTACCAACATAATCCTTTTTTTTTTTTTCTATCATGTTTTTCAATTTTAAAGTGCCTCTAAATGTTTGAAAATTAATTCAAAATGAGGGAACCATTAGTGTTTGCAACACTAATTGATGCAGTTAGCTTTTCTTTTTCCCTGGGCCCTATCTCTGCCTGCATGGTTCTTTTTCTCATGTCCCAGGCCCTGTATTACATAAAAATATAACTTTGATTAAAAAAAAAAAAAAACAAAGTCAGGTTTCTAACACTTTTGTTCAGGGAAAGAAAAAAAATTGAAAATATACTTGCACAGTTATTCTATAAACCAGATTTTTTAAAAAGGTAAAAAAAATATTATGCTTAATATTACACACTAGTGTGTTTGGTTGTTGTTTTTTTTTTTTTGGGGGGGGGGGGGCGTGGTGAGGAGTGTGTGTGTGTGGAGTTTGAGCTTCTGAGTGACTCAATATTTCCAGTTAAGAAATTATGACTACTCTGAAGACACAGCTTCTGTCTTGCCTTATTGCAATATATGCTTTAAATAGCTTTTCCCAGTTTTGTTTTCAGTCCTCTTGTTTCTCATAATTGCAAATGATTCAGTTTATTCTTCTGAATTCAGACTATTTTCAATCTTACACAACACTCTCATTTTTTGATTGTTCTTCCAATCAGCAAAGTTGTTTGGCAAAAATACTTCCCTTGCTTTTATGACACATAAAATGATGGAACATTTCTGTACCTTACCTTGATTCAGTCACCTCAAACATTAATAAGAGCAAAGGAAAGGAATTTCTGTCATTGCCTTTTTACATTTCCTAAAAAACCACAAGAGATTAAGTGCATCTTGACTGTTCTTTTTGCTGTATATTATTACTTTCACCCATCTAGATTGATTTGGATATAAATACTTGTTTATAATAAGAGTGGAGGAAATAGTAAAACATACCTAATACATTTCAGAGGAGTTCTTTTATGATGAGTTCTAGAGCAAAAAAATGGTATTTCACCAGAGCTTTACATCATATTTGTTTAAAATCCTTACTGGATTTATACTAAGTTCATGCAAGCTTTTATATAGTTAAAAAATTATTTTTCATTAATGTAAAGTTGCAATTTACACTTACATGAAAATATAATTTCATGCTTTAATTTGCCATTAAGAAATACCTAAAATTGGTTAACTATTTTAATTTAAATTCAGATTCTGATTTTTCTGTTTCTTAATGAAAAGAAAAATCATAACTATTTCTGATGTGTCACTGGTATGTAGCACATGAATTGAAATAAGCTTTGCATTAAATTTCCATAAAGTAAAAAAGAAGTCAGTCAAAGACCTAGACCTGCAAACATCATCAGAGTTTGAAGGATTAAATCGCTATCTTGGTGTGTGTTGTTTGAGCTCAAAATTTAATGGAAGCTTTCAGAATTTAAAAATGTGCTCAGTGAAGTATATAAGGTATATAATTAAAAAGGAGATGTTTGTGAATGGCAGGACCCAAGTTTCTGTCACTGGCCTAATTTGTTGGATTTTTTAAAATAAAACCTGATGCAAACATGCTGACTGTAGCTTTGACTTTTCCAAAGGTCAGTTTAGCTTCAGTAACTGACTATGTACAATATAACTTGCCTTCACAAAGTCAAAGTAAGGCTTGGGATGGCTGACCAATTTACCATGTGCAGTTTTCCCTCCAAGGGCATGTTACAAATATGTCTTTTTTGCTAACTGTTCAGCTTTGAAGTTGCCAGAGTAGACACCAGAGCATTTTATGGTAAACAAATGTATGCTCTGGTTTACCTTAAATTCAGGCTTGCGAAGGACAGCAATGCTATTTCAAGCCAGTTTGAACAGTGTTCAGCCAGGACTGAGAAAGGCAACCATACCAGACCCAGCAATCCCCATCTCATATTGAGAGACTGCATTGTCTAAATTCAGTAATCTCTGCTTCAATAACTATTTTCCTCCTACCTCTTCTTTATCTTTGCTGTGGTTTAACCCCACCATGCAGCTGCTTTCTTGCTGTCCTCCTCTATTTTGATGGCATGGAGAGGTGTATCAGAAAAAAAGATAAAAACTCATGGGTTGAGAGATGGACACTTTCATAATTGGAAAAATTAAAATATAATAATAATTATTATCGTAATTAAAAGGAGAGAAAGAGAAGAATAAACCCCAAGAAAATCGAGTCATGTACAATGCAATTACTAACCACCCACTGACAGATGCCCAGCCTGTCCCTCAGCAGGGATTGATGGCTCCTGGCCAGTTTCCCCCCAGTTTGTATTCTGAATGTGATGTTCTGGGGTATGGAATGTCCCTTTGGCCAATTTGGGTCAGCTGTCCTGTCTGTGTTACCCCCAGATTGTTGTGCACCTGCTTCCTGGCAGGGTATGGGAAACTGAGAACTCCTTGACTTAGAGCAAGCGCTGCTCAGCAACCACTAAGCCATGAGTGTGATAGTAATGCTATTCTTGAACTAAATCCAAAGCACAGAACTGCACCAACTACTGGGAAGAAAATAACTCTATCCTACCTAAATCCAGGAGAATGTCAAGTTTTTGATGAGCCTCATTTGGCGGTTTGGTCTTGGCATAGGGCACAGAAAACAGGCAGGTTTCAGATTTGCTATTAATTTACTAGAATTTAAAGCCTGTTTTATGTTACAGTTTGAAAATGTCATAACATTGAGTAACATAAAAATACTGTCATGGTGCAGTAGTATCAACAATAGATATTTCTGAAGTGTTCTGTAACCTGTGCATGCAGATCTCTGATGCCACCATTAACACTGATGTCAACATAAGCGTGTCGTGAACTACTGAGGTCTTCTGCTTCTTTCCAAAGCCCTCTCCAAAGAGCCTCAGCCTCACAGTGTTTAATCTTTCTCTTTGCTGGCATATTATTCTTTCCATCATTCTATTCCCCTTGCCTTTATTAAAAAAAAAAAAAAAAAAATCAAAAACCCCACAAACAACCAAAACAACCCACATAGTATGAAGAATGCACAATTTCTTGTCATTTACATATTTTATCTTTCAAGCTGTCTTAAAAGGTAAGCAGTTCTTACTGATTTTATTGACTGCTTTCTTATTTTTTTCAAATGGTGAATGGAAGTGATGTGATATTTATTGCCATTACTCTATTCATTCAACTTATGTTGACTTCTTAATTGTTCTTGAAAATTTATTTTTTTGCTCAGAGATATGCCATCTAAAATAGGAGCAGGTGACAAGTATCTTTTGATGCAGTATGTTGAAATGTACTGTTAGTTTATGTAGATTTCTTCTTGTTCAATTATAGGAATAAAAGTAAATTATGTTTACCTTACTTGCAGAGTTTAAGATTACACTAAACAAGATAGTTTTCAGTGTTCTATAGATGGCTTTCTCATAGCTTAAGCTTTTATTTAACTTAAATTTGAATTTTATTTTTGCCTCTCTGAAAACTCGTATCATATTTATAGTCATTTTTCTACTGAGAACAGCAGTCTAGGTCAATCATAATATTATATTAAAGTATGATGTCAAGTAGCTGAGTTTATTATCAGCAGACTTTATCTTTGGAAGAGGCACAGAACACAGAGTTCATAGAACTATAAAGAATCAAATTGGACATACTCATGCAAAATGTAAAAATACAGATTCAAATGCAAAATGTATTTCTCAGAGACAAGTCCTTTAGGACAACTGGAATGGAATGATTTCATATCTTAAACATACTTTTATTATGATTTAATCAGAGCAATTTGATTTCATAGTTACTGAAGCATAGCTCTTTGCAAAACTGCAACTACTATTCAATTATTTTTTGTCCCTCTGCATTATATTTTTCCATTTTCATCAAGATTTTGACACAGGTCACTTAAAATCAATTGCAGAAAAAGTTTTCGAGAGACATGTTAAAGACATTCATAAGCTCATTTCTAACCTTTCCATTATTCTTCTATATTTTATATTGGTTTAAAATAAAATGTTTTTATGCATTTTATTGAGTCAAGAGTTCAGTAGGAGCTGCTTGGGAAATAGAAGGCACATTGAGAGCAAAGAATTATTCATTGTGATACTTATAGTGAATGCAGCTAGGAATATTAATACTGGTCTTTTGGTTGTTTCGGGTTTTTTGGGTATTTTTAAGGAGAAAAATTAAAGAACTGAACAGTTTATTGAACGGCAAATTAAGGTATCATAGCAAATGTTAGAGGTGTAACTCCAGAGCTGTAGAAATAGTGTGTAACAAATCAAAACCATGTTTCACTTCCAAGGCATTATAAACTTCAACTTGGAGTTCATTATTACAATTTATCTATAAACACTTTATAAATATATGTTTATTATTGACTACTCAAAGCATGATAATATCTAGAATGGCAAACCAGGAACACAGTTTCCCTGCACATCCTACCAAAACAAAAAAAAAAGACAGCCAATGCCACAAACAACTCACTATTTTAATAAAACTGCTAAGGTGGCTGGCAGCTCCTGAGCTACAACTTCACCAGTACTCTGTTCTAGGAAAATGGAAAACAATTACTTGCTCCAAATACATTTTAATTTTTTTTTTTTCAGATCATGATATTAGTCAGAAGCTGCAGAAAACCCTAGTGCCTAATTTTTTTCCAATAATTGAGTAGTTTGTTACAACCAAAGCCAGCTTTTGAAAATAAGGAAGAGAAAAAGTATTTACAGAATCACTGCACGTCACAGTCTCTTGAAAATGAAGTGCATTACAGCAGACATAAAAGAGCATGCTGTAGTAAGACAAGCTGTAATGAGTTCAGTGTGTTAGTATGCAAGTTATGAAAGATTTCTTGTCTTTAATACAACATTTTTCATTATCATTAGTCCTTGAGGTGCATGCTAACCTTTCGCTGGTGAATATAAATGATGGAAAGCCTCTAGGAAAGAAGGAATCACAGCTTTTTCCTTATTGTTTTGAATTGTTGCACTACTCAGTTTTGCACGCATATCAAAGGCAGAGATATATAGATTCCTGATATCACAAGCTGCAATCTTTAAGAATTTTTGTCCGAAAATAAAAGTAATGCAAAATCAAATTTGTTTCCACAAGAATTAGAGTAACATCTTCATAAATAAATGGATTTAAGGAAGAAACAGCTATGCAATTAAAGATTGTGGTTTAAGGGTTAACGCAAAGAAAAGTACACTTTGCAGATCTTATAAATCAAGAGGAAATCAGAAAAACAAGTTCTGTTTTTCTCAGAAGCAGACATTTCAGTTAATATGTTCATCTAAAAATAATGTTAGCAATAGAAAAGAAGGAATGTGACAGAGCATTTCTAAATCATCAGTGGCTCTGTGCTGTTTGTCAGTACTGTTCTGGCATTTTTGAAAAAGCAGCTCATAAGGGTAAAACTTATGGCCTTAAAAACTTCACTGTGTCCAAACAGGGACCTAGCAGCCAAGCATCCAATTGCATTTGCAAATATGCAGCTGTTGTGGAAGGATGGTTTTTGTGACAAATAAACTCCTCCTTTAAGCAAGTAATGAAGTTATCCTCAATCTTCCTAACTCAGAATTTTCCTTACACACGCTGGAGTGATATTGCATTTGGGAAACTTTTTTTTTTCTCCTATAAGCTTCAAATTATGTTAGAAGGAAAAAACCATCCCCCCAAAACAAAAAACAACTTTGACAGAAGAATTAGTAATACTACAGAAACAGAATATGGAAAAAAATGCCCTTCATTTTTGTACAATTATTTTGAAAGAGAAAAGTATAACATCTTATCAGTGAATTATATGTAATTTTTATTAGTTATTTGTAAGTAAATTTTAGTAGACATAATGCAAATGAGTGAAAATATGTCTATTATCTTTTTTCTTTTATTTTGAGAGAAGGACAACAATAAGCTAGTAACTTGCTAAAAATTACACCACAATTTAGAAAAATATCTCTAATCTTGGAGCTGTGGTGTACTTCATGAAAAAGTTATTTAGGAAATTAGAATTAGCTGGAATCAGTTCTGAAGCAAAATCAAATTTGACTGCTAGATAACATATCATTGTAAGCAGCATAAGCCATTAATTTTAACAATGGACTGTCATGATAAATTCAATTAAATTCTCCTAAAGAACTGGAATCTATTCTACTTTATCTATTCTAGGAATACTTTTCCTACAATCTTTATGATTGTCTCGCTAATTCATATCTGTCCATGGTAATATTAATATTTTTTTATAACAAATCTGCAGAATTTGCCTTTTTTTTTTTTTTGTCTTTAAGTGCTTCTCTAAAGTACTCAAATCAGCAAAGATTTTTCATAAACTCAGTTCTATAGGCATAAACAGTCCCATTAAACATAACAGGCTTGGTTAAAACTAATCCTGCACTAGATTGGATCTATGACTCAATTTTCTGTAATGTGAAAAATACTCCCCCAACCTAACCACCTCCAAGGAAATTATCAGATATGAGTTAACTCTTTTTGTCTCCATTTCTTTTTTTTTTTTCCCTCTCCTAAAAATCTTTCCACACCTTGTTCTATTCCTAAATTTCTAGCAAAGAAAAAGGTAAAGCAGAGATTAAATCAACAAAATAGTCAGTGGCCACTTTATTCCCTTTTACTTGCATATTAAATCTTCCTATATTCCCTTGTCAGAATGACTTTTATCTAGTCCCAGAATGCTGAAGCCTTGGTTGCTACAATGGAAAGTCAAATTGTTTTCCCAGTTTCTAAATTTTTTGTAATTTAAAACACCAGGTAATATTTTCATTGGGATGCTGAAATCAGGATGTTTGAACAGTCACAAATTCTTACTACAGTAAAAACATACCCAGAAAAGTGAAATTTACTTAATTGTCCCAGATTAGGAGTCCCTGAGCTGCCCCAGTTTGTTGGTGGCTAAAAGAGTCTTCTGAAAGTAGCACATTTGATTGGCCCTTTCCTTACACTTTTTCCACACTTTTCAGTATTTTTGGACACTGTAAGGGAAGGATTCTGGTCTAGATGAATGTTTTGTTTTGATCAGTTTGGAGGTTCTTGCATTATATAGATGTCACACAGCATCTTACCATGTGTATGTAATGGCCAGAGCTTCCAAAAGGTTGGTAACTGACCTACCTGCTGGCCTGATGGAAAAGTTGCTATTACTCTGCTGTAGCCAGGAAACAGCCTGCTTCTTATGAAATTGTGGAGTACTTTGTCAAGCAGATTCCCACTGATGCCAGTCCTGACTCTATTAAGATGTCTGCCTACAGCACCACAGCAGCACCTTCAGCCCATAATAAAACAGTTGGAGTGTGATCATGAATCAGCAGTCAGAGTTCAGATAAAAGGGGCACTTTGCATTTACTTTGACACTGGAAGGCGAGTAATAATTACATGTGGATCACAATGGTAAGTTTTCTCTGCAAGACTGCTTAACTTTTCACTCAGTCACAGAGCTTTTGGTCTCATGACATCAGCCAAGACTTAAGAAAGAAGAAGACAATAAAAACCCACAGGAAATAAAGTAACCTTAGGAAATAAAGAAATGGAAAATGTAGGCTGGGTGCTCAGCAGGATTACAGACACTGAAATCTGAAGAAGAAATTGACCTGCTGGCTTCATACACTGAAAATTAAACAAGATAAAAGATAAGCGAATACCAAAACAGAGGCTCCTTGACAAGAAGTGATCTAGGTGTGTTGATAGAGCTTTACCATCTTATGCTTTTCTAAACAGATTGTCTGATTACAGATGGAAGATACCACAGTATGTGTTTTCTTTCTTTCAAATGCAGAAACTCTTTAATACATGCAGATATATATGTACACACACTCTATTTACAGGCCTGGATTTTCTTTTCTGTTACCTTTTTAGAAAAAGAGATTTCTTTTTCCTCTACCTCTAACTCTTCAAATAGAAGCTTACTGACGAATCATGTGTTTGCTCTAATCTATGCACATTTGATAGGAAACTTTATAACATCTTCAGTGTTGTAATAGAACTTTACTTGCCAGGCTACAAACAAAAGGTATTCTTTCTTGAAAGGGATACAGGTGAATTCCACTTGTCAGTTTTTGAGTACTTCTGATGTATAAACAGCACACTTGCCAATAAATATGCTAGACTGAATGCCAAAGAGAACCCTTTATAAGAATATCCCCCTCCAGCAAAGAGAGAAACGAGATGGAGAGAGCCATCTGCACATTTCCTCAGCTGACCATACCTACACTGAAGTCACAGTTCATTAACAGCAGCCTAGGAAGGGACTTACTTGAATGTGGTGGCAGTACACTGGAAAAGCATTAATGGCTAGAATGAAACAGGTACCCCACTAATGATCTCCAAAGTGTCAAAATGGATGAGGCAGTTCAGCACAACTTTTTCAGGCTAATTCTTCCACTGAAAAGCCCCTTTATCCAGAGGAACCTCTGGGTACTGTAGAAACTGCTGCCCACTGCAGTGTCTCCCAGAGCTGAGCCAGTCATAAACCTTACCTCAAGGAACTAAGTTCTTTACCAGAGGTAAAACAGGTTGGTTTTTTGTTTGTTTGTTTGTTTTGGGGTTTTTTTTTGTGCAGAGTTAACATTATAGATTCTAGCTGAACATTTCTGAGAATACGTTTTTGTTCCTCTGAATACATACATGTACTCGAGCAGTCTTCAAGACTGACTGATAATTAGGACTGCACCAAACTTTGTATCTGAATTATTTCATCTATTCCTCCTCCCAACAAACAACCTACAAGGGCTCATTTACAAGATAATTGCTTGGAGTTAGAAAGAAAGATGACTGTGAACAAGAAGAGCAAACAGAAAACAGGAGTAAATGTAATTGGTGAAGTACGTTTTAGAAAATTTGGCATGGAGTGCACATATAAAATGAGTATGTCTGAAACACTGAGCAGATGTGGGAAGAGTGTTAGACATCAAAAGATTGTGATACATAAAAAAGCTAAAAAGAAGATTGCTGTAGTAAAGTCAGTTCTGCTGTGAACTACCTGATCATCTCTAACAAATATAATCTCTTTTCTTCCAAGAAGTTGGAATTGTCTGTATTTGAAATCCAACTCTATGTAGATGAATGGATAAGAGCAAGGAAGCAAAGCTGCCTATTTCAGCATGAGTTATAACTGCCCATTTCAGTAAAGGTTTACACCAAAACTTTGCCTTTAGATTTTACAAAGCTATAGTGTTTGACTCCCTGCTAATTCCTAAGATTGTAAAAGCTATCGGCTTATGTAAACCTGTATGGAAATAATAGCAGAGAAAATAATATACATGTAGGGTGTCATCTTTCTATTGTAACTGGTACTGGTGCACAGTAAACCAGGACAGCCCAAGCCCCTTCCAAAAGCCCACAAAAGACCATTTCAGGGCATCATGAGTACTATTAGAATAAAGAAACTGAGAGAACCTTGCCGGTCTGACATGGGTGTAGGCCTTGTTATCAAACTCTTATTCTGTGTCATTACAGCCATTACAGCCAGAATTCAACTATACAGCAAGACTATTCTGCTTATTAATGCTTAAGACATTATTGTGTGGGGGAACAC
>VWZP01005533.1:3489-18485 GCA_013396995.1 Dicaeum eximium
CGAGGGCTGCTGAGGCAGGGCGTTGTGCAAAGCTGCGGAGGAAGGACGCGGCACGAGGTCAGGAGGAACTTCAGGAGATGTTCCTCAGCCTCCAGCCCCACCCAACAGTGTCCTCTTCTTCTGGGACATCCCGGGAAGGAGCTGGTGGTGGGACCAGGAGAACTTCCCTGGATCACCCGTCACCCTCCAGTCCCACGCAGTATCATCATCTCCCTCTGGGATGTCCCAGGAAGGAGCTGGGGGTGGGACCAGAACTTCAGTCCCACCCAACACTGTCCTCTTCTTCTGGGACGTTCCAAGAAGGACCAGGCTAGAATGTCCACGGGATTGTCCATCACCTCCCAATCCCACCCCATCATCCTCCTGAAGGAACTGACCCCACCCACCATGATTCTCTTCCTCTGAGGTGTTGGGACATCTCAACAAGACCATGGTGGACACCAAGATTAAAGAACCTCCTTTTACCCCCATCCACCCCCTTCCAGAAGACCCAACCCCACCCACCACCATCCTCATCCTCTTGGGACATCCCAACAAGACCATGGTGGACATCAAGAGTGAAGAACCTCCCTTCTCCTCCAACCACCACCATCTTTTTCCTCCTGGAACACCCCAACAAGATCATGGTGGACACCAAGATCCAAGAATCTCAGTTTTCCCCCATTCAGCCCTTCCAGAAGACCCCACCCACCACCATCCTCTTCCTCTTGGGACACCCCAACAAGACCATGGTGGACACCAAGACCCCAGAACCTCCTTTTACCCCCATAGACCCCTTTCCAGAAGACCCAAACCACCACAATCTTTTCCTCCTGGGACATCCCAACAAGATCATGGTGGACAACAAGAGTGAAGAACCTCCCCTCCCCCAACCCACCACCATCTTTTTCCTCTTGGGACACCCCAACAAGACCATGGTGGATACCAAGATTAAAGAACCTCCTTCTACCCCCATCAACCACCATCCTCTTTGTCTTGGGACATCCCAACAAGACCATGATGGACACCAAGAGTGAAGAACCTCCCTTTTCCTCCAACCACCACCCTCCTCTTCCTCTTGGGACATCCCAACAAGACCATGATGGACACCAAGAGTGAAGAACCTCCCTTTCCCCCCAACCACCACCATCCTCTTCCTCTTGGGACACCCCAACAAGACCATGGTGGACACCAAGACCCAAGAACCTCCCTTTTCCTCCAACCACCACCATCCTCATCCTTGTGGAACACCCCACCAAGACCATGGTGGACACCACGACCCCAGAACTCCTTCCCCCATGTCCCGTCTCACCTGGAGGAGACACCACGTGCTGGTTGAGGTGGGGGGGGGTGCTGTGCTNTGCGGCGGAGCCGGAGGGGGCCGCGGCGGTGCCGGCGCCGCTTGGTGGTGGTGGTGGTGGTGCTGTTGGAGAAGGAGGAGTTAAAAAGGGGTGGAGATGTTCTGGTGGGGGTTTGAGCATGGAAATGAGCTCCTGGGGTCATCGGGATGTTCTTGTGGGGCACCAAAATTGGTTTTTCGGTCGTCAAAATGATCTCTTGGGTCATCAAAATGTGGTTTTGGACGAAAAGTGGTCTTTGGGTCATCAAAATGGCTTTTGGTCGTCAAAATGACCTCTTGGGTCATCAAGATGTGGTTCTGGACACCAAAATGCTCTTCTGTATCATCAAAATGGCTTTTGGTCATCAAAATGACCTCTTAGGTCGTCAAAACGTGGTTCTGGATGAAAAAGTGGTCTTTAGGTCATCAAAATGATCTCTTGGGTCATCAAAATGTGGTTTTGGACACCAAAATGACCTCCTGGGTCATCTAAATGTCTTTTGAGTCATCACAACACCTCCTAGATGGTCAAAATGTTCTCCTGAGTCATCAAAATGTCCTTGCGGTCATCTAAGTGGCTTTTTGGTCATTGAAATGACCTTCTGGGTCGTCAAAATACAGTTTTGGTCATCGAAATGTTCTCTTAGGTCATCAAAATCCCTTGTGGGTCATGAAAATGACCTCCTGGGTCATCAAAATGGCTTTTGGTCATCAAAATGATCAATCCCAATCCCGGGATTCCATCCAAATCCATGGATCCAACCCCAATCCAATTAATGAATCCAATCCCAATCCATTGATCCAACCCCAATCTCAATCCATGGATCCAATCCCAATCCATTGATCCAATCCCAATCCATGGATTCAACCTCAATCCATGGATTCAACCCCAATCCAATTGATTAATTCAATCCCAATCCATTGATCCAATCCCAATCCCAATCCATGGATCCAATCCCAATCCGTGGATTCAACCTCAATCCATGGATTCAACCCCAATCCAATTAATGAATCCAATCCCAATCCATTGATCCAACCCCAATCCCAATCCATGGATCCCATCCCAATCCAATCCCAGTTCATTAATCCAATCCCAGTGATCCAACTCCAACTCCAATCCCAATCCCAATCCCATTCCTACCTTTTTCTGCTCCCGCCCCGAGTGCCCTTTTTTCTTCAATTTTGGCGCCATTTCTGCCATAAAAATAAAAAAGGAAAAAGAGAAAAAATTAATTCGGGAATGGCTCCGGACAAACCCGACGGCACCGATCGAGAACGGAGCTGGAATTCCCCAGGGATGGGTCGGAACGCCCCAGGGATTTCTGGGATTGGGGATTTTGCCGCCAAAAAAAAAGGAAGGAAAATTGTTGAAAGAAAATCCAGTGGCCAAGAAAATCCATGGATTCAACAGGATCAGGTATCCTGGGAATGCCGCTGCTCCAGAGGGAGAACCTCGGCAAAATTCACTGCTGGTTGGTGGATCCCAGTTGGAATCGGGAGGTTCAAGAGATTCCAAGGATTTCAACCCAAGGATGATCCCAAACTTAATCTCCAGTTGTTGGTCCCAGTCGGAATCGCGAGGTCCAGAAGGAAATTCCAAGGATTTCAACCCAAGGATGATCCCAAACTTCATCACCCGTTGTTGATCCCAGTTGGAATCGCGAGGTCCAGAAGGATCACCCTGGATTTTGGAGATCCCAACCCAAGAATGATCCCAACTTTCATCACCAATTGTTGATCCAAGTTGGAATCACGACGTCCAAAAAGAAATTCCAAGGATTTCCACTCAAGGATGATCCCAAATTCTATCGCCGGTGCTTGACCCCAGTTGGAATCACGTTTCTAGAAGGATCATCCTGGACTGTGGAGATCCCAAGGTTGATTCCAACCTTCATTCCCAGCCATTGCATCCTGGTTGGAATCACAAAGTCCAAAAGAAGATTCCAGGGATCCCAACCCAAGGGTGATCCCAAATTCCATCAGTAATTGTTGAATCCCAGTTGGAATCCTGAGGTTCCATGGAGATCACCTGGAGATCTTGGAGATCCCAACCCAAGGATGACCCCAAATTCCATCACCAATTGTTTGGTCCCAGTTGGAGTTTTCTGCTCCAGAAAGAGATTCCAAGGATTTCAACCCAAGGATGACCCCAAATTCCATCAGTGATTGTTGGGTCCCAGTTGGAATTGTGAGGTTCCATGAAGATCACCTGGAGATTATGGAGATCCTGGAAATCTCAACCCAAGGATGATCCCAAATTCCATCAGCGATTGTTGGGTCCCAGTTGGAATTTTCTGCTCCAGAAGGAGATTCCAAGGAGTTTAACCCAAGGATGATCCCAAATTCCATCAGCGATTGTTGAATCCCAGTTGGAATCGTGAGGTTCCATGGAGATCACCTGGAGATCCTGGAGATCCCAACCCAAGGGTGATCCCAAATTCCATCACCGATTGTTGGGTCCCAGTCGGAATCGTGAGGTTCCATGGAGATCCCAAGCCAAGGATGATCCCAAACTCCATCAGTGACTGGTGAGTCCCAGTTGGAATCACGAGGTTCCATGGAGATCACCTGGAGATCCTGGAGATCCCAACCCAAGGATGATCCCAAATTGTTTTGCCAGCTGCCGGATCCCAGTTGGAATCGCGTTCCCAGAAGGATCATCCCGGATTTTGGAGATCCCAAAGATGATCCCAACCTTCACCACCAACTGTCGTATCCCAGCTGGAATTTTTTGGTCCACAAGGATCCTCCTGGATTTTGGAGATCCCAACCCAAGGACGATCCCAAACTCCATCACCGATTTTGGGTCCCAGCTGGAATTTTTTGGTCCAGAAGGATCCTCCTGGATTTTGGAGATACCAACCCAAGGACGATCCCAAACTCCATCACCGATTTTGGGTCCCAGCTGGAATTTTCTGCTCCAGAAGGAGATCCCAGGGATTTCAACCCAAGGACGATCCCAAATTTCCTGCCCCGTTGTTGGTCCCAGTCGGAATCGCGTTCCCAGAAGGATCCTCCTGGATTCTGGAGATCCCAACCCAAGCCATGGATGAACCTTCAACCCCGAATCCACCAGGACAAAATCCAGGATTGGTGGAAAAGTCACCTCCAGGTGATTTTGGGGTGGAAAGGTCAAATCCAGCGTGGCCACGTGGATTTATGGAAATTTTCCCAAATTTTCCATGAAATCCTGATTTTATTCCCACCCAAACAGCAAAACGCCGACGGACAGATCCGAATTTCCACATCCTGGGGTAAAATTCCATGAAAAAAGTGGATTTTTGGTGTCCTTTTATCCTTTTTTTTAATTTCAAAACATCCAATGGATCCAATTTTCCAGGTTTTTGAGGGAGCAAGGAATTGGTGCTTCCAAGGCTGAGAAATCTTGGAAAAGGAGCATAAAAATCAACGGATTTTGGGAAAATATTTGGGGCAAATCAAGGTTTTCTGGAAAAAAAATCTGGATTTGGTGGTTTGAAGTGAAATTAATCTCAAAAAAAAGCCTTTTCCAGGATTTTCTGCTTCCAAGCACCACTTTTTTGGGAAAAATTAAGGCTCTGGATTTGGGATGAGCCCAGTCCTGTTTATGTTGGTGGATTTGATGGAAAATCGGGCAAAAATCAGGAAAACCCCAATAAAAATTGGATATAAGGGGTAAATCCAGGGAAAAATTCAGCACTAAATCCCTGGATTTTCCCATTCCCGAGTCAGGCCTAAAAAGTCTAACAAGACCTCCAAAAAAACCCCAAATTTATGGAAAACTCCTTTAAATAGTTCTAAAAAATTCATTAAAATGTTAAAAAATTCCTAATTCTGGATTTATCCTGGAAAATTGCCAGGAATTGCCACCAGATCCGGCTCAATCCTGGGTTTTTGGGGACATTTTTGGGAATTTTTCCTGATTTGTTTTGCTTTTTTTGGAGATTTTTTTTTGCATTTCTGCTCCCTCTCCACACCCAACCTGCTCTGGAATTTCTGGAATTCAATCCCGAATATTTCCACGGGATTTTCCAAACCCTTCCCATTTCCTGGAGTTAAGCCCGGCTCAATCTCAGAGTTTTAGACGGCGACAAATCCCAAACCCACGGCAGGGATGGGCGGCAGGAAAAGGCGGGAATTGGGAAAAATTGGGATAATAACCAGGAAAAATTGGGATTTCAACGCCTTTGAAATTCCAAATTCCCTCAAAATCCATTTTTTCCTCCAGATTCCAAATCCGCCCAGTGCCGTAAAATAAAAAAAAATTATCCCTGAAATCCCATTTTCCCCTATTTTTAATCCATGAAATCTCATTCCCTCAAATTTTTTCACCTTAAAAACAAATTTCCCAAATTTTAAAATCCATAAAAACCTGTTCTCTCAATTTTTTCATCATAAAATTTCATTTTTCCCATAAAATCCCATTTCCTCCACCTTTTTCCTCCATAAAATCCTGTTCCCTCCATACTTTTATCCATAAAATCCCATTTTGTCCATAAAATCCCATTCCCTCCATCTTTTTTTCTCCATAAAATCACATTTTTTCCAAAAAACCCCATTCCTTCCATCTTTTTCTCCATAAAACCCCATTCCCTCCATCTTTTTTCCCCATAAAATCCCATTTTTTCCATAAAATCCCAGTCTTTCCACCTTTTTTCCCCATAAAATCCCATTTTTTCCATAAAATCCCATTCCTCCTCTTTTTCTCCATAAAAACCCATTCCCTCCATCTTTTTTTCCCTATAAAATCCCTTTTTTTTTCCATAAAACCCCATTCCTTCCATCTTCTTCTCTATTAAATCCCATTCCCCCCATATTTTTTCCCCATAAAATCCCATTTTCTCCATAAAACCTCATTCTCTCCATATTTTTTTCTCCATAAAATTCCATTTTTTCCATAAAACCCCATTCCTTCCATCCTTTTTTCCCAATAAAATCCAATTTTTCTCCACAAAACCCCATTCCTTCCATTTTTTCTCTGTAAAACCCCACTCCCTCCACCTCCACACGACATTCCCGACGGCTCCATCGTAAATCCCATTTTCCCAAAAAAAACCCCAAAACCAGCGACCCCATCCAACCAAAACCTCCCGCGGCGCTCGCTCCAGGATTAAAAAAAAAAAATTAGGATTAAAAATCACGGAACGGGGTCAGGAAATTCCAAAGGCTCCCCCAAAGAAGAATGGACGGCGAAGGCAGGAATGAAATCGAGTTTATTTGTCCGGAAAAGGTCGGGAAAGGCGGGAAGCGCTAACCTGAGTCCGACTCGTCGCTGTCGGAAGAGCTCGACTCGCTGCTGGATTCCGACTCCGACGACGAGAATCCCTTGAGCTTGGAGGAGCCGGCCAGGACGTCGAGCTTCTCTGCGGGGACAACGGGAGAGCGTCACCGCGGGGCGTTAACGGGGCTTAGCGACCTCGGCCCAACGGCTTCGGCCTAAACTCAACCAGGTCAGCCCAACGGCTTCGGTTTAAACCCAATTGGCTCAGCCCAACGGCTTTGGTCTAAACTCAACCAGGTCAGCCCAACGGCTTCGGCCTAAACTCAACCGGCTCAGCCCAACGGCTTCGGCCTAAACTCAACCAGGTCAGCCCAATGGCTTCGGCCTAAACTCAACCAGGTCAGCCCAACGGCTTCGGCCTAAACTCAACCGGCTCAGCCCAACGGCTTCGGCCTAAACTCAACCAGGTCAGCCCAACGGCTTCGGCCTAAACTCAACCAGGTCAGCCCAACGGCTTCGGTCTAAACTCAATTGGCTCAGCCCAACGGTTTCGGTCTAAACCCAACTGGTTCAACCCAACTGCTCTGGCCTAATCTCAACCAGGTGATCCCAACTGTTCTGACTTAAACTCAACCAGGTCATCCCAACTGGCTCAACCCAACGGCTTCGGTCTAAACCCAACTGGCTCAGCCCAACGGCTTTGACCTAAACTCAACCAGGTCATCCCAACTGGCTCAACCCCACTGCTCTGGCCTAAACTCAACCACGTCATCCCAACTGGTTCATCCCAAACTCAACTGGTTGGTTCTAAAGCCAACTGGTTTATCCCACACCCAACTGGTTCATCCTAAAGCCAACTGGTTGGTCCTAAACTCAACTGGTTGGTTCTAAACCCAACTGCTTCATCCTAAACTCAACTGGTTCATCCCAAACTCAACTGGTTGGTTCTAAACTCAACTGGTTCATCCTAAACCCAACTGATTTATCCCAAACCCAACCGGTTGGTTCTAAAGCCAACTGGTGCATCCTAAACCCATGTGGTTCATCCTAAAGCCAACTGGTTGGTCCTAAACAAAACTGGGTCATCCTAAACCAAACTGGTTTATCCCAAAGTCAACTGGTTCATCCCAAAGTCAACTGGTTGATCCTAAACCCAGCTGGTTCATTCCAAGTGGTTAATCCTAAATACAACTGGTTCATCCCAACTGCTTTGTTGTAAACGTGCATTTAATAATTTAAAATATTAAAACTTTAAAAGAAAATCTTTAATTGCTACAAACAAAACGGGACCTGCAGCGGCCGCCATTTTGAATCCCACCCGCCGCCATCTTGGCAAAGCGAAAAACCCTCCAAAACCTCTCCAAAAACCCAACCTAGGGAATAAAACCACCAGAAAATCCGGCAAAAAATCCCCAGTTTTTGGGATTTGGAAGTACCTGGGGGTTTCCTCTTCTTTCGCAGGCAGGAGGTGACGTAACGCTCGAGCTCGCGCAGCGTCGACGGCTTCAGCGTCTCAAAGTCGATCTCGATCTCGTCGGGGTTGGAGTTCTTGAGCGAGGGCTCTCGGGATTGGATGATGTGCACGACCCTGCCCAGTTTTTCTCCGGGGAGTTTGTTAATGTCCAGGCTCAGCTGCCGCTTCTCCTCGTAGGACATGGGCTTGCACTTCTCCTCCTCCTCCGACTCGTAGGTGGGCGCGGCTTTGCTGGGCTTCACCGGCGCCGGCTCCTTCTTGCTGCTCACAAAACCAAAAAACGGTGGTTTAGGACTAAACCCAACCTAGACCCCGTCTAAACCCAACCTAAACCAGCCCTAACCCACAGGACTTGGAGGATTTCACTGCCAGCGGCTCCTTCGTGGTGTGTACGTGACCAAAATATGGGGTTTTAGACTTAAACCTGACCTAAACCCAGCCTAAACCACAGGAGCTGCAGAGCTTCACCGCTGGCTCCTTCTTGCTGTTCAGACAACCAAAAAACGTAATTTTGGACCTAAACCTGCCCTAAACTCAACCTAAACCAAATGTAAACTGGCTCTAACCCACAGGAGCTGAAGGAGGTTTTGTTTTTATTCTAAAAAACAGTGGCTTTGTTGGTTGTGCCTTTGGAGTGAAGTTTAAGTGGGAGTTTAGGTGGAAAGCTGAACTAAAATGTGTGGTGATCCTAAGGTGAGCTCAAGACGGTCTAGACAAGAGTTCCACCTGCCACTGGACACCCAAAACTGAGCTCAAGCTGGATTTGGACACCCAAAACTGAGCTCAAGCTGGATTTGGACACCCAAAACTGAGCTCAAGCTGTTCCTAGACACACAAAATCGGCCTTACGCTGCTCTTGAGAACCCAAAATTGAGCTCAAGCTGGTCCTAGCCACATAAAACTGAGCTCTAGCTGCTCAGAAACCCAAAACTGAGCTTTATTTGCTCCTGAACACCCAAAACTGAGCTCAAACTGGTTTTGGACACCCAAAACTGAGCTTAATTTGCTCCTGAACACCCAAAATTGAGCTCAAGCTGGTTTTGGACACCCAAAACTGAGCTTTATCTGCTCCTGGACACCCAAAACTGAGCTTAATTTGTTCCTGGACACCCAAAACTGAGCTCAAGCTGGTCCTAGCCACATAAAACTGAGCTCTAGCTGCTCAGAAACCCAAAACTGAGCTTTATTTACTCCTGGACACCCCAAGCCGAGCTCCTCCTCCCCAGCCAGGTGTCCCCAGCAGCCACGGAGAAGAACCAGCCCCAAACCCTGAGCTGACCTCACGGCCGGGCTCAACCCCACCCACCACCTCGGGCCAGGAGGTCCCTCATTAACGACCCTGCAGTAATTACCTTAATTAGCACCGGGGAAATCCCCAAACTGCCCCAGGGAATTGTGGGAAGGGCCCACCTGGAGGCGCTGCTGTTGCTGTTGCTCTTCTTGGCCTTCTTGGGCGGCGGCTCCTTGGCTTTGCTCTTCTTGGCGTCCTCCAGCTCCTCCTTCTTTTTGTGCTTCTCCTTCTTCTTCTCCTTCTTGTCCTTCTCCTTCTTCTTTGGTTTGTTCTGCTGGGGCTGGGACAGCGCCGCCAGCTGCTCGTGCACGGCCTTGAGCTGCGGGCAATGGTGGCAACGGTTGGGAGCTTGGAGAACTTCTCCAGGGGTTCAGCTCCCACCTCGGACTGAGCCCGAGCTTCTCGGCCAGAGCGGTGTCCACTCGCTCCTTGGTCATCTCCAAGGTCATCGACTGCAGCCTGGGATTGACCAACCCCCCAGTGACCCAGACCAATGTCCAGGGGTTCCATGGAGACCTCCAGGGTCATCAAACCCAACCCATGGCTGACCCCACCTGCTCACTGAGTGTCACCATGGACACCTCCAGGATGGTCAGATCCCACCTTGGACTGACCCCACCTGGTCACTGAGTGTTACCTCCAGTGATTCCATGGAGACCTCCATGGTCATCAAACCCAACCCATGACTGACCTCACCTGCTCACTGAGTGTCACCTCCAGTGGTTCCAGGGACATCTCCAATGGCTTCATGGACACCTCCATGGTCATCAAACCCAACCCATGACTGACTCCATCTGGTCATTGAGTGTCACCATGGACACCTCCTGGATGGTCAGATCCTACCTTGGATCGACCCCACTTGGTCACTGAGTGTCATCTCCAGTCCTTCCATGGACACCTCCAAGATCANCCAGTGATTCCATGGAGACCTCCATGGTCATCAAACCCAACCCATGACTGACTCCATCTGGTCATTGAGTGTCACCATGGACACCTCCTGGATGGTCAGATCCTACCTTGGATCGACCCCACTTGGTCACTGAGTGTCACCTCCAGTGGCTTCATGGACACCTCCAAGATCATCAAACCCAACCCCCGACTGACCTCACCTGGTCACTGAGTGTCACCTCCAGTCCTTCCATGGACACCTCCAAGATCATCAAACCCAACCCGTGACTGACCTCACCTGGTCACTGAGTGTCACCTCCAGTGGCTTCATGGACACCTCCAAGATCATCAAACCCAACCCCCGACTGACCCCACCCCGTCACTGAGTTTTGGCCCAACAAACCCGAAGATTTTGGGTCAACCTAACACTTCCAGGCCAACAAATTAATTGATTTCAGATCAATGACCCTAAAAGAATTTGGGCCAACAAACCAAAGAGTTTTGGGTAAATTCAACACTTTTAGGTCAGCAAATTCACGGATTTTGAGTCAACGAACCCAAGGATTTTTGGGTCAACCCAACACAACTTTAGGTCAACAAACCCAACAGTTTTGGAGCAACTCCACCATGGATTCACACTCAACAAACCCAACCATTTTAGGTCAATAAACCCAACCATTTTTAGTTAAAATCCAACGACGTTAGGTCAACAAACCCAACACTTTTGGATCAACTCAAAAATTTTAGGTAAACAAATCCAACCATTTCAGGTCAACCAACCCAATGATTTCAAGTCAACCCAACAACGTTGGGCCAACAAACCCAATGATTTAGGCCCACCAACCCAACGATTTTGGGTCGACAAACCCAACGATTTTGGGTCGACAAACCCGATGATTCAGGCCAACAAATCCAACAATTTTAGGCCAACAAATCCAACGATTTAGGCCAACAAACCCAACGGTTTTCGGTTGATAAACCCAACAATTTAGGCCAACAAACCCAATGATTTAAGCCAACAAACCCAACGATTCCGGGCTGACAAACCCAACAACTCTGGGACGACAAACCCAACGATTTAGACCAACAAATCCAACAATTTTAGGTCAACAAACCCAACGATTCAGGCCAACAAAACCCAACAATTCTGGGTCCACAAACCTAACGATTCCAGGTTGACAAACCCAATGATTCAGGCCAACAAATCCAACAATTTTAGGTCAACAAACTCAACGATTTTGGGTCGATAAACCCAATGATTTAGGTCAACAAACCCAACAATTCCAGGCCAACAAACCCAACCATTCACACCCAGCAAACCCAACAATTCTGTTTCCTCTGGAGCTGATGCTGATGGGACATCCAGAACTTCCAGCTGTGACCCCAAGACCACCCAAAGCCACCGGTGGCACCCTTGGACCATCCCATACCTGCTCCTGGAGCTCGGCCAAGCGCTGCGCCCGCTCCTCCTCGGAGTCGTCGGAGGAGCTGTCGCTGTCGGAGGAGCTGTCGCTGCTGCTGTCGCTGGATGAGGGCGGGGCCACCTTGGTGGGGGGCGGGACCACCACGGGGGACGAGGCGGGAATCACCGGCTCCTCCGGCTCGTCCGGCATCTTGGCAAAGCGCATCTCGAACACGTCCTGCAACGACAGCAACGGGCGGGGAGTGACGCCGGGCCCG
The DNA here is from genome assembly GCA_013396995.1 of Dicaeum eximium. Classification (NCBI taxonomy): domain Eukaryota; kingdom Metazoa; phylum Chordata; class Aves; order Passeriformes; family Dicaeidae; genus Dicaeum; species Dicaeum eximium. The sequence goes on from VWZP01005533.1 coordinate 15,341, forward strand.
GCACCGCGGCCTCGGGGCAGCTCCGAAGGTGGGGCCCTGCAGACCTGGGGGCTCCACACAAGCACAGGACACAGACACGGGGGTGGTCCTGAAATCTTGGGGGTTTCTTGGAATTCTGACTCTCTCCAAGGTGGATTTAGGGGAGAATTTATGGGATTTACTCCATTTCTCGTTTGAAAGACGCAATTTCCAGGCTTTGGAGATCTTCTGGATCTTTTTGGATCACCTTTGGTTGATTTGATGATCTTGGAGGTTCCACCATGGATTCACACTGGAAATCTCAACCCTCTCCAAGGTGGTTTTGGGGGAAAAATTCCTAGGATTTCCTCAATTTCTCATTTAAAAGCTGCATCTTTCACATCTTTGAGTTCTCCTGGATCTTCTTGGATCACCTTCAGTTGATTTGATGATCTTGGAGGTTCCACCATGGATTCACACTGGAAATCTCAACCCTCTCCAAGGTGGTTTTGGGGGAAAAATTCCTAGGATTTCCTCAATTTCTCATTTAAAAGCTGCATCTTTGAGCTCTTCTGGATCTTCTTGGATCATCTTTGGTTGACTCCACCATTTTCGAGGTCCAAGGCATCTCTTCTTCATAAATTCCATTTAAAAATCACCAAAAAAATTCCTGGATTCTCCTAAATTCATCCCAAAATTCGCATTTCCTCAGCATTCCTCAGCTCCAATAAAACCTGAGCTGGATTTTTATGGAAACATCCCAAAAATTCCAAGATTTCTGAAATTTTCCTGGATTTGCTGCTGCTTTTCCCGTGGTTTTCTTTCCCAGCTCCAGCACAACCAGAGCTGCCTTTTCTTCATTTTTCCAGTTCTAAAATTCCATTAATTTGTTTAAATCCCCCTTTTTTTTTCCCCCCTTTTTTTTTTTTGAGTTGGCCTTGGAATTATTCCCTTAATTCAAAATTTTTCCCAAATTTTAGCCATTTTCCTTCTAATTTATAGGAATTTTCTCCTCATTCCACATCCCGGGAATTTCTGTTTTTCCTTCCACGCTCGAAGGATTTTTCCCACCAGGATTTTCCATCTTTCACGTGGATTTGGGATCAAATTAATTCAAAAAATCCAATTAATTTCTTCGGGAAACGAGGCCCACGATCTCCCCAAGGGCATAAAAAACCCAGAAAAAAATCAGAATTTCAGGGATAAACACCCGGAGTTCCAGATGTGGGGGGCACTGGAGGGGTTTTTAAGGAATTTTTGGGTTCAAAATTGGAATATTGGAGGATTTGGAGCTGTGTGAGCGGCGGGATCGTGGATTTTCCCAAACCTTTGGGATTCTTTTTGCTTCCAACAGGCAAATTCCCAAAAAACGCCAGAATCCAGGATTTTAATGGAATTTCAGAGCCAAAATCTTCTCTGGTGATGCTGGAGCTTGGTCAGGAGCTGATCAGGGAATTCCAGAGCCTCGGGAATGAGAAAAAGTCGGAAAAGTTCCCGGAAAAGCGGCAGGGGAGGGACCCAAAGGGCCCCCCAGGGATCCTCTCGAGGCTTTTTTGGGGACAAAAAGGGAAATTTTGGAGCCACGTTTGTCTTTCCTACTCCTGCCTCAAAAACTGGGACAGGAAAAAGAAAAATATTAAATAAAACCTGGATTAAAGGGGGGAATGAAAGGAAAATTCAGGAAAAATGAGAAAAAACTCAGGGAAAAATGAGGAAAATTCAAGGAAAAATGAGGGGAAACGGAACTGGGACAGGAAAAAAAAAAGTTAAATAAAACCTGGCTTAAAGTAGGGAATTGAGAGAAAAATGTGAAAAAAATGGGAGGAAATTGAGAGAAAACTGGGAAGAAACTGAAGGAAAATTGAGCTGGGACAGAAAAAGGAAAAATATGAAATAAAACCGAGGCTAAAGGAAGAGAGAAAATTGATGGAAAATGGAGGAAAAAAACTGAGAGGAATTTGAGCTGGACAGGAAAAAGGAAAAATATGAAATAAAACCGAGGCTAAAGGAAGAGAGAAAATTGATGGAAAATGGAGGAAAAAAACTGAGAGGAATTTGAGCTGGACAGGAAAAAGGAAAAATATGAAATAAAACTCAGCTTAAAGACAGAAATGTGGAAGAAATCGAGGGAAAATCGAGGGAAAATCAAGAAGACAGAAAAAGAAAAAAGAGAAATTTCTTGAAAAAAAAAAGAAAACTAAGAAATAAAAGAATAATAGAATAAAAAGAAAATAATAAGAATAATTTTTTTCTTGAAAAAGAAAAATAAGAAACAAAACTGAGCCTAAATAAGAAACCTGGGAGGAAACTGAGTTGATTTTCTTCGCTTGCACGGCGAAAAATGCTGATTTTTAAAGGTTTTTTTTGCCGAATCAGCATTTTTTGGGGGATTATTCTGAGTTTTTGGGGGTTTTTTTTGGGACAATCGTGATGGAAGAGGGGAGGGATTTTCCTGGAATGCTCCTGCTGGGAATTCTCACCTGCAGCTTGCGGGCCATGGCCACCACCTCGTGGTCGGGCGGGTTGTACTTGTAGCAGTTGGAGAACATCAGCCGCACGTCGGCCGCGAATTCCTGAGCGTCCCGGTACTCCCGGCCCTCCAGCTTCGACTGGAACGGGCAAAAATCAGCATCAGCTTGTGGTAAAAAAACCCTGATTTTGGGCCATGAAAATGACTATTTTTGATAAAAAACCCCCTGATTTTGGGCCATAAAAATGACTATTTTTGCTAAAAAACCCCCTGATTTTGGGCCATGAAAATGACTATTTTTGCTAAAAAACCCCCTGATTTTGGGCCATAAAAATGACTATTTTTGATAAAAAACCCCCTGATTTTGGACCATGAAAATTACTATTTTTGGTCAAAAAAACCTGATTTTAGTCCATAGAAATGACTATTTTTGGTAAAAAAACCCCTGATTTTGATCCATGAAAATGACAATTTTTGGTGCCTAAAAATGACTGGTTTTGGTAAAAAAACCTCCTTATTTTTGTTTGTAACAATGATTATTTTTGGTCCAAAAAACCCTGATTTTGGGCCATGAAAATGACTAGCTTTGGTCAAAGAATCCCTTTTTTTTGGTCCATGAAAATGATAATTTCTGCTCCATAAAAATGACAATTTTTAGTCCATGAAAATGACTATTTCTGGTCCATAAAATGACAATTTTTAGTCCATAAAAATGAC
>VWZP01005535.1:42919-68938 GCA_013396995.1 Dicaeum eximium
CCTGCGGGGGCTCTGCGGGACCCCCGCCCGGCGCGGGGGGGCTGCAGCGCCCCGGGCCCGGCTCAGCTGCTCCACGGAGGCTTCGAGGTGGGCGAAGCGATCCGAGAGCCGGCCCAGCTGCTCCTTCAGGCCGCGGAAATCCCGGTACAGCTCGTCCAGGGCCCCCGAGAGCGCCGGGATCCTGCGGGCGCAGCGCCGTGAGGGCAGCGAGCCCCGGGACCCCGAATGTCCCCCGGGACCCCCGGGAACCCCCCGGGCCCTCACCGGCCGTAGTCGGGCAGCACGCTCTGGTGGTCGGACAGCAGCAGGTTCCGCAGCTGGGACGTGATGGCGAATTTCCAGTTGTCCAGCACCAGCGTCAGGTTGGCGCAGCCCCTGGCCGAGGCTCTCTGGGCTGGAGGGGCCGGGCTGGCACCGAGAGCAGCCCCCAGGAGCCTCCCCCAGCCCCTCACCCGGCCCCAGGGCACTGCCCGGGCCCTTCCCGGTGCCCACAGGACGGAGGGAAGGGGTGCCCAGCGGGAAGGGGTCCCGAGGGTGGGAATTACCATCAGCTCCAGCGTCCCGCTCCGCCGGCCGCCGGCCCGGCCTGGCCGCGCAGCCCAGAGCCGCCAGGAGCAGGAGCGGGAGCAGCCGGGCCATGGCGGGGCCGTGTCCCCGTGTCCCCCGGGGCTGCTGTCCCCCGGAGCCGGGCAGGGCCGGTGCCGCCTCCCCGGTGCCGCCGCCGTGGCCGCTCGCCGGGCTGCGCTCCCCGGCTCTGGCCGCCGCCGCTCCCGCTCCCCCTTTTCCAGGCTGGGGCTGGCACCGGGCCCGGCCGCACGCGGCTCCGGGGCTGATTGCGAACAGACCGCGGACACGAGCCCGGACACACGGCCCCGCCGGGAATGCCGAGCGGCCCGGCCCGGCGCGGGGATGGCGTGCAGGTGGCACGGCCCCGGCAGCGGCGTCCCCGGGTCCCGCTGGGAATGCGGAGCGTCCCAGCCCCGGCTGGCCGCAGGTGACAGAGCACGGGAGGCACGGTGCTGTGTCCCCCTGTTCCAGCTGGGAACACGGAGCGTCCCGGTCCCATCCTGGCACAGATGACTGAGTGCAAGTGCCACCGTGCTGGGGCACAGCGTCCCCCCATTCCCATCGGGAACACAAAGCATCCCAGCCCCACCCGAGGTGACAGAGTGCAGGAGACAGCGCTGGGACACGGGGACCCCCGGATTCCACTGACAACACAGCCAGTGAATACAGAGTATCCCAGCCCCGTTCTGGCCCCGGTGAGGGAGGCACGCAGTGGGGCGCAGCATTCCCCCGTTCCCTTTGCGAATGTGGAGCACCCGGGACAGGTGACAGAGTGCAGGAGGCTCTGGTTTGAGGTGCTTTTATTCCACGTTACTTGCAGCCCCCGCGCTGGGTCAGCCCAGCCCGGCCCGGGCGCTCCCAGCGCTGCACCCCCAAACCCCAGCACACCCAGGGGAAAAGCAACCGCAGCCCGGAGCCGGGCCTTGGGATGAAGCCTTTGGAAAGCCCCAGCGAGGGGCGGGGGGTCCCTGCCCCACTGGGGTCTGGGCAGTGCTGTCCTGGAGCAGGACGGGCCCTCCGGACCCCTCCCACGAGGGGACACGGGGCCGTGCTGGAACCGGTGCCCCCGGGATTGAAGCAGAGCCCGTGGAGCCAGGGCTGGGGAGCTCCAGGATGGGCCTGGGGGTCAGAGGCTCTGCGAGAGGAGGGCTGAGCCGCTCCAGCATCCACCTGCCCCTCTTCCCTGCCCAGCAGCGCCCAGGGCAGCCCCAGCTGGGGGCTGAAGGGAGGCTGGGGGGCAAGACCCCCGAGCCCCAGCTCTGGCCAGGACACGCTCCGGAGGGACGTGGGAAGGCACCAACTGAAGGACTGGCTCCCAGGGCACGATGGAGGCGAGGTGGGTGCCCGAGCTACGTGGCTGCCCCGCAACCCTTCCCTGGGAGCCCAACCATGCACAGTGTGGGGACATGGCACCCCGAGGGGACGCCCCTCCCGCAGCCCCCACGGGGTGCCAAAGCTCACCAAGCAGTGCCAAGCCCCCAGCTGGCATGTGCCCACCCCGTGCTTGGTGTTCAGGGGTGCCTGTCCTGCTCTGGGAACGTCACAGCCACCTGCCCGTGCCGCCGGGGCCAGTCAGTGCTGGAGCTGTCGGGATTCAGGCACTCAGGCGGGCAGGGAATGAGAGCAAAGCTGTGGGCAGGGAGATGCCAAAGCCTCCCTCTCCCCTTGGGTAGGAAGCGGGCATGGGCAGCTCCCTAAGCCCCCCAGCTCCCCCAGGGCAGGCTGGCAGCAGCTGAGGGTGCTGGGGGGCCAGCCCAGGCACGGGCTGAGGAAAGCGTTGGTTCTCCGGGCTGGGAGCCCCCAAAAGGGAGCGAGGAGTAACCGGGGGGCTGGAGCCACCCGTGCCTGGCTCCACAGCCCGGGCTGGAAGCTGAAGGAAGGAGAGGGAAGGGACAGGAGCGGGGCTAGGAACAGGGCAGGCTGCACATCTCGCAGTGGTCCGTGCCCGGCTGGTTCATGAAGGTGCAGTGCTGGCAGGGCCACATGGCTGCGGCCACGGCGTGCGACGAGCCCCCCATGGCGCCGTATTCCTGCAGTCCCGGGAGCGGCACACCCACCGTGCCTGCGGGAGAGAGCCGGGGCAGTGCTGGGATCCCTGCACGTCCCGCCCTGCAGCCCTGCCCATCCCTGCCACTGCTCCGGGCCAGTGCTGGGATCCCTGCACATCCCGCCCTGCAGCCCTGCCCATCCCTGCCACTGCTCCAGGCCAGCCTGCATGGGGCTTGGAGCAACCTGGTCTAGGGGAAGGTGGCAGGGAGGTGGGATGAGCTTCAAGATCCCTTCCAACCCAAACTATTCCAGGATCCCATGACCAGCTTCCTCCAGTAGCCTCTGTGGCAGCTGGGAGCAGCTCCCAAGCCAGCTCATCCAAGGGACAAGGGACCCCCTCCCTGAGGGACACCCTGCCCCAGGGACCCCCCCCCTCTTACTGCAGAGCTGCTCGATGGTCGCCCACTGCTCTGATTTTTTCCAGGTCTGTGCAAGCTCCTCATTTTTGGTCCTCACGGCTTCCAGCAACAAGCTGATGCTGTCCTGGAGGTCACAGGTGAGAAATGAGCACTGGGAACCCCTCCAGTGCAAGGAAAGGCCCTGAACCTGAGCTGTTCCCCCTTTCCCCAGTTTATCCCTCTGCTCCCCAGCATTACAGATCCCAACACCCCAAAAGCTCCTTTCCTCTGCTGCCAGGAGCTACTCCCTACCCCTGCTGCCCAGTGTCCTGGCACTGTGAGCCAGTCCCAACTTCCAGAGGTGCAATCCCTCCATGCTGGAGCTCTCCAGCCCCATCCCTGTTCCCACCCTGATCTCCAGCTGCCCACGGTGCTCCCGGCTGTCTCGCACATGCGCAGCCTCTGGCGAGCACGGCCCAGCTGGATCTCACCGGGAGCTCCGGGGCAGCCGCCAGGCCCCCGGTGCCCAGCCAAGGGCAGCAGAGCTGCACAGCCAGGACCTCGCTGGCCTTCAGTTCTGGGGGCTCTCATCTCCTTATTGTTCCCACCAAATTCCTGATTCTGAGATAATTTTTAAAACATTTCCAGCTCTGGGAGCTGCAGCCAAGTTGGCTCTGGGATCATGTGGACAACCACCCCACTCAGTGCTCCCAGCAGCTCAGGGGCTTTGTGTTTAGAGTTTAAAAAAGGTTTTAAAACTCTTTAATTAAAACCTTCTCCCGACAGTTTGGTTGGGAAGAGCCAACACAAGACCCTGCCCAGGGTCATGGCATGGCAGGAGTGGTCACCTCCACCCACTTGAGGGACCCCTGGAGGGGCTGAGGGCCCTGGGATAGGGGCAATGGTGTGGGACAGGACCCTCCCAGCCCCGTTACGTACCCGCAGAGGCATGACCTCGTTTGTGACCAGGAAGAGGAGCAGATGGAAATCAGAAATGATGTCTAGGAAAATGGAGGAAGTATTTTGGGACAGGTACGTGGCCAAACTGTGGAAGTCCTGGGGAGAGGGGACAGTAATGAAGAGAAGTCAATTCCTATTTGGATCCACTAACAGGTATTCCTGTCCCTCTGGCTATTGTCTGCAATGTGCAGGGACATTCCCAAAATCAGATCCCTGCCTGGCTGACTAAATCCCAGCTAACACTTCCAGGTAAAATGATCCTTGAACCCACAAGAGCTCCTCTTGACCAACCCCAGCACCCACAAAGCTGATCTCAGATCCAGGAGGTGCTGAGGAGGAGCCAGGCAACTCCAGCCTTGTTCCTACAGAAAAGAGGGAGGACACCCCATCCCATCCTCTGCCTTGACCTCTTACAGGAACAGCTTTCTGTGCTTAAAGATTCCATCCAGGAAGAGAAGGCAGCACTCCGGGAGCAGGAACAGGCCCCAGTCTCTGCAGGCTGGAGGCCCCTGGCCCCTCTGGAGCTGCCTGGCAGGCCCAGGGAGCCCTGATCCCGTCGTGGATCTGGCAGGGGCTCAGCACGGCCAGCAGTCGGCATTGGCATGCAGACACTGCTCCGTGCAGCAACGCCCTTGGCAAGCTGAGCTGGGAAGGGGTGACTTGAGGGCACAGCTGTGCCTCTGCAGATGTCAGTGAGCACGAGGGAGGCAGAGCCCATCCCCACGGAACCCAGCTCTGTCAGGAATCGCCTCTCACCTGAGTTTCTCCCAGCACATCGCGGTTCTCGATGGGGAATGGGTTTTGAGAAATAGAAAAAGTGTAGACTGGATCCTTGGGGAAAGTTGTAGTAATCTAAAAAAATAGAAAAAAATCCAAGGAAGGATGATCAGAGACCAGTGGGATATGGGAAGCAAGTCCAGATAGCAGAGAACAGCCACAGCCATGATCCCAGCTCAGCCAAACAGTGAGGGATCCTGCAGGGATCTGATGGCTTTTAATTCAATTTGAAGTGCTATTCCACCACCACACCCCTTGGCTCCCTTTCTAAGGAAGCTGGAGGGACATGATGGGTTTGGTCTTGACAGATGCCATGGAAAGCATCCCTCTCTGCACAGGTCACTGGGATACAGCAATCCTGTGCCCTGTGCCAGGCAGCTGCTGCTGGAGGGAGCTCCTGGGGGGATCCCAGTGCACGTTCCACCCCTCTGTTTTCATCCCAGTGACACCCCAGTACCCCAGAACAGGTGCCTTCACTCCTGCAGGAATTCCCGTGCTCTGGCACTGCCTGTGCCAGGGGCAGCTGGACCAGAGAGGCTGCTCCAGGTGGATCTAATGGTTCTTGGCACCACCTCCAACTCCAGCAATATCATCTGGCATCCCAATTATTTGCTTTCCTGCCTTCCACACTGTAACTTTGCTTCCCAGCCCCGGGGCTGAGCTGTGCCGTGCCTGGCAGCAGCTCTGCTCCGGCCAAGCCCTGCCAGAATTCCCTCCTCCAAGAAAAGGCATTTCTGGACAACCTGCTGAGTCACTCAAAGGAGATGGATCCCTAATTGCTGCTCTGGAGTTTCCTCATTAGGCAGTGCCTGGGACACGGGTCTGTGGGGCTGCTGCTTCCCGGCCCTGTGGCTCTGGGCCAGCACAGAGCCCTGATAAGGCACCAGGCAGTGCTTTCCTGGAAACCAGATGTGTTCCCTGGCACCACACCGAGCCTACCGAGCAGGGCAGCCACCTCCCTGCTAGGAATGCCTGGCAGCAGCAGGCAGAGCAGGATAATCTGTCTCAGGAGTCCCCTCCACTGGGAGTTTCAGAGGTGAGTTAGGAGTTTGCTCCACTCTGACCCTCTCCTGTGGAAGCAAACACGTGCAGGCAATACTCACGTCTATGATGAGGTACTCGACCGGGAGCGGGCGAGCCAGCTGGGTGATCTCGTTCCCAAACTTGTCTATGTCCTGAAAGAAAAAGAGTTGCATTATTCCTGAGCATGGAAGTGCTGTGAAGCCCAAGGGATCCTGCCCTGGAGATGCTCTTGCAGAATCCTGAGCTCTGGCAGATCACTAAGGGTGTGGAAAAGAACCTGGATGGGCGGGGCAGGGCTGCCCAATTCCCTGCTGCTCCCTGGGGCTGGAGATCTCTCTAATTCCAGCAGCTCTGGAATCAGGATCTCTTGTGAGCCAAGAGAGTGCGGGATCACAAACCACCCTGGGCTTGTCTCCCACTAGAGAGGCTTGGAATTATCCATGGAGTGTAAAGGTGGGATTCTTGGGGTTTGGACTCCATGATCCTTGTGCGTCCCTTCCAACTCCAGATATCCTACGATGCCATGATTTCAAATGCCATTTAGGGGGCAGCTCCATCTTAAAGAGAGGCATAGGTCACCTGTTCTTCCTCAGCCCAGGCAAACCTGCCTTTCTGCAAATCCAGGAGTGCCTCAACCAACTCTTCATCTGGGAGTTGGGAATCCGGGCACTTTCTCACACCCAGACCCTTGGAACCAGCACATCCCACGGCGTAAACTTGTTTTGCTTTGCCAGACGAAGGGAACATAAAGTTTAATTAGGCAGACAAACGGCCAGCATATGTTCATTAATCATAACCTGACAATTAGACGTGATTGATGTCAAACACGCCGGGTTCAAACGCCGCTTCGGAAATAAATCCCGGAGAACTGACACTTTTCATTAAAGATTCCATACGAGGGGGTTGTGTTTTCTCCCTAAATCATCACTTAACGTGGCATAAATCATTCATGGAGCCCCACATAAATCATATGCCCATAATTCCCAGCCAGGAACGTTGCACTGGACGTTCCACGGGCTCTGTGGCGGGAGCCGCATCCGGAGCCGTCACCCCCAAAGGTGACAAAGTCCTGCTCTTCCCCTGTGGGATGGGAGCAGCATTCCATGGGCTGAGCCAGGGAGCACCATGCAGGGCTAGGCTGCCCACAGCTGACTCCAGGACTTCCTCCCCTTTCTCCCAGCCTGTTTTCTCCTGGAGAGCACCACTCCAGCCCCACTCCCCCGCTCTCCCCGGTGTTTACACAGCACAGCTATGCGGAGCAGCAGCCAGCACCATCCCTCTCCCAGCCAGACCTCGCCCCAGCAGGCTCCAGCACGCTGCTCCCCTCCAGGCACAGCCCCTTCCCAACCCCCTCCCCGAGCACCCCCTGTCCCCAGGAACTGTTCCCTCTGTAAAAAAATCTCCCTTCCAGTCTTTGAAGCGCCTTTGAAAGGCAATCCCGATAAGGATCTTTGCTCCTCGCACATGACAGGTTGTGGCCTCAGATCTCTCTGGCTCTGACAGGAGCAGGAGGAGCCGTGGAGCCTTTTTTTGGGAGATCACAGGACCCCAGAGCCAACCTGCTTCTAGATCTCAGTGATACCACAAGAGGCAGCAATCAGATCCAATCAGCTTCCCAAACACAATCCTGCCCCTGCATGAAGGGACCTGCAACAACTCACGCATAATTAGCCCATCTGGAATTTATTTTCCAATCTAATTAAGTTCTAATATGCAGAAACATTTTTCCAGCACCTGTTGGCTTTAATCTCCCCCTCTGGGGATTTCCATGTTAAATGCTGCTTTTTCATGGCATGCTGCAGGGGCCTCCAAGACATCCACAGACTGGAACCTTGCTCCCCCTAAGCCAAGGATATGTCCTGATCCTAACAGGACAGTCCCCCCAAACCTCAACACTCCTCTTCATCACCATGATTATTTAATTATGTTTTAAAGGCCTTAATGAACATCAAGTTGGGATTGTTGGGAGAAAGATCCTCATCATGAGCTTGGCATCACCAGGACCCTCCCAGCACCCTGTTATTGCTGCAGCCCGAGACTCTCAAAGCCCAGTGGCACCAGCTCCAAAAGGAGCCCAGGAAAGGGTTAATGGAGCTTTGGGACAAAAATCCAGCAGCAAGGCCTGGAGGGTCCGGACAATGCATCTTCCCAGTGGAGACTGCATCAAGGCTGGGATTAGAGCCTTTCCCAAACCCAGTGCTTGGAGGCAGGAGCCGCACAGGGATGAGGGAGAGCAGGGAAAAGGGTGGGAACAGACACCTTGGCAGGATGGAAAGGCTTCTGGGTGGCCCCAGGATTATCCATGGAGGATCAGCCAAGTGAGGAGCCCGGGGAGCTGCCAGCCAGGAGGGAGCTGGGGATGTGTCCCAGGCCAGCCGTGAGCACCCCACGCTGTCACCATCCCATGCCGTGAGCATCCCGCATCCCACGCCGTCATTCCCGACCGGCTCCCTCTGCTGAAGGCACGGTGGAGCTCGGCAGCCATCTGTCCTTCCCATGTGTGAATAAATCCCAGCTTTGCTCTTCCCTCTGCTGACTTCCAGGCGCTTTCCTGGGCAGTCCTGCCCCTCGCACGGCTGAGGGAGCGCGGCTGAGGCGCAGAAACGAAGCGACTTCTCCAAGAGCAAGTGACAGGTCAGGGAGAGTTGAAACCCTTCCCAGGAGGCTCCTGCTGAGCTAATCCAGCATCCTCCTCCCCGCAGCAGCTGGGACATTTGAGGCTAAGGCGGCTCATGAGCTGGTGGGAGGGCAGCCAGGGAAGTCCTTCCCTGTCAGTGAACACTCCCCGCAGCCTGGCTCTCCCTGGGAGGAGGATTTCCAATGCCATGGTAGGACAGCCTGCCTCAGAGGTCCTGCTGGGCTCTAATAAAAGCAGGGCCCTGGCTCGGGGCTGTCCCAGGGAGGGATGGGACATGTGTCTCTGGTGCCAGGCCAGGGCTCAGCCACAGAAGAGCTCAGAGCACGTGCAGGACTCGAGGGCAAAGGGGTCTTGAACAATGCTTATAAAGGGCTTTTGTCTTACACCATCCCAAAGAAACTCTGGGGGAATGTTAAACCATCATAAAGAAACTCTGGAGGCACATTAGACCATCCTAAAGGAACTCTGGGGGGATGTTAAGGCAGCTGGAAAACAGAATTCACTGCGAGGATGAAGATGACATCGTGTTTGAGCTGAGCTGTCACAAATACCTGTGATAAGAGACAAAGCCAGCCAGCCCCCAAATCCAATTATCCAGGAGTTTTAAAGCGTCTGTAAAACATCAGGAATCTCTTCCCACAGCTGATGAAGTTAATGGTGGGGCAGTTCAGCACCGCAGAGTTCCTGGGCCAGTGGACTGGGAGGAGTGACAGCAGGGACAGGGTGCAGCAGCCCCAGGGAGGGATCCCCCAGCTGCACCCTGAGCACTCCCTCAGTGTTGAACATCAACCCAAGGTACATTCTCAGTGAAATCCAAATCAATCCAGCTGTCTTCTAAAACCAGATGGACAGAGGAGGCTGCTCAAGGACAGAAGACAGGATGGAAAATCGTGTGGAATATCCAGCCTGGCTCACCCTCATCCAGCTCAGAAACTGGGTGAAGTGGTTCCTGCAACATCATCATCTTCACTCACAGGGTCTTTATCGCAGCCTGTGTCCATGTCTGCACATCATGGCCTCCTTCCTGAGCTCTGTGTGCTGAGCTGGCCAAGCAGCACGTGCTGGTCATGCCCCGTTCCAGCTGGAACCAGTGCTGAGCCCTGATGCTTCCCAGACACCCCTGCAGGCCGGGAGGGATCCGTTCTTCCTCCTGGCTAATCTCACCTGGGGAGGCACCTCACAGCAAAGGAACTTGTTCTCACAGTCCCCAAACCCCTCGAGTTCCCCACTGGAGCAGAGCTCTCCCTTCCTGAGCCAGGACAGCAATGGCTGCGTGTCCAAAGCCAATTCCATGGGGGTGGCTCCTCGGAGCAGCAGGCCTGGGGCCAACATAAAGGGAATGGTAAAGAAATACAGAAACGACCCAGCTGCAGGCTCAGGAAAACCACAGGACAATGCCAGTGCCATCAGCTTTCCCATTTCCACGGAAGAAAAGCAGCCCCTTTTCCCATTTGCAAGCCAGAGGTGAATCCACCGCGCTGCCCTCGGACAGATCCGAGTTCCAGGGATCCTGCCTCACATCTGGCTGTTCTATAAATACATCCACACTCCACAAACATCGGCCTCCTGGTCCTCAGCCAATTAGAATTAATTTGTAGAGCTCCTTTCATCCTAAAGGGCTTTTCAGATGAGTACTTGGATATTGTATGGGAACGCACATGGACTTTTCTCTGCACAGTCCCAGAGGAAACAGCAACTACTCCAAAGTGCAGCTTTCTCCCCAAAACTGGCTGGGGGAGGGCAGCACTGAGGGGAACCCCACATCACAGACTGGGGACAAAGGGAGAGCAAGGCACTGGACCCCAAAGATTCCATCCTGTGCCACCAGATTCCTGCTCCTCCTGGAGCTCACCGGGGCTCGGACCCGCTGCTGTCACCATCCCAGGATGAGGTAGTGTCTCTGATCTCAAGCCTTGCACATTTAATGGGACCCCAAAGGTTTCCCAAGCCAGGAGTGACTAAGCTTTCCACAGATTTAAGAACATTCAGAAATAATTGAGGGATCCTAGAGCCAAATCCGTTGAAGGCTGAGGGAGACTCCCGCCTGGCGGGGCCATCCTCGAGCACTCTGTGAAAAGGGCAATTGGGGAGAGAAGCTCTGAAACATGAAATCAGCTGCAGCCCGACCCAGTGAATCAGTGCATGATGGAAATTTCCACGGAATGCTGGAGCCATCCGTTCCCATTTTGTTTATCTCCCTGCTTCAGATTAGAGATGGGAGTGAAGCCCTTCTGGGAACACCCACTGGCTTCCTGCTGCTCCCAGCACCCCATGTGGGTGGGCCACATGTGGGCCACAGACCTGCGGGACCTCCTGCGAGGCTGCCCCAGCGTGGCACGGCCTGGGCTGCTCCAGAGCAGGATCAGGGCATGCCAGGAGATGATTTCATCCTCCTCACGTTCAGGGCCAACCTCTGCACACCCAGCTCTGCTGGACTGTGATCGGCCCCGCCTTATCAGCTCCTAGGAGGAAGTTGCCTGCTCCAGAGAGCAGGATTCCAACTGCTCTCCCTCTCCAGCACTGGATTCGGCCCAGAGGTGCTCCTTGTTCCAGGTGGGGTCAAGGCAAGCCAGCAGCCTGGCACTAAGGGGTGGAAGGCACAGAGGCTCACAGGGAAACCAGCATTTCCCAGTCCCACGTTCAGGGCATGCAGGAACACCCTGATCAGCTCTATTCCCATTGCTGGAGCACAATCCCCTTGCTGCACTCCTCTCAAACAAAGGCAGCTTTCCTTATCCTGTGCTCCTTAAAGGACAGCTTTAGCACAGCAGCAGGAGCAGACAGGACAGGAAGGAGATAACTAACGGGGTGATGGATGGCTAATTAGCCAGCGAGCGGTACCATTAATTAACTCCTCTGTCCCTGCTCATGGGGCACCAGGAGCCCTGGGCTGGAGCAGCAGCGCTATCAGCATCTGCAGGGAGCCTGATCCAGAGCTCCCAACTCGGCCATGCAGGCACAGGAGGGGCTGAAGGGCTCCAGGAACAACTGGCAAGAGAATAATGACATTTCATCCATCACCAACAATCCCAGAGTGCAGCAGGCAGGGACAGCAGTGACACCTCCTGTCCTTCTAAGACCCCTCCTGCAGAGCTGCCTCCAGCTCTGGGCTCCTCAGCACTGCAAGGATGTGGAGTGCTGGAGCAAGTCCAGAGGAGGGGCTATTCATCTGATATTTACTTGGACAAGTCTCCAGGGAGACCTGAGAGTCCCTTCCAGTGCCTAAAGGGGCTCCAAAAAATCTGGAGGGGGACTTTGGACAAGGCCTGGAATGACAGGGCAGGGGGAATGGCTTCTCACTGCCAGAGGGCAGGGTTAGATGGGATATTGGGAAGAAATTCTTCCCTGTGAGGTCCTGGCAGAGTTTACCTGAAGAAGCTGTGGCTGCCCCATCCCTGGAAGTGTCCAAGGTCAGGTTGGATGGGGCTTGGAGCAGCCTGGGACAGTGGAAGGTGTCCCTGCCATGGCAGGGGTGGAGTGGGATGAGCTTTAAGGCCCCTCCCAACCCAAGGCATTCCACAAGTCGATGACATTGAGTGACATTTTCCCTGCTGCTCCTCAGGGTCAGTGCTTGGATGCAGGGGCACACCCTGGAGCTGGCCAGGCCCTCAGCCCTCACCTTGTAGAAGACATCAGGCACGTACTGCTCGCTGCTGGACTCCTTGGCGTAGCCCAGCTCCGGCGCGTCCCGGCAGGGCAGCAGGCACTCGTCCCGCACCAGCGCCATGCACTGGTTCGACACCTGGTACCCCTCAAAGTGCACCTGGTTGTCAGGGCCACCTGCAGGAGAATAGGATGGGTAAAGATCCCAGGAGCACAGAAGTTGGAAAACAGCTCCAAGATCGATCTGTGACTGATCCACACACTGTCACCCAGGCCAGCATCCTTGGACACCGCCAGGGCAGGGGACTCCATATCACAAGCCTTCCCATGAAGAAATTCTTCCTGAAAATCCTGCACAGGGGTGATTTCCCTGGTGTAACTCCAACAGAAACAACTGGAAGAGCAGCACTAAGGCTGGACTCCATGATCTTGGAGCTCTTTTCAACCTTAACCATTCCAAGACTTCATGATTAAACACAAAGCTAACAGTGATGAACACCGAGATGAAGCTGCTGCTGCATGGCAAGAATTTTAGGCAAGAATTCCCTTTAAACTCCACATTTTTACAGCCACACACATTTCCACAACTATCCCAAGAGCACAGAGCCCAGGGAACAGCAGGAATGCTCTGCCAGGAGCTCCAAGGAGGAGGAGCTGCCCTTTTTGGGGGCTCTGACAGCATCACCCTCCAGTACCCTGCAGGCATCTCCTCCTTTTCCAAACAAAACTCAGGCATGCAGCTCCTGTGGCCCTGTTTCACTCCCAAGGATCCCTGAGCTGCAGATCACCTGGTCATGGCAGGCCTGAGCAGCGTTTTCTCAGCCTGTACTGGATGGTTTGGTGGAAATCTGACATGGAAAGTGGGAATTAAGAGCCTGGCTCATGGAAGGATCACATGCTTGGCGCTTTCATTTGGATAATGTAAGCAACATCAGGTCATGTGTCACTGGAATACAACTGGAAAGAGAGGAGGGAGTCAGATGGTAGGAAAACATTACTATTTCCAAAGCCAGGAATTCAGGAGGGAATAGGAATTAATCCATGTGGAGGATTTAAAGGCAAAGTTGAGGCAAACTATAAAATACATTTCTGCAGCACAGAAAGGAGGACTCAAGTGTTTAAATAGAACCTGCTGGGCTGATTGAACAGAGGAGAATGAAATTAGCTGGAACAGCAAAGAGGAAATATTTCTTTTCTACCCTTTGATCTGTAACCTCAATCACTCACTGCTCCAGAACAAACACTCCTAGAAATTAAACATAGACCAGGACGGGGGAAGGCCTGAGCGCAGAGTGTTTGCTCAGTAAAACACCTTGTTTAAAAAAAAAACCTAAATAAATAAATATATCTATAAAAGAGAGATACAGATCTATATTTAATGAGAGATGGATGTGTTTAGCAGTCTGGAACGTACAGGCATGGGCCTGTTAACTAAAAAAAGAGCTTTTTCACTGAAAAAAGGCCCTGGGAACCCTTACAAAGCCAGGCAATGTCCCATCCCACTTTCACTTTTCACTCTGGATGTTATTTGGAAGTCATGAGGGTTTTTTCATTGTGTTAAACAGAGCCAGAACCAGCGATTCCGCTCCAGGGAAGGTTTAAATGAAGACATGTGTCATCCCATGGAGAAGAACAGAGTGAACTGGGAACACTCCAGCACTCCCAGCACATGCCAGTGTCCCCCCTCCAGCCCAGCCCATCTACGGTGCCTCTGGAGACTCCCTGAAAATCCTAAAACCAGAGGGTTTAACCATAAGCACTTTGCAGGAGCTTCTGTTTTACTCAGCCAAAAAAATGTTGCCAAACATTTTTTTTTTTCCCCTGACAGATTTTTTTTTTCCCTGTCAGGTTTCCCTGACAGCGACATGAGGGAGGCAAAGATCCCTCCTGAAGGAGGAACTAATCCATAACTCTGGAGTGTTGTGGTTCTGCACTGCTGCTTCCAGGCAACAGAATTTGGAGCTTAAGGATTTGAAACAAGAAGTGAGCAACAGTTGTTGCCCTGGCTGCAGGCAGAGAGTGATTTCTGGGTCAGAGAGGTGGGGCTGAGCCTCAACTAAGTCTCTTTAAACAGTTGTAGAGTAAAAAATAGGCAAATAAATAATGAGTGAGTAATTTTAGAGAGGAAAAAACAAATGAGGAAGTATTTTAGTAGATAGAGCAAACCCTTTGTTAGATAGGATAGATGGGGAGCAGGACAAGTGATTTTTGGCATATTCTTCTACTAACAAGAGGTAATTCAGGTGAAGCCCACAGGGCTGAGGCCAGTTTGTACCTGTAGCCACAACTGTGACAAACTTGGATCCGAAGTGCCCATCGGGAGAGAGGCGACAGATGTTGGGCTGCTGGTTCTGGAAGTTGCCAGCTGTGATGCACTCCTCTGCACTCAGGAAATACGTGTCCTGAGGGGAGAGCACGGACCCCAGTCAGCCAAAGCACCAGGTGATGGAGCCCAGACCTATTTCCCTGAGCTGCAGCCAAGGAAAACGAGCAACACCCCAGGAAAACAGGCTTTTGTGGAAAGCTGCTGTGGAGCCTGGGACAGGAATGTGACCTGTCAGCTCCCCAGCCCTGGGCTGGCTCAGGACTGTCCCACAGCCAGTCCCACCCACCTCTACACACCTTTTTTTTTTTAAATCAAGTTTCACTTTCCAAATATGGAGATCACTGGGTTTACAAGGACAGGAAGCTGAGGAGGTCGAAGTTTGAGCCATGAATGTGTCACAAAGCCCAGCCCATGGAAACATCCTCTGAGTCACTCTGCCTCACTGGGTTTGTCCCTCACAAACCCCTCCACTCTCTGGAGTTTTCTTAGCCCTAAAAAGGGCAAAGATAGATGGGATTTTGGGAGTTCTTCCCTGTGAGCAGGGTGAGGTCCTGGCACAGCGTGCCCAGAGAAGCTGTGGCTGCCCCTGGACCCCTGAAGTGTCCAAGGCCAGGCTGGACAGGGCTTGGAGCACCCTGGGATAGTGGAAGTTATCCCTGCCCATGGTGGCACTGGGTGGGCTTTAAGGTCCCTCCCACCTGAACTATTCCATGATGCCATGAGCACCATTTCCTCAAAGCAGGGGTGTGAAGGGCTCCAGCAGTTCTGCCCGCTTCCCAAACAGTTCAATCCCTAACATTCCCAGAGTTTCCAGCTCCTTTTCCTTTAAAGTGCCTGGAAAACCCCATCTCCCAAGAATTCCACCTGCAGCCCTGGCTCAGGAGCTGGAATTCACTGGGAATTGGCTGGCTCACAGCTGGATCTCTCACCTTGTTCCTGCTGTATCTAACAGTCCCTTTCCGTGTGTCTTCTGAGACCAGGTCAGTAAATATCCAGCCAACCTGCAAAGGGGGATGAAGAACGTTGCTTTAAGGGAAAAAAAGGTCAAAAAAAACCAGAAGGAAAGAGGAAACCAGAAGAGCTCAGACATTTTCTGCTCACAGGACACGATGTTCTTGGCTCCTCTCGGCCCTGTGCACGCTGCTGCAGGGAATGGCTCTCCCAGCTGTGCTGGGCTCCTTGGAATCCCATTTCCAGGAGCAGCAGCATGCCAGCTGGCCAGCCAGGGCACCTGCAGCATTAGGTTTCACTATGGAATATTTTTTCACGGAAAGATCTGGAGGCTGCAAGAGGCCTCTGTGCCACCACCCACTCCCACCCCCAGGATTTCCTACGGAGAGTTTGGAGCAGGATCCTGCACCCCTGGGTGACACAGCAGCTCATGTGGCCCAGTCTGAACCTCTCACACAATCCCAGTCTGAACCTTGCCTGCACTGGTTAACAGAAAGCTCATACTGGAGTGTGACTCATTCCAAACTGGACCCAGCACTGCCCCAGAAAGCACATTCCTGCTTTTTGTGGCACAAACACACCTGGCAGTGAGTCCTTCCACACACGTGTGACATGTGCCCAAACACCTTGGGATCAACCCTTCCACAGAGCTGTCACCTGGACACACACCTTGGGATGACCCCTCTCCACCCAGGTGCCAATCCCAGCTCCCACAGCATTAACCCTTCCAAGGCAGAACCCATCCCAACTCCCCTGGAGTGCAGGCACCCCAAACCCTGCACCCAGCACTTGGTGATGTGTTAAGTCCCATGGATTACAAATATCTGATGGGAGAACATGGAAATAAATAACACACAGAGAAGTTCTGCTCCAGCCTCTGGCGAGGGGTGGGATCTTATCTGAGAGAACAAAGCCCTCCCCAGATGTTTACAGTCTGCACTGAGCCTTCTCCCAGGCGGGTTTTCTCCAGCAAGTCAAATCTTGTTTGTGTACATCCCATTCCTGGCATTCCCACCATACCAACGCTGCTCCCAAACCGGAAAACATCAGCTCGGGTTGGAGGGCTGGCAGGAAATCAGGGAATCCTGATGGGATCACTGCAGCCTGCAACTGAGGGGGACCTGCACCCCCAACCCCACACACCCTTGACTCCCTGCAGCACCAAGGAGGGGAACACAATCCAAGGGCAGTCCCTGCTCCTGGAAACGGAGCATGGAGGCAACTCCAGCTCCATCTGGGCCAAATCAGCACTTGCCAGGGAGATCCTGCCAGGAACGGCTCCTGTTGGAGGGGAAGGAAAGGGAAGGTGGAGTTTGTGCTGCTTTGCCCCTGGAGCTGGAGAATTGCTGACCACTTCCCTGCCACACACAGACACAAGATCTGACACATCCTGACCTTTCTCAGGCCGAGCTTTGCCGCGATCTCATCCACAACCTCGGCTTTGGGATCCTCCAGGATCTCCAGGCTGTTCTGGGTGCCGATCTGCAGCAAAGAGACACTGCTTAGTGACACAGAACTGGGGACAAACCAGTGCAGCCACTGCGAGCAGGTAGGCACAGGGTGGGAGCAGAGGTCTGGGCTTCCCCTCAGGCATCCCCCCAGAGACCTCCCTGTGCCACTCTGCTCTCAAGCCACACTCCCAAGGATCCATTTGTTCCTCTTCCACTGACAATCTGTTGGATTTTACTTGGCAGCCGTGCAAAACCATGAGGAGGAAGGAAACCCATGAGGAGCGCTCGGCTGAGGAGTGGTGCCGTGCCCCACCTAGTGGGGATTCCAGCTGCTCCAGCAAAACCCATCCTCAGCCCGTCTATCACTTTGTCTTCAAATCATTCAGACTTCATTCTATCTAATTAAGCTGCTTCAATTTTCCCAGAGAGCTGGTAAGGAACTGAAGCAAGGGTTGCAACTGTTTTTTCCTAGCACAGAATCTGCTGGAAAGCCAGGAATCAAGGAAAGATTAAAAGTGAAATCCACTGTTACAGTCACCCTGGATTTAAATCATCTGAGGGTAAAAAACAACAAAAATCAAAATGGGGATTTAAGATTCTTTCTGTGGCTGCAATGGATGGTGATGTTAAGGACATAAATCATGTCCTCTTTTCCTCAGAACGGTTTTCCTTGGGGAGCTGCAGCTGGAAATACCAGACTAAAAACGTGTTTGTGTGTTCCCTGATTCTGAGTCAGCACTGAGGGCCCTGGGTCTCACCTTTTCTCAGGACAGTTTTCCTTGTGGACCTGCAGCTGGAAATACTGTGGGAGGTTTCCCAAACTAAAAGGTGTTTGAGTGGCCCCTGAGGGCCGCAGGTCTCACCTGGGGGGGTTCATAGATGGCTGCCACCTCGGCCCGGATTCCCAGCGGGATGTCTTTGTGCTCCGTGTACCGGCCGTACAGATAGCCCAGATGTTGGTTCCCTGTCTTCCTCCAGAAGTCTAGGAAGCGATCTGCAATTGTGTGGTTCTCAAACATGATGTTGTCAACATGCCTGTATTTCTGTTTGACAAAGTTCAAGCGTCAGGCCGTCCTCCGCTGGCTCCGGTCCCTTCCCAGGACACGCGCCACCCTCCGGGGCTGTGTCCTGCACAGCAGGGCTGGGGGAGGCTGGGGCTCCCTCCCTCTGCCCTCTACTCAGCTCCCACCCCTTGGCACTGCTCCCTGCTCAGGCTGGGCCCCAGGATGTGCTCAGCACCCCCAGCACCTCGGGGGCTGCACTGGGACCCTCGCTACTGGCAGGAAATTCTGACCCAGGACATTTTGGAGCACATTTTGCGAGGCCTGAAGACCCGGACAGGATTGCCCTGACACCTGGAGGCTTTGTGCTCCTGGCTGGCTTTTTTGGAAGTCATCTTTCCCAAAGCATAACCAGGTCCCCTGGCAGGTGCCCGAGCTCCTCTCACCTGTCTGTTGAGGGTGATGGCGCTGGGCTGGCACTTGGTGCAGATCCCCTCGGGCCAGGGAGGGTGTCCCTCACACCCCGACTTGATCTTACAGCTGATATTCTCCAGGGCTACAAACTTCCCTCTGGGAGAGGAGGGAGGAGAAAGGGGGAAGAGAAACAGGGAACAGAAAGAAAGAGGTGTAGGAGAAGAAGACGGAGAAGGATGAGAAGGGGGAGAAGGGAAGGAAGAGGGGGAAGAGAAGGAAGAGGGGGAAGAAAAGGAAGAGGGGGAAGAAAAGGAAGAGGGGGAAGAAAAGGAAGAGGGGGAAGAAAAGGCTGCTGTTAGCACAGTAAATGCTTTTGGAGCAATCATTTATGGAAGCAAGAGATTATAGCACCAAGGCAATTTGTCCTTTCATGTGCACAAGGCTTCCTGGAAAGAAAAATTCCCTTCAAATGGAAGTCTCATGGACTTGAGGTGCATCTCCCAAAGAGATTTTAAAAGTCCAGTGGTATTTAGGAATAGCAGGGAGAAGATTACACCTCTGTGTAACTTATGTCCACCAAGTCTGAGAGGCTTGATGTTTGGTGTAATTAGGGAACTTCTTTCCTTCCATCTGGCCTTCCCTCCCATCAGGAGTGTTTCCTGGAAGGAATTATATTGCCACAGTAAAAGAAAAAATAGAAATAAAATGGGAACATAAAATAAAAAAACAGACTTATTTTTTCCCTCCTGCCTTCTCCTTTTAACCTCAACTTTTTAATGTGTTTTTTTTTCTCCTCCGTTTGCCATTCAATCCTCGTGTCCAACACTGAGATCTGTCTGTACTTTTCCTTGTGTTAAAAAAACCAAAGCTCCAACCAGATTCCCTTAAAGCCAGAGATTTCCTTACTTGTCTGCCCCTCCAGTCAGCTTCCTGATGTAGGCATGGAATGACATGTGCTTCACAGGAGGCTCCAGATGGTTCAAATAATCCTCATCGAAGGGCTGCCAAAAACACGGCACAGAGCAGAGCCAGGTCACACACCTGTCTGATAACACCCTGATCCCTCAGCAAATGCATGTTCCACACTCAACCCTGCCAATGTGGAAACAATCAAGGAAATTCAGGCTCATTTTCAAAGCAGCTACTACCAGGATGCAAACAGTGGAGCTTTACAACGGGGAGTTTTATGGTGGCCTCCTGCTCCGGGAACAGATTGGCCTCACAAATCAGAATCTCAACGGCAAAAAGCTTTTTCCTTTCAATATCTAACAACAAACAACGGGCCCAGCTGTTCCAACACGGCCAAGGACTCCCAGAACACTTCCAGCAGAGGGGAAGAGCCACCCTGGAACAGCCAGGGTCCCCTCTGGAGGGGTGGCTGCTGCTTCGTGCCATAAATGACACGGCCCAGCACGTTTGGAGGGGTCACTAAAGCTGCTCCAACCTGGATAACCTTGGAATGGTTTGGGTTGGGAGGGGCTTTAGAGCTCATCCCATTCCATCCCCTGCCATGCAGGGACACCTTCCACCATCCCAGGGTGCTCCAAGCCCTGTCCAACCTGGCCTGGGACACTCCAGGGATCCAGGGGCAGCCACAGCTGCTCTGGGCACCCTGTGCCAGGTGGTTCAAGTGGGAAGTGCTGAGATCCAGGAGAGAGGGGACAAAACAAGAAAATCCAGGGAGAAGTGAAGACTGAGGGAGAATGGAGCGTTTTTGAAGCACTTTCTGTGAACCTCATTGCTGCAGAAACCCAGCTTTAACCAGGATCAACCTGGGGGCACAATGGTCTCGAGTTTGATGATCACAGAACCAGCAGCTCTGGCAGTGCAAGGCAGGATTCCAGCCTGGAGCTGCCACCTCTTGGCAGGCACCATTCCTAGGAAAGGTGTTCCTAATGGGAGGAACTGGGCTGAGTCTGTAGCTCCTTCCTGGGGCTCTTACCTCCAGTGGGACACAGTGCACACATTTGCCCAAGGGGCCGTGGCGACACCTGGGCAGAGAGAGAGAACTGGGGTTAAATCTCATTTCACCTGGAAGTTGAAGGAGGAATAAATCTTATTTCATCATGGAAAAATCAGCCTGTAAAAGTTTCTCTGGAGTAAGTTTGGTGTGGAAGATCTACAGGAGCTCTGAGGAATTCTCCACCCCCTCCACGTGGCAGGGTGATTTTAACACAAAGCCACCCAAAATGTTCATCCTTTATCAGGCAGGGCAGGAACAAGCAGGGAAGTGTGTGTTTATCAGGCAGATAAAGTCCTGCTGGGTAGAGTTACAGAGGGGAAAACATCTCCTTTTGTGGTGATTGCTTTAAAAAAAGCCCTAAACCAACAATAAAACATCCCCAGCACCACGTCAGGGCTGGTCTCCAAAGGAAGGGCCCAGGAGAGGAGCAGTGAGGTTGGGCTGTGGAAACAATGGATGGGATCCAGTTGCAGGAGTTCTTTTAAGGATGTTTTGTGGCAGATAATGTACAGAAAGGAGAGTTAAATGCTGCTAAAAGCACTCAGCATCCTTCACTGGAGATTGATCCACACTCTCAAAGCCAGGAACCAGCCCAGACAACTCCTTTTATCCTCAACACCCTCCCCTGGGCCTCGGCTCCCTGCTAGGAACAACTCCATCAATTCCTCTGGAAAATGTGGGCAACTTCAAGGCAACATTTCTGCCACAGAGTGGTGGGTTTGCCTTTATGGCCCCAGTGATGTGACATCCCATCATTTATTGTCAGCTGGGAAGGTCAGGGAGGATTTCCCACAAACTTCCTCATTGCTGCAGCATTGAAGATAAACCACGTGGAGCACAACCCCAAGGGGAAGGGCAAATCATTCTGTTTTAGCAGCAATTCCTGCTTTTAAAATTTTCCCTCCAACCTTTTCAGGAGTCTTATTCCAGAAGGTTCCAGCCCCAAGGCCACAACCAGTGCAGACATCAGGGCAGAACCCAACTGGGTCATTAACACTGAGCAATAAAAGCCCCCTCCTAGCAGAGGATGTTTTAGCAGCACCAGAGCAGATTTTGGATTGTTGGGGTGTTGTTTTTAAGAGAACAAAGAGAAGCTGCTTTGTTTCCCTAAGCCTCTTGCATGGAAGAGCTTTGGGAAGTTGGACTTTGGTGCATTTTTATGAGGAAAAGGGACTCCCTGGTTTCATGGAAAGGTCAGGCAGACACATGGTGAAGGGAAGCCAGAGCAGGCAGAGAACCAAATCCCACTTCCAAACCTCTGCCATTGGATCCTTCCACTCCTTCCCTTCACTTCCATTTTATCTTTATTAGGAGTGGCTGAGAGTGCTCCCGCTTGGGACAGCAAACCCTGGAATGGTTTGGCTTGGAGGGACCTTAAAGCTCATCCCATTCCATCCCCTGCCATGGCAGGGACACCTCCCACTGTCCCAGGCTGCTCCAAGTCCCCTCCAGCCTGGCCTTGGGCACTGCCAGGGATCCAGGGGCAGCCCCAGCTGCTCTGGGCACCTGTGCCAGGGCCTCACCTCCCTCACAGAGGGAGAATTCCTTCCCAATATCTCATCTAACTCTGCTCAGGAAGAATGCAGAATGTTCATTCTAATCTAGAGAATTCCACGTGCTTTAGGAGCACGAAATCCCGGAGCACAAGCACCAGGGTCTCCTCCATCAGAACAATGGTTGCTCTGAGTGAGTCCTTCCTGCCAAAAACCCTGGGATTTGGGCATCTGCTTCCTCCCTGGGCTCACCAGGGCTGCCCTGAACCTCCCAGGACAGCAGCAGGGGCTGTTTTCCCTTGAGATGTCCCCAGGGCACTCAGGATGGAGCTAAGAACAGTTCCCACAGTATTTTCCTGACTGCAGGGCTGGCCATGACACTCCAGGCTCTGTGAGACCCAGATCCATGGGCAGGGACAGGACCCAGCCCCACTTACAGCTGCTGGTCTCGGTTCCGGTAAATCTTCCCATCCTGCTTGATCAGGTACTGATCAATCTCATCTTCCACCACCTGGGGGGCCCCCCCAGGCCGGGAATTTTGGGAGACAGAGGTGTCCATGGTCTCTGAGGAGGAGCCAGCTGGGCTGGAGGGATACAGGAACAGCATATCCCCGTGCCTGCAGGGTGGGAAACAGCACCAGGCTAGTGGGAGGTGTGGGAGAAACAGCCAGGAAGCTGGAGGTGCTTCCCAGCAGGCAGCCAAACTTCCATGGAATGTGGCACAAATTGTAACCACAGCAGCCCGGGTGGAAGCTGCTCTGTGAGCCACCTCTTCCCGCTTTTATTTGCAAGAAATGCAAATCCTTCCAACAGGAGACAAAGCTGAGGGAAAAATATGGGGGAGGGAGTTGGGATGAAGGAGAGAAAACAAGGATGTGGGAGAGAAAGCTGGGATGAGGTAGGGAAAGGAGGGTGAGGGAGGGAAAGCAGGCATGTGTGAGGGAAGGCAGGGATGGAAGGGGGAAAAGAGGGATACCGGAGGGCAGTGGGGGATAAGGCAGGGAAAGCTGGGGAGGAGAGAGGGAAAGTGGGGATGAGGCAGGGAAAGTTGGGACAAAGAGCTGAAAGCAGGGATTAGGGAGAGAGAACTGGCATGAAGCCTCCCCAGAGCAAACACACCCCAAGGAGTGACCCAAGGAACAGCCACCACCTCTCCCTGTCACTGTGAGCCCCAACCCAGCACAGCCACCAAGGCCCTCCCTCCCCAGTCCCAGCAGTGACACTGGGGACTCCTGGCATGTGACCTTCCCCATTTTGGAAGCTCCAAGCAGAGCCCCTCCTGGTGAGACTCACTTGATCTTGAGCAGGTTGAGGGATTTGTTCTGCGCCGCCGTGATCTCGCCGGTCCTGTTCCGGTTGGTGTACACGGAAAAGCCATTATTCCTGAACCCAAACTCCTTGGCCACCTGCAACACAGGCAACAGGGACAAGGGCGAGGTGTCAGCCTCCTGAGAGGGGCTCAGAGCCAGAGCTACTCCCAGAGAACTTCTCCTCCAGAAACTCAGCTCAATTCACCCCCATTCCCGAGCTCGGGATAACGGGAGATGGAAACACCTGGGAAAACAAGCAACGGATTAAATCGGGAGCTTAAACAACTTCACCAGAGCTGCCTCTGCCTCACACAACACAAATGCAGAGTTTCAGCTGCAGCCAGGCAAGCACTGCATGACTGGAGGGGGAAACTTCTCCATTATCCCAGTTTTCTTGCTCCAGCTGCACCAGCACACAGCCCCAAGTCATTCCCATCCTCCTGTGACCACAATTCCACAATCCACACCTTCACCTCTGTGGATCTTTTGCCCTCAGCTCCATTCCCACCTCCCAGCTGCTTCACTCAACCTCTTCCTGCTGTTCTGTCTGGTTTTCCCCTTTTCTGCTCTCTCCCATGGAATTCACTCCCACAACAGCCACCCCTCAGTCCCCAGGCAGGTTTTCCCAGCTCACATTAAGTCTGGTTCACTTGGAGTCACTCCAACACCTCTTCCCAGCAAAAATAATTTGCACATTTGGCCCCTTGAGAACTTCATCAGTTTAAGTTTTCTCTATTTGCCAGGTTATGCCCTAAATTCTGAAGTGAAAGGCCTTTATTTTTATGAACAAAACCAATCCCCATGGCTTTGGTCGGAGTCAGGGACGGGATCCTGCCCACAGGACAAATCTGATGAGCCACAAAGAGCTGTCACATGAGCACAGCCATGAAAAGCAGTTTTTTTTCCTGTCAGCTCGGCTATGATTTGCAGCACTGAGCTATCCCTTTGAATGGGACCCTTTCACAGGGATCAGCTCCTGCTCCTCAGGCCACAGAATTCCGTTTCTGGGGGCAGACAAATCCCACAACACATTAACAGCAGCCTTGAGCTGATTCCTGATCCTGAGCACACCCAGAGTGACTTTTTTGGGGTGTTTTCCCCTGGGATGTGCCACAGGAGACAGGGAAGATTCTCCAGCCCTTTATTCCTTGAGCACTTCTGGAGCAGATCCAGGTTAATTCCTGGTATGGAAGCAGCAATCTGACACCCCTCTAATTACAGCTGTCCCCCTAAACACCAAACCCAGCCCCTGGCTGAACATTCCAGCCTTAAAACCCATAGCACAGGCAGGAGAGACCCGGATTTAGATAAAATACAGACCTCAGGTGGGAAAATTCACCACTTTCCCCTTCCAAGCAAACCCTGCAGCAGGAAATAAACCCAAACACGTCTCTGCTCCAGCTCAGCCAGAGGACAGAGCCTTCCCCAGATGAACAGGCAATTCCAGGTGCTTTTGTCCTGGCAGGAAGAGTTTTCCAGCCCAAGTAACCTGAGCCTGGAAAGCAGCAGCTCGTTCTGCACAGGCTCCAGAGATCCTGGAGCTGCTCTTGCCTTGGCTGGGGCTGCAGGGAGCGTCCCTGAGGCAGCCCTGAACAAGAGCAGGATTTCTCCTGGCCAAGTGGGAATGCTGTCCTGTCTGGGCCACAGCTGTGACTCACAAAGGGAAGGTTTCCACCTGCTGCCATTCCCTTCCCTTCAGGAATACACGTCATGGAGCAAAGGAGCCCCAGGCTGAGGGCTCCAGAGCAATTCCAGCAGGGAAGCAAAGGGAGAACAGAGCAGAGCCAGCCCCACCCAGCGTGTTCCCCTCCCCAGCAGAGCCCAGGGCCTCCTGGGATCTCTCTCCATCCCTCCCTTGCTCTTTCCAAATCCTCACTGGAAAACCAGGAGCACACACAGCACATCCAAACGATATTCCAAGCCCAAATCCAGCAGCTGAGCCAGCCTGGAACCCGCCTGGAGCAGCAGCTTTGCCCATCCCACAGCTCCCCTTCTGCTTCCCAGCTGCCACTTCTTTGGAAGAGCCCCAAAAAATCCTTCCCAGGAAAATCCCCACCCCAGGAAGCCCCAACAGAGAAGCTGAGGGAGTTTTTATTCTTCAAATTTGTTATTTTTCCTCTAGAACAACACAAGCTACACCAACCCAGGTGTGTTTTTCCACAAGGAATGCTGCTCCTTGCTGCTGCCAGGGGGTTAAACAGAGCTCTCCCAGGGGACAGAGCCACAGGAGCCCTGCCCAAGCCATGGAAGGCACTGTGCAGCCCGGGGTACCTTTTTGAGGAACGTTCCCACTGTTTCTCTCTTGGTGGCCGTGATTCTCTTCACTCCCTCCGGCGACTGCACGCGGATAATCTGGGAATGAGGGAACAGCGAGTCAGGGAGGGGCACAGAGCCCACCCTGAGCCCCCCCCGATGTCCCCCACCCCTCCCATCTTCCACAGGGCTGGGAACACCCAGAGCAGCTCTGGGGGGTCATTCCAACGCTCCGGGCTCTCGTGGCTCCAAGGAAAACTCCTGTGGCCAAAGCTCTGAGCTCAGAGCTGCAATGAGACCCTCGGGAGGCTGGATCGGACCTTCCCGGGGGACTCACTGACACGGGCACGGCCCCGCCGGTGTCACCGGGCACTGCCCCGAGAACGGGACGGGGAGAGGCTCCCGCTGCTCCCGGGAAACCCGAGCTGCGGGACGGGGGGAGGAATCGACGCGGACAGCCAGGCCAGGGACAAACGGACAGCTCGGAGTGCCCGGGGCGCTGAGGGGCAGCGCTGGGACCGAGCTGCTCCACAGGGACACAACTGTGCTGTGTGACACGGGACACGGGCAGGGGACACGGGAGGGGACATGGGCAGGGGACAGCCACGGGAGGGGACACGGGGAGGGGACAGCCACGGGAGGGGACACGGGGACACGGGCATGGGACACGGGAGGGGACACAGCGAGCTGCCCGTGTCCCGCCGTCACCCCTTTCCACTCTCCCAGCTTCCCTGCCGGGCACAAGCCGGCCGGGCCGGGCCCGGGAGCCGCTCACCGGGGCCGGGAGCCGCTCACCGGGGCCGGGAGCCGCTCACCGGGGCCGGGAGCCGCTCACCGGGGCCGGGAGCCGCTCACCGGGGCCAGGAGCCCCTCACCGGGGCCGGGAGCCGCTCACCGGGGCC
>VWZP01005535.1:84633-98855 GCA_013396995.1 Dicaeum eximium
TCGCCGCCGTTTCCAGCGGAGCCCCCCGCGCCGGCGGACGCCGTCAGCACATTTCCACCTCCTTTGCCAAGTAAATGCGCTCCGGTTGGCACAGGGGGCCCGGTGGCAATCGGGGGAGGGCCGGTGGCAATCGCGGAGCTCCCGCCGAGGGTTCCCGAGGCAGCCGAGCCCCCCGGCCCGCGGCCCCTCGGCCCCTGCCCGCGCTCGGGTTAATAATTAATCCCTTCCCGGTTCTGCTCTCCTCACGTGCCAGAATTAATGGAGCGAGAACCTCCCAGGTACCCCCCGCGCCACCGGCTCGGGCTTTAACCCTGTCCCCCGGCAGGGATCCGGCCTGGGAAGAGGTGACATCCCCGGCGGGGTCCGTCCACGCCGCAGAATGACCCGGGCGCGGGGCCAGCGTGGGTCCGTGGGTGGCTCAGCCCCACACCCTGGGGGCAAAGGCTGCGCCCCAGCGCACCCCAGTGCGGGCCCAGCCAGGGCTCGGGGGTGGGCTGTGGGTCTCGGTGAGGTTTGGGGGTTTCTCTGTGTCCTGCCGGGAGCCAGCTGAGGTCCTGGTCCCCCCCGGGCACCCCTGGGGGTGTCCTGGCCCGGCTCGGGAATCCGAGCGGAAAGGCTGGGCGGTTTTGGGGGATTACACTAAGGACCTTACGGGGAATTAGGGCGGCGGCAGGGCTGGTTTGGGGGGCTGGGGGTGCCAGCTCCCTGCCCCGGCAGTGCCAGCTCCGCAGTGTCCCATCCCTGCCCTCTGCTGGCAGCTGGGGACAGGCGGCACGGCACGGCCGCTCCTCCAGTGTCACGCCAGTTTGGCACTGGTGTAACTGGGAGGGCAGCACTGGGTGCACCCGACGCAGGGGGCATTGCCCGGGGGGCTGCAGCCTGGCTGCTGCCAGGGGGATTAATGGGGGGGATCAGGAGCTGTGATCTCATCTTGTGTGCAGACCCCACTGTTGGGGACAGCAGACCCTGGGGGTGCCCCTCCAGCACACCCGGGCAGCGGGGCAGGGGCAGGGGTTGGGCAGGGCACAGGCACCCTGTGCCAGAGATGCTGGTGCCGGGGGTCTCCGTTCCAGCTGCCCGCAGGGGACTGGACCCAGGGAGAGTTTTGGTCTCAGCACGGCAGTTTATGGAGTGGCACCCAGCGGGCAGCGCGTCCTTGTCAGGGCTCGCAGGAACCCACTCGTGCCCTCCACCCCTCACCACGGGCAGCCGCGGGGCTCCCCAGGACCCTCGGTGCCACTGAGCTGGGACATGTCCTGGGTGAGGTCCCTGCGTGGGTTCCAAAGCTGAGTGAGGAGCTGGGCATGGGCAGGGCCGAGCTGCCCATCCTGGGGTGCTGCTGCCGCCAGGCAGGCACCACAACACCCCCAAACGAGTGTCTGGGCACAGCCACCACAGCACTAACCCTGGCTCCGTGGCGTGTGGGGTCTCGCTGGTCTCGGTGCCGTGCGTGGGGCCGGGCGGGCCCCGGGGCTGCCAGCCGGGCCCTGCCCTGGCTCAGAGCGCGGTGCTGCCCAGCAGCCGGGGCGGATTCAGGGCCGGGGGTGGGAAGTGGGCGCTGCCACGGCGGGGGTGTCGCCGGGGCTGTCCCCGCAGCACCTCGCGCACCGCGCGGCGGAAGGTCTGGCTGGCGAAGCAGTAGAGGAAGAAGTTGAGGGAGGTGTTGAGCATGGCCACCATGTTGGCGACGTCCAGGGCCAGGTGCACGCGCCAGTCCCTCCTGACCGAGGCCACGTAGAGGTGGCACATGGTGACGACGGCCCGGGGAGCCCAGAGCACGACGAAGACGGCGGTGACGGCCAGCAGGAGGGCCGTGGTCCTGCCGCCCCCCGCGCGCCTCCGCCGCCTCAGCGTGCGGATGATGACGGAGTTGGTGGCCAGGAAGACGCCGCAGGGCAGGAAGTAGCTGGTGACGCAGTGCAGCCACTTGAGCGCCGTGTCCAGCGCCGTGGGGCGGTCGGCGTCGTGCCACATGTCCAGCCACCAGTAGAAGGGGACGGCGGTGGCCAGCGCCGCGGCGAAGACGGCGGCGATGATCCTGCGGGCGCGGCGCGGGTGGGACACGGCGCGGTAGCGCAGAGGGTGGCACAGGGCCACGTAGCGGTCCACGCTCAGCAGCACGGTGACCCAGGTGGACGCGTGGTTGGCCGTGAACTCCAGCACGGTGACGGTGTGGATGAAGGCGCTGGGCACCGCCCGGGCCAGGATGGCCGTCTGCAGGATGAAGCCCACGAAGATGATGAAGACCTGGGTGAGGATGTCGGAGGTGGTCAGGGCCAGCAGGTACCAGTACGACGACTTCTTGGTCCTGGTGGCCAGGCGGGACAGGGCCACGACGGTCAGGATGTTCACTGGAGGAGGGGAGCGATGGGTGGAGGTGAGAGCTGGGGGCTCAGAGCCCCCCACAGCACCTGGAGCCCAGAGCTGCCCAGGCTCCAGCTGAGGGGAGCTATAAATGCCCCGGTGCTGTGGGGATTTGCTGGGCTCATTAATCTCTTCCGTGTGCCAGCCCAAGCCATGCAAATACCATCTGTGCCCGTGGCGGTGGCACCTGCCCTGGGGCCGGGCAGCACAGCCGGACACTGGGGCCAGGTCTGGGGCTGGCTAAAGTCCCTGAGGACTTTTCCTTCCAGCCCCACAGCCCCCCCAGCCCCCTCACCTGGCAGCCCCAGCCCCAGCAGGACGCTGTAATACACGATGGGGACGATGCCAACCAGGCAGGGTGACGGCTCCAGCTCTGGCTCCGGCTCTGGCTGTGCCCAGGACACCGCCGTGCTGTTGGGCACTGGGACCGTCATCTTCCACCACAGAGTGGCTGTGAGGAGACACAGGGAGCATCAGGGTGGGAGAGTCCTGATGGCACCTGGGTGGGAGGTCAGCCATGACCAGCTGCTGGGGGCCTGGGGACAGGGACCATGGCCTGGGTGTCCCCACTTTGCCTGGATCCCAGCTCCCGTGTCCTGTAGCATCCATGGACAGTGGGCAGCTCCAAAATGTGCCACCGCAGGCAGACCTGGGGCTGCTGCACCCATGGGAGACGATGCACCCCGAGCCCCCTGTGCCATGTCCCAGCAGGGCGCCCGCTGCCTGAGCTGCTCCTTCTTTCCCCCTCAGCCCCTTTTTTGTATAAAACCGGATTAAAACATCATGTTCTTGGGCAGCTGCCAGCAGAGGGAGGCTCTGGCCCCCAGCCTGGGCTGGGTGTCACCAGGCGACTCCCAGTGGCGGCAGAGAGGACCCAGAGGTGCCGACGGGGGCTCCCAGTGGTTCCAAACGTGGGATGGCCATCTCCAGGCTGCCAGCTGGGTCCTTTTCCAGCTCCTCCGCTGAGGCAGCGGAGCTGGAGGAGCCTGGCAGCCGCCTTGCCCGCATCCGGATCCTTATCCTTATCCGCATCCCTATCTGTGCCCCGATCCCTGCCCTATCCCTGCCCTATCCCTGGCCGATCCCTGCCCTGTCCCTGTCCCATCCCTGCTCCATCTCTGTCCCTGCCCCGTCCCTGCCCCATCCCTTCCCCGTCCCTCCGCCCACTCCCACGCCCGGATCGTGCCCACGCTGCCCTCGCCCATTCATAAACCAGGGCGGCTCCGCCCCCTCCCGAGCTCTGCGCTTCTATTGGCTCAGAGGAGCCAGGTTCCACCCAATCGGAGAGGGCTTCCCCGGGAGTGGTGAGGCCAGAGCTGAGCGCTGCGTTCTGATTGGTCAAAATTTCCCTAAATTTGCATTCCCTGGGGGAGCACCACCCCCGGTCCCAGTGCCGGGGGAGGGTGAGGGGTGATNGGCCCCAGAGGCGCCCCAAATTCCCCTTGTCGCAGACCCCGCAGGCACCCGACGGCTTCGGGGCCGAGGTTGGAGGGGCGGTCAGGTCTCTCTCCCGTTCCGGGACCCCCAGTGATGGATCTGCTCCCCCAGAATTGCCCGAGGTGT
Source organism: Dicaeum eximium (assembly GCA_013396995.1). Taxonomy (NCBI): domain Eukaryota; kingdom Metazoa; phylum Chordata; class Aves; order Passeriformes; family Dicaeidae; genus Dicaeum; species Dicaeum eximium. Next base: position 88,561 of record VWZP01005535.1, read on the forward strand.
GTGGGGGATCCTGCAGGTCCCACCTCCCCGACCCTGGAGCTCCCGGCCGGGACCCGGGCGAGATCCTGAGCGCAGCCCGAGGGAAAAGGAGCGGGGGATGGGGGAGCAGAGGGGAGCCAATTAACTGCAAATTAGCTCCGGTTCATCAGCGGGAGGTCCCGTCCATCCTCGTCCCCCGCGGAACTGAGGCATCGATCGGCTGCAGCCGCGGTGCGAGCGCCTTAACCCTTTCCCAGCCCGACCCCCTTTGTGCTGCTGGGGGGGGTCGGTTCACTATGGGCCCCCCTTCGCTCCCCCTGCCCGGGCTCCCCCTCCCCAAAGCCTGCGGGACAGGGACTCTCTCCCGGGTGGCCCCAGTGCCACCTTCCCTGGGACATACCGCTGTCCGTGTCCCTGTCCGAGCTGCCGCCGGTGTCCGTGTCCTCTCCGGTGTCCGTGTCCCTGCCGGGGTCCCTGTCCCCGCCGGTGTCCCTGTCCCCGCCGGCACCCGCAGCACGGCCCAGCCTCCCGGGGCGCGGGGCGCGGGGCGGAGGGAGAGCGCCGAGGGCAGAGCCGCGGGCTGGGCACGGGGACGTCACCGGCCCTTGGCACCCCCGGAGGCCGGGGAAGGGTCACCTGGGAAGCTCCGAGTGGCCATGACAGAGCTCGTCCCCGCCCCAGGGCAGTGGGGATGGTGGTCCGGGGGCAAGTGGGTCGGCGGCCACCTTTGGGGACCCAGAGGAGCGCGGTGCTCTGCCCGCGTGTCCCTGCTGGGCTCTGCCCTGGCTGTTCCCAAGTGCCCACTGCCAGGACGGCGTGCCTCAGTTTCCCCAGCAGCACAGGGAGGGGGCTGCTGTCCCCTGCCGGTCCCTGGGTCCGGCTCCGTCTCTCCAGTGCCCCCCCAGCCCCCGGGGGCGATGCCCTGGCACAGGTCGCTGTGGTGAGGCAGCCCTGCGCCGCCTCGGCCGCGATCTCCGGGCCAGCACAGCCACTCCCTCACCCCACCGCGGGCTGCGGGATGTCACCGTGTCCCCTGGTGACCTCCAGAACCATCCCCATGGTCCCCCGTGTCCCCCCCGGTCACCTCACCGCCGTGAGCAGCCGATGGCCCCGCGGGGGACACGGAGGTGCCCGGGCTGTGGCAGCCGCCGGGGCTGGCACGGTGCCGGCGGGCACACGCTCCCGCAAGCTGCTGCTTATCAGGCGGGGGTGAAACGAGCCGTGAACCGGCTGTGCCGTGGGGGGGCCCTGTCCCCCGGGCCTCCCTCGGTGCAAGGACACCCGCCCGGGCCGGGCTCTCTGCTGGCACCGCGATTTTGGGGGTCCCCTGCCCACAAGGGGCCGGGGAGCCCCAGCAGCGTGGCGTGGGGGTGATCGGCGTCTTGTCCTGAGTGTCCGCGCCCGTGGCTCAGGGACATATGGTGACCCCGCCCCCTCCACAGCTGCAGCAACATCTGCCCACGCGCAACATCTGGAAACCGCGTGTGAGCCTTGTTCAAAGTGCTGTGCGGGGGGACGCGGCTGCCGGGCCCCTGCGAGCTGTGCCGCCTCCTCTGTGCGATGTGTCCCGGTCCCGGGTCCCCACCCCACGGTGCCACCGGGGCCGCGGCCACAGCGGCGATGGCACCGCTCGTCTGACCCGCGCTGCCCCTGCCCTGCTCACCCAGCACCGCCCCAGCCTGCGCCTGTGGGGCTTTGGGGGGACCCCAGCCCCGCGGTGAAGCCCCCCGGGAGGTGTCGGGGCGGGGGGGGCCCAGCGAGGCCGCCCGGGGCGCACGGGCGGGCTCTTGGCCGCGAAGGCTGGGAAAAGGGCAGGCAGTTCCCGGCGGCAGCGCGGATGCCATGGTGATGGGCTGCTGCCGGCATGAATCGCCGTGAGCCGGGGGGAGCGGGAGGCCACCGAGCTGTGCCCTGAATGCAAAGCCCCCGGCACAAAGGGCCGCGGCCGGTGCCAGCAGCGGGTGCCACAGGGTCCCCGCGGGTCCCCGCGCCGCAGCACCCCGGGGTGCGGGGCTGGGGGTCAGGGTGGGATGCGGGCAGGCCGGGAGCCGTTCCCGTGGCAACGGCCGGTCCCAGTTTCCACCAATCGATGCGGCGGCGCGGGCGAGCGGGCCGGGAGGGCGCGTGGCCTACATAAGCCCCGGGCGAGCAGCGTGCGCCGCACCCGGCAGATGCGCCTGCGACGCCATGGCCAGGCTGACGGGCACCCGGCCCGTGGCCACCCGCCGCTGGGGCTCTGCCGCCGCCTTCCTCCTCCTCCTCTTCACCGTGCAAGCCGGTAAGGGTGGCCGGGGCGGGGGGAGACCCCGAGCCGTGGGTGCCCTCGCCGGGTGCCGGGGTGCGGCTCGGCGGCTGATGGAGAGCGGAGCGCGTCTCTCCGGCTGCCGTCGGGGTGCCGGGAGGGGATGGAAGTGGCTCCTCGGAGCCGGGTTGCGTTCGCTGGTGGCCAGGGAAGGGCTCGGTGCCGCGGGCAGACAAGTCCGGCACCGCGGGGTCCAGGGCGGCTGCTCCTCTTCCCCATCCCTGCTCAGCCGGCCTTAAGCCGCGCTGGGAAGGGTAATCCGTCGGCAAGACGGGATTTGAGAAGCAAGATGGATTTGAGACAGACGGGGCCAAATTCCTGCTGGGGGAAGGATGCTCCGAGGAGCAGGTGGGAGTGGTGTCAGGAGGGAGAAGAGGAGAAGAAGGAAGGACCCCAGTGCCCACAGGAGCCCAATGGAGACCCCTGCTCCACGTTCCCAGATCCCTCTCCAGTCCCTGTTGGGCTCCCAGCACGGACCTGCAGTGACACCAGGGCTGCCGGTGTCCCCGGGCTGCTCGGGTCCCCATTCCTGGCTGCGAGGCAGAGCGTGCCTGGCTCCCCACACCCGCGGGCTCTCTGTCCCCCCACGTATCCATGCGGGATGCGAGGGACCGGAGTAATGCCCGGGGCTCGCTCTGCCGGCAGCAGGGACGGGATCAGGACGGGCAGACCGGGCTGGGAGCCAGTGCCGCCGGCACCCGGCCATTTCCCAGCACACCCCAGCCTGGGACATGGTGGTCTCAGCCCTTCTGCTGCAGAAAGGCAGTTTTTTGGCTCTCAGGGACACAAATGTCCCCACGTCCTTTGTTCCCCCACGCTCCCTTGGCACCAGCGGCCCTTTGGCACTGGGGGAGCGGAGGCAGGAGGTGCACAGCCCCCCGGTAACCCCACCCCACCTCAGTGCCCGGGACTGGGGTGCAGCGCTGGGACGGTCCCGTCTCCCTGCAGCCCAAAAAGCCGACTTTAGCGGGGACTCCACGGCGGCCACCATCAACCACTCGCTGACGCTGCTGCAGCGGCTGCAGGAGCTGCTGCAGAACGGCAACGGCAGCGACTCGGTGCTGCGGGTCCGCTCGGCAGCCTCCGACGAGCCCAAGGTGTTCCACACGCACCAGCTGCTGCTGAGCCTCCAGAGCGAGGTCTTCGAGAGCCTCCTGCACAACCAGAGCGTCGTGACCCTGTACGAGCCGCCCGAGACCGCCGCGCTCTTCGAGAAGTTCATCAGGTGCGTGGGGAGCCGGTGGGATGGGCAGGTCGGGAGGATGCAGCTCTCCGGGAACTCCACGGGATGGGAATGCCCAGAGGGGTGCAGCCAAGGAAGGGGGAGGTTCCCTTGGGAACCACAGGGACCGCGTGGGATGGACATTTTGGGAGGGATGTACATTTTGGGAGGGATGCACATTTTGGGAGGGATGCAGCCCAGGAGGGAGGACCCTGGCGACCACAGAGATCCTGTGGGATGGGTGTACCTGGAGGGATGCAGCCAGGGAAGGAGGATGCTCCATCACATAGGATGGGGACACCCAGAGGGAAGCATCCAAGGAGGGGGGACGCTTCCCTGGGAACCCTGGGGACCTCATGGAATGGGAATACTCAGAGGAAAGCGGCCCAGGGCAGAGGCTGCTCCCCTGGGAACCGAGCTGCCAGGATGGGTGTCCCCAGCGTCACCACGCCACGCTCTGCCCCAGGTACCTGTACTGCGGGGGGGTCTCCATCCTGCTGCACCAGGCCATCCCTATGCACCAGCTGGCCAGCAAGTACCGCGTCTGGGGGCTGCAGCGCGGCGTGGCCGAGTACATGAGGACTCACCTGGCCAGCGAGTCGAGCCAGGGCCACGTGGTGGGCTGGTACCAGTACGCCGTGCGCGTCGGGGACGCGGCGCTGCAGGAGAGCTGCCTCCAGTTCCTGGCCTGGAACCTGTCGGCCGTGCTGGGCAGCGCCGAGTGGGGCTCGGTGAGCGTGGAGCTGCTGCTGCTGCTGCTGGAGCGCTCCGACCTGGTGCTGCACAGCGAGCTGGAGCTCTACACCGCCGTGGAGGGCTGGCTGGGCCGGCGGCAGCCCGAGGCGCCCGTGGCCGAGCGGGTGCTGCGCGCCATCCGCTACCCCATGATCGCGCCCAGCCAGCTGTTCCGGCTGCAGGCGCAGTCGGCGGTGCTGGCGCGGCACCGCGCCGCCGTGCAGGACCTGCTCTTCCAGGCTTTCCAGTTCCACGCCGCCTCCCCGCTCCACTTCGCCAAGTACTTCGACGTCAACTGCAGCATGTTCCTGCCCCGCAACTACCTCGCGCCCAGCTGGGGCTCCCAGTGGGTCATCACCAACCCGGCGCGGGACGACCGCAGCACCAGCTTCCAGACCCAGCTGGGGCCCAGCAGCCACGACGCCGGCAAGAGGGTGACCTGGAACGTGCTGTTCTCGCCGCGCTGGCTGCCCGTCAGCCTGCGCCCCGTGTACTCGGACTCGGTGGCGGGCGCCATCCAGCCCGTGCGCATCGAGGACGGGCGCCCGCGCCTCGTCATCACCCCGGCCATGAGCAGCCCCGACTTCGCCGGCGTCAGCTTCCAGAAGACCGTGCTGGTGGGCGTGAGGCAGCAGGGCCGCGTGCTGGTCAAACACGCCTACAGCTTCCACCAGAGCTCGGACGAGGCGGCCGATTTCCTGCTGCACGCCGACCTGCAGAAACGCACCTCCGAGTACCTCATCGACAACTCCCTGCACCTCCACATCATCATCAAGCCTGTCTACCACTCCCTCATCAAGGTGAAGAAGTAAGGAGGCACAGCTGGGTCCTGCCGTGCTGGCCCCAGCGCCATGGGGGGAACGCTTGGTCCCGTAGGTAGATGGGGGTCCCCTCGCTGGGGGCTCCAGGACTGTGCTCTGCACTGCCCACCCCTCCCTGAGTGTTCCCCTGCCACATCCCGTCCCCATCGCTGTCCCTGGGGATGGAGGATGCTGGGAGCGCCCCAGACCCGAGCAGGGGGTGCAGGAGGTGAAATGTGCAGCCCACGGGCACATCACAGAGCCCAGTGGGTGCGGGGATGGGGACAGGGACAGCCCGTCCTTCCCGTGAGGCAGCCCCGGGGTCCCTCTGTGTGGGCAGCTGGGTCCAGCTCAGGAGCAAATGGAGCTGCCCAGTCTGGGGTGAGGAGCCCATCAGCCTCCCCCAGTGGAGGAGGGGTGGGGGGAACCGTCCCCACTGGTGGTGGCAGCTGCCCCATCCCTGTCCAGGTACCCCCACCCCTTTCCTAATAAAGCAGAAAACGAGTGTGGGACGTGTGGGGAATCTTTGGGGTGACGCCACTCCCCAGCTCAGCTCCTTCTAATGGAACTCCTGGGAAGGAAAACACCCATCCCGGCACGGATGTGGGTCCCTGCTTGGGGTGGGCTTGGCACAGGGGGAGCTGGTCCTGGCAGGGCTGGCACAGGGAGTCACACAGGACCCCAGTGCCTGGGGAAGGGACACAGCAGCACCCCCAGGGCGGGGTTGGGGTGTGGTTGGGGGCTGGTGGCTCCTGAATCCTGTCAGGGGGTGGGTTCAGCCCCTGAGCAGAGCCTGGGGAAGGGTCCTGCCAGGGGGGTCCCCCTCAGCCCACAGAGTTGACCTGTGAGATGTCCCCATCGCTGTGACAGCGCTGCTGGCAGCTCGTTAATGATTAATTACGGGGGGTGAGGAGCTGGGGTGGCTGTGGGTTCTACCAGCAGGGCTGTGTTTACCCAGCACTGATAACCGAGCCTGGAGCCTGCTCCTGTTCTCCTGCTGAGAATGGCCCATAGGGGACTGGGGCCCCCCTGCTGCCACCAGCCACCCTGCTGTGCCCTGCTCCACAGGCTGGGGACACTGAGGGACACCCTGTGGTGCCGTGGGTGCTCGGCTGTGCTCAGCCACTGGCTTTGAGTATGCTGGGTCAAGGAAAGGACAGGAGGAGCAGGAGGACGTGACTTTCCCACCCTCTGCTCGACCCCACTGTGACAAAAGAGGAAATGTGACGTGGAGAGCACCGGTTTATTCACACCAAAGAAAATAAGGATGCAAAGGCCAGGGAGGAGCTGTGGGGTCAGGGGGCTGTGCAAGGTCCCCCAGTTGCCACCCCAGAAGGACAGAGAGCCCAGGAGGGCAAAGAGCCCGGGAGAGCTGCCTGGCTTGGGGACAGTGGCCTCGTCCCTGCAGCAGCTCTGGCACTGAGGGGAAAGGAAGGTGCAGCTGGAGCACACTGACCTTGGCATCCTCCTACTCTTCCTCCTGTGCAGTTTCCTCCTGTGCAGTTTCCTCCTGTGCAGTTTCATCCTCTGCAGCCGCCTTGCCCTCTTCATCCTGAAAGCCAGAGGTTCACCCTGTCCCCTGCCCTTGCTGGGGTCCCTGCCGTGGTGGCCAGGCTGTCCTGTCCCCATTACCTCTTCGGGGACTGGCAGGCCCCTCCTCCGCCGCTCCGCCTTGATGGCGGCCAAGAAATCTGCTTGTGCCTGCTTGAACACCTCCTGGGCATCCTCCTGCTCCTCGGGGCGGGCCCGCAGCCGCTCCTGCTCCCGCAGCAGCCGCTCCCGGTATTTGTCCTGCAGGGTCTTCTCCCGCCTGGCCTCTCGCTCGAACATCTGGGGGCAGATGTGGGGCTGAGGGGCGTGGGGGGCACGGGGACCCCTGGGATGTGTCTGGGGCGGCGCAGGGCTGGGTGGGACCCGGCACATACCGTGGAGGTCAGGGTCTTCTCGTTCTTGCGGGCGGTGCAGAGCCCTGCCGAGATCTCCAGGAGGGTGACAGTGCCCTGCTTGGTGCCACAGGCAATGATGTGCCCGTTGTCCTGCACGCTCAGGCTGAGCAGGGGATCGTTGGACACCTGGGGAAGGGGCACAGCAGGGTGGTGACACTCGGCCCTGCGGTGATCAGAGGGTCCCAGAGGTGCTGGGGACCCACCCTGAGGCTGAGGGAAGGTTCCTTCTGGTGGAAGAGGAAGTCCCAGATGTCCAGGGTGCCATCAGACCTGGTGGTGAAGAACACGGCCGGCTTCACGGGGCTCCAGCAGGTGTCCAGCAGGTAGGCAGTGTGGTACCTTCAGGGAGAGCCACCCCTCAGCCACGCTGGCACAGCCCTGCTGGGCCACCACCCAGAGCTGACCACACCCCGCTGCCACCCACCCTGGCGATGATTTCTGGCCGGGTAAACGCCCTCTGACACCTACTTGGTCTCCATAATGGATGATGAATCCATGAGCTCCTCCGTCCAGATCCGAGCTGTCCAGTCCCCGACTGTCAGGAAGACTTTGGGGAAGAAGGGGCTCCTGGTCACTCTGTAGACAGCCCCGATGTGGCTCCTGAAGATGTTGGCGATTTTCTCGGGCGGTGTCTTGGCGTCGCGGTTGCAGGAGATGATGATGCCCTGCTCTGTGCCCACCAGGAACTTGGTGGGCTGGGGGTGGGACAGGAGGGTGCAGCTTCAGCAGGATGGAGACCCCACGGTGTGAGGGGCAGCGGGGGATCCCCTGGGACCCACCACCACTGGGGGTTTAGGGACTGAAATGCCAGCAGGACCCCGTGTTTTTGGAGCACATCAGCCCCCAGCTCTCCCGAGGGCATCTTTCCCTGGGCTGTGCCCACAGCGGTGACCAGACACTGCCCTGTGCCCCCCGGGATGGGCTCCCCCTCCTGCCCAGGTCGGGGTGTGGGTGGTGGGCACAGGGACCCTCACCATGGTGGGTGCAAAGTCCAGGGAGATGGCACCCAGAGCGTCCTTCAGCTGATCCTGCCGGGTGATGTCCAAGATCAGCTTCTCGCTGGGCTGTGACATCTTGCGGATGTCCCACCACAGGACCTGCGGGGACAAGGCATGGCAGGGGCTGCTCCCAGCACAGGCAGAGGGGCTGGCAGTCCTGCAGTGCCCCGTGCCAGCCTGGGAGGCTGGATCTTGTGCTGCTGAGGGGCAGAGCAGGCACAGGCAGCTCTTCAGGACCCCTCAGGAGCCCCTGGCCCCTCACCTGCCCGTCGGTGGAGCCTGAGAAGCACTCGGTGCCCGTTCGGGACGGCAGCCAGCACGCTCCGTACACGGGGTCCCTGTGGCTGAACTCCACAGGGGTCATCTCCATGGGCAGCCCCCCTTTCCTGGTGTCCCAATACACTGGGGAGGAAAAGAAAAGCCTTTGCCTAGCTCCTTTCTCCTTTCATTGTTGTGCTTCCCCCACTGTCTGAGCTGGAACAAGGATCAAACCTCACCCAGTGCTTCTCAGAGATCATCCAGAGTGGTGGGAGAGGTGGGAGCACAGCACTCATCCTGCTCATCCCCTGGATCCATCCATCCATCCATCCTTCCATCCATCCATCCATCCATCCATCCATCCATCCATCCATCCATCCATCCATCCATCCATCCATCCATCCATCCATCCATCCATCCATCCATCCATCTGCTGTGAGGGGCTCCCTGGCACAGAGTCCTCCCCTCCCTGGGTGCCTGCTCAGGTGAGCACACACCTGTCCACAGGCAAATCCTGGGAGTGCTGGAGCCAGGCTGGAGCAGGATTCCCGACCCCCCTCACCTATCTGCCCGTTGTAGCAGCCTCCCAGCACGTGATACCAGTCCTTGGAATTGTACTCCAGGGTCACCACGGGGGACGAGGGCTTGAGGGTGAGCTCTGGGGTGTAGGGTTTTTCTGCCAAGGAGGGATGAGTGAAGAGCAAAGGGTGAAGGCAGCCCCCCAAAAGCAGCCCCCAGCCCACCCTGCTGTCCCCACCCTGTTCCCTGACACAGCTGTGCAAGATGAGGTGCCCGTGTCACCGGGAGCTTGCCTGGGGACAAACCCCCAGCACACAAATCTCCTGCATTCCCACCCCTCTCCTTTGTCCTTTTCACTCCAAAATACATCAGGTGCGAGCCAGGCTTGGACAGATCAGGGCAAGTCTCACCCCAGCTCCTGCTGCCTCTTCCTTCCTTCGTTGCCAACCAAACCACAGCAACACAAGAACCTCACCCGAGGCCCCAGGCTCTGCTGCCTGTCACAGCCCCTGAGCCGTGCACTGGCATTTCCGTGGTTATTTCCCAATTCCAGCTCCCGTTTCTCCCCGTTCCTGCACTGCTGTGCGGAGAGGAGGCTCCCCAGCCACCCTCCCCGGGGTGCTGCAAGGCCTGATCCCACTCTCTGGGACACAAAGGCTTCCCTTGTCACCTGTGGGGTTGCCCTTGTCCTTACCCAGGTCCCAGATGTAGGAATCGACGTTCAGGTCCTTCCTGCTGTCCTGGAAGTCCAGGCTGCAGTAAGCCACGGCCACGGCCCGGTTGCCGTCGGGGTGCCAGGACATGTGCGTGGCCATCCTCCTGGGCATGTTGGGGTCCCTTTGGGGTGACACATCAGCCAAGAAGGGTCAGTTTGCAAATCCCTGGGATGAACACCTCCCACTGGAATTGTGGGAATCACAAGGAAATCAATCTGCAGCCCTCAAGCCTTGAGTGCAGGAAATGATTCTCCTCAGGGGTCGGGCGGGGGGAGAAGAGTTGATGATTTCATCGTCCTTCCAGTCATACCTTTCTAAAAATCCAATTATCTTACTGGATCTGACTCCTAAACCCCCCTGCTGCGGAAATTAACCTTTGAGGCGCCAAACATAAGAAGGAAAATCCAAAAGCACTGTCAGGAGATGCTCAGAGCTGAGGCTGACCCTGGTTCCCACTCCCAAACCACCAGAGCAGGGCGAGGGGCAGGCATGGAGTGATGGAGCAGGGAGGGTTCAGCTGGATTCTCCACCCACAAACTGCACCAGCACCATCCCAAACCCACTGGGATTTAACTCCCAACGTTTTCCCACTTTCTGTGAAGGTGGTTTGACCTTGCTGTGGCTCTGGTGAGACCCCCCCAAGCTGTGCCACCTGATGACATTGATGGTTTTGGCTGAGGGATGCTCCTCCTCCTCCTCTTCCTCTTCTTCCTCCTCAAAATATTCCTCGTAGATGTCGATGGTGTTGTTCTGCCTGATGTAGTGCTCCACCACCTGCAGGGACAGCATGGCCGGGGCTCAGGGGGGCTCAGGGGGGCTC
>VWZP01005536.1:2198-48303 GCA_013396995.1 Dicaeum eximium
GCGCGCTGAGGCCCGGCGCTCGGTCCGGCCCCGGTCGCTCCCCTGTCCCTGGCTCCGTCTCGCCGCCCGTGCCCGCCGCCTGCTGAGCTGCGCGGGCAGGTGAGTCTGTGAGGGCCGAACGCGGGCGGCGCGGGCCCGTCCGGCGGGGGCGGCCGAGTGACCTTGCGGCGGTGCCGGGGCCTGATCCGGGGCACGGGCCGCATGGCGGGGTCTGTGCCAGTACCCGAAGAGGGGATTTGACGGGTCCGAAGCGGCGCCCGGCGGGCTGGGTGCGGCGGGGAGCTGCTCGGTCCAGTTGTCGGCGCGGGGCCCTGGCGTGTCTGGATCCCGGGGGTGCTCCGGCGGGGGCGCTGCGCCTTGCCCCGCCTTGGGGGATGAAGCGAGGCAGACACTCCGCACTTTGAGGGGAGGAAGGTCCCCGGTATCTGCGGCGCTGCCACCGCTCGTCGGGGGTGCCCTATAAACACCGACGAAGTTGCTGTTCAGTAGTGTAACCCTTTCTTCTGCTAGTAAAAATCAGCTCCGCTAAAAAAACCCAAAAACAACCAAACAGCAACAATCAAACAAAATACCATCCCCCTCCCCCAAAATCTATAAACGAAAAAAACAACTTAAAGCCGCACTTCCCAGAAAAAAACTGAATTAGCGTTCAAATGGGCCCCGAATATACGAAGTGAGTTTTCTTTCGAAAAAAACCTCATGGCTCTGATTTTACTCACTCTTAAACTTGTTATTCTTAGTGGTTTACTTCCCCACCTTGATCTACTGGGGTTAGGAAGGCAAATCGGCCGGTTGTTTCCTTGGTGGATTCCTCTGGTTTGATCATTTGTTGTGTGTCCAGTGGATGCTGGATCTTTTTGTACAGCGGACAGGGTGTTGTGGAATTTCTCTGGAGAACTCCCAGAGATGTGGTGCCAGCTCTGTGTGGGAACACCTATGCTCTAGCCGATGCTTGTCTAGTTAATCTGCTCTTTCGTATTCTGTGGATTGGAAAGGTTATTTTTGCCTATGGATGGTTTCCTTTAAAGTTGAGAGATATGACACTTGAAAAGTAGGTGGTATTTGGTGGAGAAGTTAAACATAGCAGAGTGGAGTTTCGCACCTATTCTGAATGCTGCCTAGTTTTGTTTGTGTTGCCTTAATCCATTGTAAATCTTCAGCTTGTTTTCAGTGTTGTGAAGAGGAACGAATGCAACACTGTGGTTGCTATACTGGAAATCCATCTTAAGGATTTGGGTTTTTCTTCTAAATGAGAAATTCCTTGTGCATGAAAGATTATCTGCTGCTTGAAGCAGGTGTTGTTTTGCATGAAACGGTTTTTCAGGTGATTACATTTCTTTGTGAACTTCTGGTTGACACTGCTATACATGAAAGTATATAGTTGAGTCCTTCTAATATAGGATTGCATGTTTCTCTTAAAGGTCTAATAAACAAAAGTCTTATTTTTCTAAATGCATTTGCCATTTTAATATAAGTCTGTATAGTGTAGTTTTATCTTTCTGACTTGTAAGTCTGTCATTAATGTCCTGGAAGATACATGAATATGTTTGTTTTAATTCCATCTGTTAGGGAGTTTGTGAAGAGTTTGTTAGTACTTCTTGGTCTAATTTCACTTTGGTAAAGATGCTTGTAACTGAAACCAGTTTGTTGGGTCGTGTGAGGAGGCGGAGGAGGCAGTTACTGTTCTTAGTGAGAGTCATTCCTCAATGATTTTCGAAATAATCACAGTTTCAGTGTGAGGTGGTCTGCTAAGTAATGAAGGAGTAAAGGTTTTCCATCCTATCACAAAATACTTGTGTTGCCACTTAAAATGCTTGGCTTTTTTGTTGAGTTGTAAACCTGGGGAGATAATTTTTATACAGAGGTGAAAAAAATGGGCATTTGATCAGGATTTGGGTAATGAAATGGCAGATTACCAATGAAAGTAGAGTATCTTCTTGCTGTGTGCTCCGTGGAGTTGACTGCCTAGACATGGTTGTGAAATATCACTTAGTTTCATCCAGCTAGTATGACTCTTGAAGAATTCTTCAGCTGCAGCTCTAGGGTGGTTTTCTTAGGCATGACTTACTCTATGTTACTTTGTTCGAGTAAGTGGATGCACAGTTGAAGGAAGGAGTATCACTATTGATGGAACAAGGATTTTGTAAAATGCAGGGCTTTCAAGTATTTAAGTCTTGTTCTTTGCCTTTGAAAGAGAGATTTGTTCACCTATTGATGATGGGAAAATCTGAAGGACCCTTAAAATGCTTTCTAGCTCTTTCTATATTCTTTGTGGAAGGCCATATTTATGTCTTGAAACGATACAAAAGCTCTACAATGCAATTGCTAGTAAGTCATATAGAGATAATGTATAAGAAACACACCCTCATGATTCTTGTACGTTGCAGTGCCTTGTGGTGGTTGCAGGTTGGAAATTCTGTGTATACAGTTCTTTGTGGAGTGTTACTGCTGTTGTGTTGCCTGCATTGATTTTTGCCTCCATTTATTCTTTATTGCAGTCTAAAAGTTGGTTTTAATTGGTTGCCCACAGGATTGGCTTGGCTTCTGCTACTTGTTAAGAAAAAACCATCTGTCTTTGCAGGTAAGAGCTTTTGAATTGAAGACTTCTTTATATGCATATTGCGTATATCCTAAGAAACACATGAAGCTTTTGGAATCTGTGAATTTGTGTCAAAAGACTTGGGTCAAATAATCTGTAGCTTGTCTACTCACTGCTGGTGATGGTAGTTTTGGCAATGTTTTTCTTGTAAACAGAATTTTCTGCCAGACTAATGTTTTGTTGTTTCATCAGCATGCGGTAGTCTGGAACACTCTCCCATTTATTTTGCACTGTTGGAAAGTGCAGTTACTTTGCTGTAAGCCACAGGTCTGTGTGTTTGTAACTGTTGGAATGTAGAAGTGTTCATCAATTGGTTCTAATTAGGTTTAGGTGCAGCAGTTAAAGGGATCATATAGTTTCAAATTGGCTCCAAGATGACTATACAGGTTGATTTTAGCCTTAAAGTAAAAGACAAAACTGCAGTTTGCAGTTTTAACTTTTGCGGAACAGTCTCATACTTTAAATTCCTCCTGGTTTTCTTAGTCTTCACCAAGAATTGCCATATATGTTTGTGTGTTTATCATGTGGGTATTGTGTTTTAATACTCCCCAGGTGCTAGGATTAATCTTCTGAACTTTGCTATTGCAAGATCCATACATCTTAAAAGGCTAGTCTGGTGTGCTTATGAATTTATATGTATGACCCAAATTATTATTTTACTAACTAGCATATTGATGAGATAAATAGTGTTGTCATCTTTTACACCTTTTTTTTCCAGTGTAACATCAACATTATTAAAGATATTACGGTCAAGACATGTTAAAATTCATCAATTGAGTTGAATCAGGTTGGTTGTCAGTAGCCTGTAAATCTCCAGCTTTGATCGTGGCTTGCTAATGGGGCTGGATTGTCCATAGTACACCCCTAGGATGTTGTCTTTCCACAAATACACGAAACACATAAAATGGCAAGAAAACCTACTTTTGCCTTGAAGTATGTATTTGTACCGGGAGAAAAGCAGGCAGCCTGAGAACATGTCTGACAGCCCAACAAAAAGCCTTCAGTGCCTGCTGAACCAGTGTGCGGCCTGTTTTGTGTCTGAAGTTAACGTTGCCTCTACATGTGCTGGTCTTTACAAGTGAACTGTGAAATATTTGAGCAGGCTTTGCATTCTCATTACTTGAAAAATTTGAGCATGTGGGTTATTGTCTCCTAAGCGCATTTTGGAAAAAATGTGGTTTTCCAGTGTTTAAAAATTTAAAATTTGGCCCTTTTGGTCCTTGAGATTTTTCTTTAAATTACAGAACTGACACTACTACTTTGTCTAAGCATCGAAATTCTGAAAAAATGAAGCAGCTGTGTTACGTGTTCCTTTGTCAAAAATATTTGATTAGTCAAGTCCTTAAAATTCTTTTTATTCAGACTGTGTTATTGTCAGCAAGCATTTGCTTAATACTCTGTGTGGAATTAACTACACTGAAATCATTGCAGATAGTTTTTTTAGTGACTGTATGCCTAAGTAGCTCTTTAGATTTTTTTGTCAATAGTGATTTAGTGGATCTGAATAGAATACTTCATAACAAGACTTCAAGTATTCCCTTAGCATTTATTATGAAGTTTTGAATTTAATGCAAAACTGAAAGATTTGCATTATCCCAGAAGTTATGTAAATGTTCAAATGCTTGAACTCTTCTGTGACTTTATCTGTTGATAGTCTCCTGGGCTGAAATAATTTATAAATGCAGTTATCTAGCAGGTGTCAGTTCTGTTAAAGAATGCAAGGTGTTCCAAACCAGCAGACCTTAGTACATGCACCTTCCCAAGTTGCCTTTGTTCAACCAATGGCTATATCAGATGGTCATCCCGTTTGCATTAAGGAAATAGCTAAAAGTAGTCTCCCATTTAACGTGAGAAACTTCAAATGTCTTTAACTTATGATACATAAAAATTTCTTAAGATAATTTTTATGTATAATAGGTAGTAGAAGAAATATAAACCTCCTGGCAAGATTTGCTTTTAGTAGTATTCCAGTTTTGAAAGCACAGATGCAAAGCCAGGGATACTTTTATACCACTTGCTTGCCTTGGGATCATTTAATTCAAAAGCAATCCTGTAGCACAACACAAACCTTGGGTTTACAATATTCTTTAATATAGCTTCTTTAAAGGAGGCAGAATTTTCATTTTAACTTTAATTTCAGAGATTGTCATCAATGCTAGGCAAACTTAAAATAAAACAAGAGACTCATTATACAACACTGCTTTTTAAAACAGTGCAAAAAGTCTTAGATATGTTTTTAGATGTTTTAGATAGCATAGGTAGTCCTTATTTTGACTTGTGTGGTTTTTTTCTTCATGGGCAAGATATTTTGTTGTTGGAAAATGATTGGGCAGTGAATTTTATTTTAAGACTAAATGAAATTCCACTATAAGAGCTAAAGGCAAGGATGTAGCTTCTGTTACCTCACCATGGAGATAAGAAAGTTGCTTTAAAAAAAATTGTCCCCAAAGCTTAGTATATAGTATAAGCCTTTCTGTTGTGTATTTTCTTGATGGAATAGGGGTTTTCTTAGTGGTGTTTTTTCATAAGCCTTTCTGTTGCTGTCTTTTTTTGGTGGAATAGGGGTTTCCTTAGTGGTGTTTTTTTCTTTTTTTTAAATCTTCTTATGTTATGAACTGCAAGTTCTAGTCTCTCTTTCAGGATGGTGCAGTAAGGAATCCAGTATTCATGCACAGTGACTAGAGCAGCAGAGCTGACTTGAGGCGAATGGGCTTGTTGGCTGTTTCCTTGAGGGAGAAAGGTCCTCCACACTTTCCTGGTGTCTGGTGTTAGTTGTGGGGCAATGCCCCCAGGATGTTGCTTGAGTTCATTAGTGTGTTGAAGAATTTAGCTCCGGTGTGTTGGTCAACAGAACAAAATACTTAAGGACTCATTTTAGTAATCTGAGGTTCCATCATGCAAACAAAAGAATTACTGCTTCTTCACCCCACAGAAGAATTACTCTTCTTATTTTCATTAAGTACTGCATTCAGCCTTACCTGATTAAATTGTGGCTTTACTTAGTCATTCAAGACTTGTCTTCTCTAAAGTGTTTGGATGACCTAGACAAGCAAATGGAGCCAACTTAAGAGATTTGACTGTATCCTGGGATATAGCTGAGTTGCTGGGAGGAGGTTATTAATTGTAGTTGGTCAGAGCTTTGGTAATGGGCGGGAGTCTTTGATGCATAGCTTTGTGGCATTGCGTTGGGGCATCTGGTTGGACTTGATCTTTAAGGTCTTTTCCAGCCTAAGCAGTTCTGTGATTCTGTGATCTGGTTCATCCTTGATTTCAAATGCTGAGTTGACACTATTGGTATGTGACTTACGGGAGCCTTGGTGATCTTCCATACGGATACTGAACTGGCTTGTACTTAGGAAGTCAAGAAGTTTCAGAGATTAATTGGCTCAGGTGAAGCATGGTGCTGTTGCTGATGGTTTAGGATGAGAGACTGGCTTCTGAACTGTTGAATTGTGGTAGGATTACTTAATATGACGCTTTTAGCCTTTGCTGAAGGTTTGCATAAATGGCAAGTATCTAGTTTCCTCTTTATCTTCAACTTCTGATATGACCTTGGACTTCTGAGGTCACAAGGTAACTGTTCAGATCTAGTTGTTCAGAATTATCTTAAGCATCTACTAATGCCAGCTGTGGAGATAAAATTCATTTACTTATGTCTGAGACGTAAGGGGTCATGCTAGACAGAATATCTGCAACTATTAAAAATACCTTGTTTTTGAAAATTGTAAAGGTCATAAATCTATCTAGATATGCATAGATGTTAATTTAATTTAGGTGAAGTCTCTGTTGTCACAAAATGTCTGGGACTAGTTTATAGTAGCAAGCTTCAGGCCATGTGAACCTCTTGCATTTGCTAGGAGAAAAACATCAGGTCAGTGTCAGATGCTCCCTGTCAGGATGTCTTGTGAGTCTCACAGTTGCTAGTTGTCCATAATGGGTTTTTGTGCTTAACCAACCCACTGTTATGTTTCTAGTTGTCTTCACCTGGCAGGAGGTAAAATCCTTCCCCAAATTAAAGGGAACTGTTTGTTTCCCATAGCTGTGCAGAATTTTTCAGTCACATTGTCAGGTACAGTGGATACCATATCAGTGTCTAGTAAATTAATTTTGTTTTGTGTGGCTAAAATACTCCTTTTGCTTACATTCCATTAATTATTGAACTACTGATGTAATAGTTCTGGTTTTTGATGTTCCTTTGTTTTTTCTAACTGACACTTGTGGGTCTTAGTATAACAGCTATTTTGGAATTTCTAGTGCAAAATGTATACTGATTGTGTTGGTAAATGTTTAATACTTCAGTCTGTATGAAGTAAACAAACATGAATAAGGAACTTGCAGTATAAACACGCTTGATCTTTGCAAGATGTTATTAGGTGTATATAAACAAATATAGTAGATGGTGTCTGTAGGTAATTGCATGGTGTCACAAACAGTAGTCTGACATAGCCGTTGCCTTTTCTCATCTGCAGGTGTGTGTTGTTTCAGCGCAGTATGGCTGTGGTCATCCGCTTGCAAGGTCTCCCGATTGTGGCGGGGACCATGGACATTCGCCACTTCTTCTCTGGATTGACCATTCCTGATGGGGGCGTGCATATTGTAGGGGGTGAACTGGGTGAGGCTTTCATCGTTTTTGCCACTGATGAAGATGCAAGGCTTGGTATGATGCGCACAGGTGGTACAATTAAAGGGTCAAAAGTAACGTTGTTGCTGAGCAGTAAAACTGAAATGCAGAACATGATAGAACTCAGTCGTAGGCGTTTTGAAACTGCCAATCTAGACGTGCCACCAGCAAATGCTAGCAGGTCGGGACCACCCCCTAGTTCTGGAATGAGTGGAAGGGTTAACTTACCTACTACTGTACCTAACTTTAATAATCCTTCTCCTAGTGTAGTAACTGCTTCTACTACGGTGCACGAAAGCAATAAAAACATACCCACATTTTCTACTGCCAGTATTGGGACTGCTCCTCCAAATCTTGGGAGTACCTTTGGTAATCCAACATTTAGCTCAACTATACCTAGCACAGCATCCCCAATGAACACAGTACCTCCTCCACCAATCCCTCCTATCCCAGCTATGCCATCTTTGCCACCAATGCCTTCTATTCCCCCTATACCTGTTCCACCTCCTGTACCCACACTGCCTCCTGTTCCTCCAGTTCCTCCAATACCCCCTGTGCCCCCTGTACCTCCAATGACGCCTCTGCCTCCCATGTCAGGAATGCCTCCTATGAATCCTCCACCTGTAGCACCCTTACCCACTGGAATGAATGGGTCTGGAGCAGCAGTGAATATGAACAGCGGCTTGAATCCATTGTTTATTGGTCCCATGAATCCTGTAAATCCTATCCAGATGAATTCTCAAGGTAGTGTCAAGCCAATTCCAATCAATCCAGATGATTTGTATGTCAGCGTTCATGGAATGCCCTTTACTGCAACAGAATCTGATGTGAAAGACTTTTTCCTTGGGCTCCGTGTGGATGCAATCCATATGCTGAAGGATCATGTAGGTCGAAATAATGGAAATGGACTAGTTAAGTTTTTTTCTCCTCAAGATACATTTGAAGCTCTGAAGCGAAACAGAATGCTGATGATTCAGCGCTATGTTGAAGTTAGTCCTGCAACAGAGAGACAGTGGGTAGCTGCTGGAGGCCACATAACTTTCAAGCAAACCATGGGTCCCTCTGGGCAAGCACATCCTCCTCCCCAGGCTCACCCTAGGTCCAAATCTCCCACTGGACAGAAAAGGTCGAGGTCGAGATCTCCCCATGAGCACGGTTTCTGTGTTTATTTGAAAGGTCTTCCCTTTGAATCGGAGAACAAACACGTGATAGATTTTTTTAAAAAGCTGGATATAGTTGAGGACAGCATTTACATAGCTTATGGACCTAATGGGAAGGCAATTGGGGAGGGGTTTGTTGAGTTTAGGAATGAAGCTGATTATAAAGCAGCTTTGTGTCATCATAAGCAGTACATCGGGAATCGCTTCATTCAGGTACATCCAATTACTAAAAAGGCAATGTTAGAAAAGATAGATATGATTCGTAAAAGATTGCAGAACTTCAGCTATGATCAGAGAGAAATCCTGATGAATGCTGAGGGAGAATCAGGCTTGCCAAAACTGTGTGCACATATATCTAATATTCCATACAATATAACAAAAATTGAAATACTTCAATTTCTAGAGGGACTGGCAGTAGAAGAAAACTCTGTACAAATTCTTGTTGATAATAATGGGCAAGGTTTAGGACAAGCAGTGGTTCAGTTTAAAGCTGAAGATGATGCTCGTAAGGCAGAGCGCTTGCACCGGAAAAAACTGAATGGAAGAGATGTTAATTTGCGTTTGATAACTGTAGAAGAAATGAGAGATATTGAGAGAAACCCATCATCTCAAGGGAAGAAAATCCTGAAAATACCGATCCAGGGAAATGCAGCTGTGCCAGGGGCACAGGGTCCTGGTGGGGATGAGCATGCCTTCTTGGGGGGAAATGCTAAAGAAGCAAATAATGGTCCTCCGTTCAATTTCCCTGGTAACTTCAGCGGGTCTGGCACATTTGGTCCCCCTTTACCACCGCCTGGAATAGGTGGATTTCCTGATTCTAGACCAGGAATACCCACAGTTGCAGCTAGTGGTTTACCTAGTGCAAGTATTGAGGTACCAGGTTTTGCAGGTGGTCCTGCTAATTTGAGTGGACCAGCAGGTTTTGCAGGGGGTCCTCAGACATTTGGTAATGGTCCTGGCAATTTAAGTGGGCCCCCTGCCTTTGGTGCTGGTCCTCCAGCAATTGCTAGTGGTCTTGGACATCTAAGTGGACCTCCAGGGTTTGGACCCGGACCAGGAAACATACATATTGGTGGACCCCCAGGTTTTGGAACAGGGTCTGGGAAGCCAGGGCCAACTGTCATTAAAGTGCAGAATATGCCCTTTACTGTTTCAGTGGATGAAATTTTGGATTTCTTTTATGGTTACCAAGTGATCCCTGGTTCAGTGTGCTTAAAATACAATGAAAAAGGCATGCCCACTGGAGAAGCAATGGTTGCATTTGAGTCTCGTGATGAAGCTATGGCAGCTGTTGTTGATTTAAATGACAGACCTATAGGTTCCAGAAAAGTAAAACTTGTATTAGGGTAGCTGTTCATCAAGTAGTTGTAGAATAGATATTCATAGTGCTGTGACAAATGCATCTGGATTGGTTTTTATAGTTTTTCCAGGATAGAACCTGTGGATTGTTTAAATTGTAAAACAGATGGGTTTTGATCAGACAGAGCACTGGGTTAGCCATTACATGAGAAACACTGCAAGGAGAGATGTGCGGTGGATTTTCCTCGCACAAATGTTTTGAGAAGCTGGACAGATTCTTATTCGTCGTAAAAGTTTGGTAAACTCTTCTGGACACAGTGCTTATTGAGAAACTGAGATTGGTTTGACATAGTTTTGGATAAGGGAAATAGATTAAGTCAGTGAAGCTCTTGAGTGGTGTTCTTGTAAGCCATTGTAAATTAGATAGCTATTTTTAGATTTGGTTAAAAGCTGGCTGAATTCGCTTTGTTCACAGGTCAAAGCTTTGTTTAAAGTCCTGATTTTATTCTGCAACTGAATGAATTCTCAGTGTACACAGATCAATTGTTTTGTATATGTATCTTTATTTTTTCCAAAATTCTCACTGTATGAACAGTTGAATTATGCCCTTTGCTGATGTGTCTACCAAACTAATTCCTATGAGTATGAGCAGAATCGTTCTGTAAAATTCAAGCTGTTCTTTGTGGTATAACCTTTAGTTATTTATATATTACAATTATAACTGTGCAGAATAAGACTTTTGCCACAAATATAGCTAACCTCAAACATAAATCATATGAGTTTTATAGTACATTTAAACTATTTTCAGTTGAAAATAATCATTATTGTTTAAGTAGCTTGATTTGTTAGGATTACACAAATCAGTTGGGAAAGGATCTTTGACACTAGTTGGATATTGGTGTTTCTCACATGTCTCTTGAACTCCTCACATAGAGTCTCTGCTAAGAGAACCAAAGTGGTGATTATTAGTAGAAGATGGAAGTCCAGAAAAAGTTTTAAATTAGGTTATAATGAAAGAAACTTGTATCTTCAGCAACTCTGTTGTGAATTACTGGTATGGGTGAATTCAGAGATAAAATTTATTTTTCTCCAAAACTTGAAAATACTGAGTTTACTATATATTTTTGCAATAAAGTTGTGCTGTTGTATTCAAAGTCTGTAAAGAATTGCCATTTTCTTTGTTGTGCAGTGAAACCTTCCATGGAAAAACAGAGAAATGGAAAGGAAGTAATTACGCAAGTGAAAAGTAGAATTCTTTTCGTTCATCCTTGCTTGGCTTATGATAAATTTTAAGACTTGGTCATTGCCTGAAAAAAATCCAGCTATTCCCTGCAAATCATTGTACTTAAACATAGTGAACTGCAAACTGTTTGGGTTTTTTTGACAAAGAAGAACAGTGCCTTTTGGTGTTGCATACCATGGAACACTGAAGTGTATGGGCAGGCAAAATTGAGAGGTGCAAGTGGCAACAGTTTTATTCATGTGGTGTGTAGGAGAGATTTGCAAACCTGTGCAGCGCTGCGTCCTGAGAGGATTTCACAGTACAGGAATCCCTGGAAGGATTGTATAAAGGTGTACTTCAATAAAGAGGCGGTTGCATTACACAGATGCTTCTGTAATTCATTAGCATAATTTTGTTTTGACAGATTACTAGGTGGTCCCAACTTTGGAAAAGTCATGTGATTTGTATATACTGTTTAAAATTAAGCCTCCTGTTAATAAAACTGTCTGTCTCTAAAGCTTCATGTTATGCATTTCAAGAGTCTTTGGGAGTAATGTTTCAACAGCAGATCTTTGTTTCTTTCTTTTGTTTCCCGACAGTCTGAAAGTACTCTTCCTGATGTCAGAAAGATGTGTGATTAGGAGTCAAGTCAGTTTATTTTAAAACTTTGCTCTTTGTTTTTTAAGCAACTTTTATTAAAGTTTCATACTATATTGGAGTTTTTTGGGTGCTTGTTTCTTCATGTTTCACATTAGAATAAAATTACTGAAAAGGAAAACTTGGCTTCGTTGTTCACAGAATTGATTTAAGATAATAGTGTGTGTTGGGTCACCAAAACTGGTGATAACTGCTTTTTCAAGTTCAAATGCATCACAACAATGCTTGCCTTGTTGTGAAATGGAATTAAACTACAGGTGTCTGGAATTAGATACACAGTAATGTGTTACTGTCTCGATTTCACATCGTGATCCTCTTGGTAATGGATCCAAGGCTTCTGGTGTTTGGGTTAGACACAGCATATCCTGTGAAACATGCTTGTGTGCCTGTTCCTTTGGACTTGCTAAAAGTGCAGGTTTGTTTTGGAAAGCTTTTTTCTAATTCTTAATTTTTCTGCATGGTCTAAAGATGTTTCAATGCTTATCTGAAAAAAAAGCACAAACCAGAAAGCCATGGGTGTTGGGAATGTTGACTTGGATGGAATGTTTAAATGGAGGATTTTGGGTGGGTCAGGGCTCTTCATTTTGCCAAGCAGTTGTTCTCCTTATCTTTTAGCGTAAATTAGCAAATATCCCCTCTTCCTTAAGAGTAGGCTCTTGGAAAAAAAAATAGGAAGTCATAGCATGCTTAGGTTTTCTGTATGTATGAGAAACAGTACATCAACTCAAATTGTTACAGTTGATCCTTTAAAACATATACAGAGAAAAGTTCATTATAAAGGGTTAATGCAGACTGTTTACTGTGACAACATGGTTTCATGTTAGAAGTAGCCTTAAACTGCACGTTACGCTAAATTATCAGTGATGCCTGTAGACTATATGTCTAGAGTTTATAAAATTGTTTACTTAGCGATTGTCTATATTCATGAACAGCCTTAAAAATAAGGGGTAGGACCTCTGAGGTCCCATCTCCAATGTGGAAGGTACAAAACTGCTGTTAGATGTAACCCCTCAAGCTGATTGCTAGCAAGAGGTAGCAATAGACAGAATCAGCTGATGGACACTGCTCAAATCCCCAGCTGTTTTGAGCTTGATGCCTTGAGTGTCAGGAAGTTAACATCCTTCTTGGCCTCACTGGAGCAATACAGTCAGTGACAGTGATGCCCCAATTTCTCCAAATAATGGCAAGAAGATACTTGTGTTTATATAACTGGCTAAGTTGATGTTTTTAGCAATTCCTTATGTGTCTAAGTACTACTGCTGAAAAAAAAATGGTAAAATGTTACATTCACAACATGATTTGTTTAATGTATGGGGTTTTTTCCCATTCTAAATATAAATGAATGCAGTTAGTTAATGATAAAATTGTGACTTACATGAAAGAACTTCAGTAGTTGGGTGAAAGTGTGACTGAGTATTACCCAATTTCAAGCAGTTACCCATAAATGTTACAGTCAGATTTTGTTGGCATTCTGTAATATCAGCATTAAAACCAGTTCTTTACTGATGAATTGTTGCTATGGTCTAAATGTAGATTTATGAGAGGTTTGAGGCTTTGTAGGTTTAAAGAAATCTGAAGGATGCTTTATTTTAAGTAGCATTTCTTTCATAGCATGTAGTATTTTCCTTGAGTGTCTGCCCTGAATTTGTGTTGACTGGAGAGAAAGATCGATGCAAAAATGAAGACTGTAGTTGTGTACCAGATGACACTGAAGGTCTGCCTTTTAAAAAATATATGTGCTGCTCAGTTCTACATTGCTTATGCGGTCCCTAAAGTCATTGCCTATATTTGGTGAAATCAGCAGCTTGTTTTGCTGAGAGTATTTTGGAGCACTGAAGACTGTAGACTCTACAAAAGAGCATGTTTCCAGTTTCTAGGCACACCAGTGACGCGTTAAATGTAAATAATTATTGTGGTTTCTTTATTTTGTTTCTCCTCAGTCTTCTGCTGTGGTGGTTCCTAAGTTGCTGCTTCTCGTAGTAAGTGCTGTTGGTCCTCAGCGTGTTGTTCAGCAGCACTGAACTGTGTTGGCCTTTTGATCTGCAAAACTGAAACTACTCTGTATTATGGACCATTTAAAACATCTGTTTGGCCAGTGGACCACTGTTCGAGAGCAGTTGGTTTAGCTTCATATTCCAGTATATGGATTAGACCCTGAAACAAAGGATTGCAGTTCTTGTTCAGTATGGACTCTAGTGCAAGAAAACAACTAGTTGCTATGTTTTCTAATTGGTTGGAAAGAAGCAGTTTTGAAACTGGACATATTAGGAAACATTTAGTTTGAGTTCAGAGAAATATACAAATTAGTTTTATGTCAGTTTGCTGCTTTAGATGTGCATGTCTTTGAAAAGAAAATGAGATGCTAAATTCTGTTGCTGTACGTTTGTGATAAACTCTGCTTTGGCCTGAAGGCGGAGTTGCCAAATACATTTGGTTGTCTTTGCTCTTTTCCATGTTTGCTGATGCAGCTTCATGCTCTGTGGCAGTATTTTTTTTCATGGCTTTGGAAAAACTGAGCTAGAGTTTGTGTACGGAGGGAGAGGAAGGGAAGCTGTTTAATGCTTCTGCAGGAAGAGTAACTTCAAAGTGTCCTCTTCCTATCTGTTTTTTGGCAGTGAGAATGTCATTGCAGTTCAAAGATTTGTTTTTTTCTACAGTCTGGATTTTCCATGGAATGAAAACCTGTTGATTGGTAGTACACACATTGATTTGTGGCTGTGTACTGAAATCCATCTCTCTTTCCCTATCTCATGATCAGGTAGGTCTAACTGTGGCTAGTTTTCTGTACAGATGACCTTGTTAGTAATTTTCTTGGAGCTTTGTTACTATGTGGAATGTTTTGGGTGTTGTTTGTGCAGGGAGTGTTTCCCACCCCCCTGATCTGGGTGCTTTTCACTCCTGGCTATAAACACCAAAAAGCAGCCCTAAAAATGTTCCTTTTTGGTAGCTCCAGCCTGAACATGGGTGTCAGAGGGTTTGGCTGTGACTCCTTTCACTTGCTGGTATTCACTTCTATGCAGATTCCTTTGTTACCTTTCTGGGTTTGTTTGTGTATTCACAGCATGGCAGCTTCAGAGAGAATTAGCCAGATGAGTGCTGAGTTCCGTTACTGCTTCTGCAGAGGCAAAGCTTAGTCCTTTGTGTAAGGAGTACACTATCTTGTGTGTTCACATGTTTACAGCCTGAAATTCAAATGATCTTACTAGTTGCTTCCCATAAATACATTAGGTAAGCTTTCAGAGACAAGGAATGTGTTTTCTTTCAGCATGAGTCTGAGTTCCACAAAATCAGTTTGTAACTCTGTATTTGCTATTCTCACACCAGCTTCACCATTTTCCTCAACTTTTGAGTTCTTTCACTATGAATGACCAGTGAATTAGACCTGGTTGATCATAGATCATAGCCAGGAAAAACTTTGGAGCCTGGAGTGGGGATTGCCCTTACGGTGCACAGTACACAGGAGTGTTTATTTGAAGTTTAAAACCAAAAAGTAAGGACTTGTAAGGCTTGCACAGGGAAAATAGGAATTAAACCATCCAAAAACTCTCTATGGCATAGTGTGGCCTTTTGGACTGGTCACTACTTCAGAAGGGCTTGCGACTCTTTGAACTCTTTGTGTTGTAGTTACAGTCTTGTTAAACAAGGAATTGGTTGGATTGTATGGCTCTGATTTCTGACCACCTGAAGGAAGGTGGAACTTCAGCTAGCAATTTCAGATTTTGGAACAAATAATTTAATGTCAACTGTTTTCCATTGAATGTGGATGTACCACTGCTTTTTGTGACAGTAGAAAGCTTAGAAATGCTTTCTAGTCACTTAGGCAGGTTGGGGAGGAAAGCAGTGATATAGTCAGAACCTAAATTAGTTCAAGAATTCCTTTTAGATAATTTTGGTTGAGTGCCTTTTATGATGAAATTCATAGGATCTCTGTCACTACAATTTGAAGTCTCTGTGTAGCACCCATTTGTTTAGTGATCTTGCTGTGGTGGCATTTGCCAGAATGTGCTTCTCAGTGAGCACTTTATGAAGCTTCTTTGTTTTCAGCAGTATAACCAAAGCATTGCTACTTGATGGGAGGATGGATATGGATTGTGAAAAACCCTTGCTTGTTTGAACAGGAACCTCTACTCTGAAGTGAAAATAATGGTTGCCAATACTTTTTCATTATTGGGTAAATGTTTCTAATACAAGGGCAGAATTTATAAACCATGTGTGTGTGAGCAACACTAGTGCAACCAGCTATAAAAGTGAAGAGGCTAATTAAAGTAACAGTAGACATTGGCAGTTCTCTGATTGAATGTATGGGAAACCCTGTTCCTTAAGGAGGGGAGGCAGAGTTATTAAATATCACAGATTCATCTGCCTAGGGTTCCGCCACTACATTCCAGTGTTGTTGCAGCGCCAGTTTTCTGTGTTACAGGTCTAGTATTATATGAATATATGAGAATGTTTTTAATAGCACTTTTGAGCTCTCTTCAGATATTGACTTGAGTGCTTTTGGGAGGTATGTGTGTGGAGTGGTGGTGTTATAGCTGATTTGTCTCCCACTAACTGGTATGCCAGTGGCAGAATGCTTTCATCCTCACTTGAAGGGGACTTGAATTTTATCATCAGAGATGGGGCATTAGGGGGGAAATTGAAAGGTTGAGGCCAAGCTGTCGTACTTTTGCTATAGTGAAAACAGTGAAGTGCTGCACTAATCTAATGAAGAATGTACATGGGTTCAGAAACTTCAGCACTAAGTTTATGTGAAAAGGAGCACAATAAACCAGTGACTAAATACTTAAATTCTTAAACTGATCTGAAATGTAAATTCAGCTGTTGTGATAGAATGTATGAGATAAGTAATTAATTGATCTAAATGAGTTGCTGTTAAACAGTTAAACTTGAACTCTTCAGCCTTATGTTTTCTTAAATTGTAAATCAGAATATTTTTGATGGCAAGTCTTTTTAAAGTTTTTTTAAAGACAACTTTAAGTGGTAACAACTACTTAAGTCAGTGTGTATATTTTAACTGGATGTATATCTTCAAAAAGCCTTTCAAATATATGTGGAAAATAACATGCACAACACCATCACCTACTGCACAAATGTCCTGAATTTTTTGAAGGCCTTTCTTTGTCATCTGGACACTTAGCCCTCCCTTTGGGTAACTGACTCTGTAGTTTTGTTAAGACAATAACCCAAATAGCACTTCTTCCTTGCAGCACAAGCACTATATCATGCTGCTTCCTTGAATGAGTAGGCAGTATTTGGCTACTTTAATGTCTCCAGGAACAGAAGACTTTGTAGTCTTTTCCTTCTGCGTTCCTTCTGTAGTCTTTCCTTATTCTGCATGATAGCTTGTGTTACTTTTTGTATTAAATTTCGTCATTAGTTAGGTCTGTAAAAACAGCTTCAAGCAGAAACAACAGTAAGTTTTCTGAAACCTAAAATGCTTAGTTTTAAACTAAATAATAAGTGAATGTACTATGAATCCTAATTAATCTGCAGGTTATGTATCTCTATGAAATACCAGCTATTTGAGTGCAGTGACTGGAATGAATATAACCATAGGATCACTTAATTTCGTTATCATGAAAAGTGAGAGGAATCCCTGTAACGGTGTTCTGTGCTAGCCATGGTATGGTGATATAACTTTCTGTCTTGTTTAGGTTTGAAGAAGTAGTTTAGGTAGGAAGAACCTGATTTTGAAATTTTTTGGGCAGCTCACAGATACAGTTTTAATATTTTTGTGCTTTCCAAATTCCCTTGCTACTGCATTAGGCTCGCATAAAAGCTCTGAATCTGTGATGGACAAATGGCTGTTGTGCCGAGCTAGTCTGATGTTTGTCCTGACTGCTGCCTGGTTGAGACAGGTAGTGCTCTGCAGTTTGTAACCCAAGTTTGCAGGTTCCACCTAATGGTGGTAAGTCCGAGTCTCTCTGCTTAGAGTGAATGTAATTTATTTCATTCTTTCGTAGCTGTTAAATTTACTCTGTATTTTTCATCGAAGGAATTTTTGCTTGGAGAATTCCGTCTGCCTTAGTGCAGTCATGTTTCTTAAAAGTTTATTGAAACTATTCATTTCACTTTGAGAAAAGGAAGAGGGTCCCTGGTGGGAGTTGTAGGAGTTTTCAGGTGCTTTCTCAAGGGTGTGGAAGACCTTTGTAGCAAATTCAAACCTGATGACAACAGATTTCTTCAGAGTATAGATTGGAAACTATTACAGTGTGTATACTGTGGGTAGCAGACATGGAAGAGCATTGAGGAAATAGCTGCTGCCTGCATTTGTGTAATCTCTTCTCCCTTAATGCAGGAAGATCGTGTGATCATTTTGGCCCACTTGTCCCTGACACAAATGGAGTGGCTTGAACCCACTATTGTAATGAGTTTGTGCTTTTGTGAAGGCACACTGGCAAGAGAAGTTGAATCTGTAACAGAACAGAAAGGGAACATGAGGTCTGTTTGGTGTTTGTGGCCTTTAAATGGTTCTATTGTTAGTCTGGATGGGCGAGAGAAAAAACAGCTTTTAAAATCCCTTGCCATATCCACTTCCTTAATGTCAGGCTTTTGTGGTGGTGGGATTTTTTTTTTTTTGTTGTTGTTTTGAAGTGTCATTATTTTACAACAGATTAGGATGGAGAAGTTCAGATGTTCATACTATAGGTGGTAATAATTAGTGACAGAAAGTAGTATCAGTGTGAATCTCTCTCTTAAAAGGAAGCATACACTCAAAAGCAGAAAGAACTGAAAGAGTATTGACACTTAGGCTGAACTTGCAATGAATAAGTCAAAGAAATCAATTTCCTGGGAGTACTGCAGAACTAATATTAAGGTTTGGGATTTTTTCGGGATCATGTTTTGTGAGCTAGATTTAATATTAAAGTCCATAAAGAAGAAAGCCTGACATAAAATGTGAAGGGGTAATGTGGTTCTTAAAGTGTGAGAAATTGAAAGGTCACTTCTGCTTTATGTCCTTACTAATTTTTTAGGCAAGAGTTGTCACTGTGCCATAATAACTGCAGGGCAACTGAGAGTAGTGTAAAGACTTCCTCTGTAGTATTTCAGTCTTTTCTGGTGATGATTCAAGAAGTGCAATGAAGGAAGAAGGTATGACAATGTTTTCATTGATTAAATGGCTGTTGGTGCAATGTAGCCACCAAAATCCTTCATGTGAATTCGATAAAATAGCAAAGATCAGTAAAATGTATTGCTGGCATATTTGTATTTAAAGTCTTACTTTGAACTCATGCTGTTCACACAGTATAGACTAGTCTAGACAGATGGACTTACTGAGTTTCTGCCTTGAAGTCACTGTGCCTAGTTTTGGAGGAATAGGTAAAATGGTATGATTGTGGTATAGCTACAGGATAGTAGTACTATAGTTTAGATTCCAGAGTTTGGGAAGGGTAGAGGTTGTGAAGGGGAAAGCAGAATGAATGCTGAGGAATCACTTCAAAAATCATGGGCTGCATGTAAGTAAGAATTGGTGTGGAGGTACTTGGTGAAACTGCAGTGTAGTTGAAGAACCAAATAAGAAGAATATGGTGTAGTCTTTGATCCTAGCTTAGGGAGTTTGGATGGAAAAATGGAAGAATGAGTAGTAGATAGCTGGATTAACCTGGGGAATGGGACAGAATGTTTAGGCCTGAAGTAGAAATAGCTGGAGTTTAAGGGAAAGAACAAGACCTTACTGGAGAAAGGCAAAACCAATTTGCAATATAAAATACATGTTTGGGGTTGTTACAAAGGTCTCTGTGGTTGAGATGTTAAGTCTGTTTTTCAATTAAGTTCTTCAAGTTTCAGTAATAAATACTTGAGAATTATGGTGAGGGGAAAGAGAAAGAAATATTTATTTATTTATTTATTTATTTAGTTATCTATCTATCTATCTATTTATTTATTTATTTATTTATTTATTATTTCAGCTGAATAAATATGAAAGGAATGGGGGGAAAAATCTTACTTGGTGGGAGGAGTCAGTGAACATTTAGGATTGCAGGTACTGTTGTGGCTTAAATCCAGTGACTGACTCCAAAGCCCTAGCCTGTGTTAAGTTAGTTTTTCAAGAAAATGGGTTTTTGCTATTATGCTGTTACTGTGAAGAACTTTGAAATATGTTTTCTTTGCATGAGGAGTTTGGTTTAGTAATAGATTTTGCTGAAGTCCAGGTGTTAATTTGAAACTTTTTGTAATTTAATATGTTCCAAACTAGTATTTGAAATAGTTTCAGTTTTGACCTATCAGTTTCTAATTTCTCAGAAAAGTGGAGAATATATCTAAAGTGAAGGTATGCATGATAATTTCTTTGAGTTTATTAGTCATGATTAAGGGGTATATTGGTGGTGTACAGTTAACAGTGAACATTGTGCAGGTGGAAAAGTGAATTTGTAGAAGGTGCTTTTTCCCCAGAGTTGGGACTTGGCTCTTGGGTGGGGGGAAGCTTCAGTAAAGAAGATGAACTGATTGAAGTTGCACTTGTTTGCATTTCTTACTGGAAATTACCAAGATTACCATGCCATTTGTGATTGGGCTTTGTTTCAGCTTTTTTTTTTTTTTTTTTTAAATTTATTTACTGTTCTAGTCTTGTTATTTTTGTTGTTATAAATGGGAGCTTTGCCCCTCAGTCAGTTTCTGGGAGCTCCTTGGAGGTTGGGTTGACAGAGCTTATTCCCATTGGCTGACTTTGGACACACTGTCCCCTTCCCCCCGTCCTCCCCCGTCCCCACCATTTTCATGGTGATACTGGAGCTTCAGGGTTCATGTGGAGACAACTCAGTGGATAGAGCCAGGTTGTACCTTCCTGCATGTTCAGCAGGCCCGTAGGTGTGCAGTGGTCAATAAAGTGTTTGATGAGGCCTGCAGTCCAGTTCTGAGCTCAGGGGCTGGGCTGGTGGTCTTATCCTTGATCGTGGCTCAGAGTTTCAACACAGCCTCTGCTTCAGCCTGGAGGAAATCTGTCTGTCCTCCCTGAGAGCTCTCATCCCTGGAATTAAGGCTGGCCGATGAACCGTGGGAACTCTTTACCAGAACTGATTCAAGTTGACACCGGTTTCTTTAGAAAGTTGTTCTTCATAATATTCACCATTCTCTTTCTTTTATAACACTTAGAAGATGCCTTTTGTTTCAGGTTATATGTCACATTTGTAATAGCGGTTAATTAACCCCTTGTATGCATGGTGACAGCTTGGAACACAGTGTGGAGAATAGTGATTTATTCCCTGCCTGTAGCAATGGTGATCTTAACCCACTTGCATTCCCACTGCAAACCGCCAGAAATAATGAAATGATAGAAAAAATTGCAGCCATTTATATTTTCTGCAGAACATCTAGGGCTGTGGGATGAGGTTGTGTGGCCTATGGAAGAGCTGTAGGGCTGAAAAAGGCCTTTATTGACTAATAATTTGTGGACTGTGGTCCTTCTCATTAGACTCCCTTAATCTCAGTTTAAAATGAATGCATTTTAGTGCATCTGGTGTTACAAACCTAGCTGTAGGATTTCTTTCAGAGCCTTATGGTGTTCGGGAAAGAAGGATCAAATTATAACTTTTATTCTGATAACATTCAGAAAGTGATCCTGACCTCAGCACTAGGACTAGCTGTGTAATATCAAACCCCAAAATATAACAGGCTGCCCCCTCAAAATTGAACTAATAATAAGAGAAGGCATTGCTTCTGCTGGTCTGCATATTTTGGGATCATAGCAAAAAAAGAGAGAAGGAGCTTTGAAAAAAGTTGGGTGATAACTGGAAGATGTGGGATTAAACTAAGCAAGAGACAAGGGGGAGAGGGCAAGTTTTCAATAAGTGCAAGATAAAATAACTTAGATGCTCTGTTACATGTGTTGGGTTAATTTCTTGAGTTGTTGGATAGCAAAAGGCCAATATGATGAAAATTGCATCAGGGGCATTCTGCAGGCATGATTGCTGACATTTGTGGTGGGTTTGTAAGCAGAATGTAAGGCAGGAGTTATGGCCAGTCCAGCACAGAGTAAATTCTTTGGAAATCAGCTGTCCTGGAGCAAATGCATTAAAGCCTCAAGTTTGAGTTAAACAAGGTGTTAAATTAATGTGTAAAATTTGGTGTACACTGAAATAGAGATGGTTGGGTATTTTGTACAGTATTTAATGAGAATTTATTAGTATGATTAAATACTAAAAAAAATGCAGGTTTTCTTGGGTTGAATCCTTGCTTATGTTTCATTTTATGCAGAGCAGCAAAACCAGGCTGACCCACAACGCTGTATTCAGTGATAGTGCTACCGTTTTCTCTCAAGAAGATACCACCTCCTTGCACTGCTAAAAGTAGTGCTGATGGTATTTGATGCCATGAAGTTATTAGATTTTTTTCTTGTCCTCTGGGTAGACTGTGGGTTCCGTGAGCTGCCATGCTGGGGTGATCACACCAGTCTCACCCAGTGCTGCACCCAGACAGTGCTCACTGTCTTCACCTCATCCTCCCAGCCTGAAGAGGAGCCTCTGGCCTTCAGGCTTACTGAGGGATGGAAGTGTATAAAACAAGCTATGTAATTCAATAATTCTCACTTTAGAGTGTCCAGCACTTGATCTTTAGTTGACTAAATGGTGGCACTCATACAGGAGGGAGAAGTAAAGAGTTTATTTATCCTTCAGGCACTCATATGTGGCATTTTGGGGAAATGCAAGACCCTCCAAAGCTCTGAACTGGGACAGTTAAAGCCTTCAATCACACTTGGTTTAGAGTTTTCTTCAGCCATAAGTGTACAGTGTTTTCTTCTATTACAATTGACTTGCCTTAAGCTTTGGTTAAGCTCAGTCACTAGAGGAATAATGAATTTAATATTATAGACTTGTCAGTGTGTAGATTTTCTGTATTTTGGAAAGTTTTCTGTGTGGAAGTTGCTTTTTCTGCAGAAATGTGAAAAAAATTGGAAGTTCTGAAATGCTCATATGAAACGCCAGAAAGTAGCAGGTAGTTGCTTATTCTTCTGAGTGTGTAGCATAGATGTCCTTTGTAATTTTCCTATAAAGCAGCTTTTTCTCTTTCATCTTGGTTTGATTGTTTAGGACCAACTTCTTTACTGCTGTGCTTAATTTCGATGTAGAAGAGCTCTATTGAAAAGTTGAAATTTATCTTCATATGCATTGTACAGCAATTGGAGTTTACGATCATCTTTACAGGGAGAAGCTGGTATGCATAGTAAAAATGATTTTGCCTTTTTAAACTGGACCTCAGTTTGGTTGTCTGAGCATTTCTTAAATTGTACCTAGTATGGAGCTATTCTGTGTTTTACTTAAACAAGTGGGAATGACATCTGGTTGGGCAGTGAAAAACTTCTCTGGAATATGTGCTTGGGCTCTTGCAGATTTCTATGGATAGTATTTTGCTCTAGTGTTGTTAGGGATAACATGGGTGATACATTTTTTTTTCCTTCAAAATGTGGTGTTATATCATGTGCAATTCTAAATAAGAGCAAAAAATAGAGGTACCTCATGGATCTGAAGCTGTATGTTGGAAACTCTTCCCTTGAGGGAATGTACAGAATTTGGCTCAAGATGGAACTTCACAGGTGATTCCTCTCACCAGTAAGATCCCCAGGGAGCAGTGGATCAGATGTTTGTGGCTATTGTCCGTATAATTGTTGATCATGGGAGTGTAGCACAACCTCAGCTGTATTTTACAGGCTATTTCAAGCAACAGCACTTACCTGGTGGCTTGCTTACGTTGCCTTTTTGTTTGAAACCACTATGATGGGATGTACCTAGTAGCTCTATTTTCTGTATTCTAAAGAAAGTTTGAATTTATTACTGCTTTTGGAGTTAGTTTTCACTTGGTAATCTGAATTTCTGTGGCTAGATTAGTTTTGAAACTTCCAGACCATGCTGTACTTAAATGTACTAGTGGCAGTTGGAGGTTGTTAAACTGTCATTATTGCAAGCTGAATGGGATCAATGTATAATAAATTCTTTATAAATGAAATGTGATAACTTTGTGGAGAGTAGCTTGCTTTAGCTGCTGGTTTTGCTTTGGAAATACCTACTGTCTTCTGTAAACCAGAAGGTTCAAATAGTAGACATCAATATTAATTATCAAGGGTGGTTGTGAGGGGAAAAATGGGAAAACTGCATTTTAGGATTTCTGAAACTGTTGGAAAAATTTGTGTTGCAACAAATGTAAATAATAGTCTGTCATTATAAATACTGTCGCAAATCTAAAAACAAGGTTTATTTTGTGTGAACAAATGGATTCAAATAAGTATGCTCTATGAAAATTCAGTGAAACAACATGAAATGTGGTTTTGAAATGATGATTCCAGTCTGCAAGCTGAATACAATTGGTGTTCTTGAATGCATGCTGAGGAAAAAAAAGGAAGGCTGTTAATAAAAATAATAAAACCCGAAGTTCTCTCAGTGTAATTGCAGCAAACTGTATTCTTAGCATGAAATCAGAGCCTTTGTACACTGTTAGAGCTTAGTAATCACTAGAATATTGTTCTTTGATCATGTGTCTACTGCACATCACTGGTAAGTGGTGAAGTGTTACTGCTCTGACAGTGTCAGCACTGGGTGATGCTGTAGTGCCTGTCCCTTGCAGTGAGCTGGCATATGCCAGCTCGGCAGCTTGGAGTAATGAAAAATGCCAAGATGACATTGCAGTGTTGTGTGTAAGTGCAAATCAGAGAAAGCATCACAGGCTTCTGCTTAAAGAGGAACAGGATGCGGGGTTGTGTTAGGTGTGGCACGGTTCTAAGTCCAAGCACTAATTGCTGGCATTTTGAAAACTTTTGGGATTGTTACTTCTCTTGGAGGAAAAGAACTGGGACTCTTTGGAAAGAAGTGGAGAAGAAAGTCAGCCAATATATTTCACCTAAACTGTTCACTTTTTTATAGAAAGAGAGATGCAATCACTATAGTTTACTATGAGAAATGAAAGCAAATTCCAGAAATCTTACTTTATGGAGGAGAAGAAAAAATAGTCAAGTTCCTCACCAATTAGAAAAACTAGCTACAACTTGATTTTTAACAGGATTTCATTATGATAATATTGGCTCAATTTTTTTCTTTTCCTCCATAAAGGCTTTTTTAAATATATATATATATGTTCGGGGATGAAGATAGGCTAAACTTTTGATCTTTCTAAGCTTTTCAGATGCAGATTTCCAGAGATTTGTGCTGCTCAGTTAACTGCATGAGCAGGGTAACTGGGCAAAGTTGCTTACCTGGGGGCTAAGCAGGTCTTCAGGCTTGGCTGAAATGGATTCTCTGTCTTAGCAGACCGACTACTTGTTGCTCTTGCTGCTGGGATGTCTATGACCAGGATTTTCTTCAGCTGCTATTCAAGGAATGGACTGATACTGGAGAACACCATACAATGTGTTTGGGTAGCCATGAGGTGAAAAGGATGTTGTGTGGGCTCTTTGAGGACATCCATAGGCAGTAATCTATAAAAATTGCTGTCTGAGGTTCAAACTGGTTTTTTTCTTTTTTTTTTCTTTTTTTTTTTTTAATCTGAATTTGTTAAGGAGCTCTCCCTCTTTTCATAAGGATTCAGTCTGTAGTTGTTAAACCTGCTTTCTTGTTATCCCCTGAGTTGCTGAGGAAGAGTGTACAGCCAGTTAGGACAGTTCCTACTCAGCTACTCCAAACAGCTGGCCTGCTTGTGCTCTGTTGTGTCTTGGTGGTTGTGTGCATCAATGAGTGCCCTGTGATCTCCTGATGGAGCAAGAAGATATAGTGCGGAAGGATCCCTTGTAGTTTGTAAATGTCCCCAGTGGTTCAGCAGAACATCTGGGCTGTATTTCAAGGGAAATCCTATGCCACTACTAAATTCAAAACAATCAGATGAGATAGCCTTCTGGGTTAGGGGGTAGGGTACTGGAAATCAAATCTTTGAAACAGTGGAGTATTTTCATAATTTCATTGCTGCTGATCTGGAGAAGATATTCATGCAGCAGATAAGAGGTGATTGGGTTTGAGGACTTGTGTGCCTTCACCTCCTGGCTTCATTGTGTTAACAATTGCTATCTCAAACTCTTCCTTTTTGATGTCTTTGTAACACAGAATAATTATGAATGGGCTTGTACTGCTTAAGAGATGCAGTAGTGGTTTCCTCCCAGAACGGAACCACTGCTGACTGGGGATGTTAAAGCTTATGGGGAGCTGTTTCTTTGAGGTTAACTTAACTCCTGATGCTTTGAGCTCTAGTGGGGAGGA
The DNA here is from genome assembly GCA_013396995.1 of Dicaeum eximium. NCBI lineage: Eukaryota > Metazoa > Chordata > Aves > Passeriformes > Dicaeidae > Dicaeum > Dicaeum eximium. The sequence continues at coordinate 27,931 of VWZP01005536.1, forward strand.
AAAGTGTTAATACAGAACTCCCTGTTTCAGTAGAGAAAAACAGAGGCAAAATGTTGGCATAGGAACCCAGACTGGATGTCCTAATCTTCTTGTCAAATAGTGGGTGTCAAACAAAGTTTTGTTGTTGTCTGTTCACACAAATGTGAGTCTGTGTGAGATGAAAGCTGGTCTGGTGGAATGAAATGTGTTGGTAAAGAAAGAACTTGATACCTGTGACTTGTGATTTTAGGATAAATATATTTATTAAAGTCAGTGGTTTCTTTGTGAATCTTACTTGGGATTGAAGGCAACTGAGTTGAAAATGGATGGCTCCTGCCAGTAGTTTGAACAGCTGATCCCCAGACTACTTCAAACAAGTTTTTAAAAATATGCTGGTGTTAAACCAAGTGATGATGATGACCTTAGTTGAAAGCTGCACTATGATCGTCTTTGCCTAAAGCTTTTAATGCTAATTTTTTAAAGCTAATTTTTACTGAGTGGTGGTTTTGTCCTGCCACCATCACTGGAGCACCTGAGTGCTATGTGCTGGCGTATTAAGTGACTTTGTTAACACTTGTCCAGGGTGGATTGCCGACTGGGATGTCCAAGGGATTAAATGTTGTACAATAAAAGCTGATCTCTTTGAGTTAAATATATTCACCCTGCAAGTTATGAGGAAGCTATGATGTACTTGGGTACTAAAAAGCCAAAGCGAGTATTTCCTTATTTTCCAGACTCAGAAGAAGCTTCTCTATTAAATAATCCTATGTAAAGCTCTAGTCCTCAAACTGTCCAGTTTCTGTAATATTTTGATCCTTGAAGGCTTATCTTCTAATTCAGTTTTGAGAATTTTAGCTGTTCCTTAAACAGAAGCGTCTGCAGTTTAATGTCTAATAAAATTTAGTTATCCCCTGTTTGCGAGATGATGTTACGGTGTTTTGGAAGCCAGCACGGCAAAGCACGGGGGCTCTGTGGCTCCCGTGGGTAAGCAGGGAGGGCTTTGGCAGTGCTTTCACCGCGTGGGGCGACTGTTCGGCGCGCGGCAGTGGCTGCGGCGCTGGCGGGACGGAGGTCCCTGTCCTGTCCCTCTGCAGGGCTGTGAGCGGCGGTCCCGGGGAGGGGACAACAAGCCCGGCCCTTTGTAGAAACCTGAGGCAGCAACACGCAACGTGGCAGAGAGAAGGGCTTCTGCGGGGGGAGCGGGAGCAGCGGGGAGAGCCCGGTAGAGATAGGTGAATTCAAGAGCCGAGGGGCGAGGCGGGCCGCAATTGGTACCCGGCTGCGCGGAGGTACCACGCACCTCCGTACCCGCCTGGCCCGGGGCGGGAGGGGCCGCGGAGCGCCGGTAGCCGCGGCCCCGCCCCGCCCGCGCGTGCCTCCGCTCCGCCGCACCGGGGGCACGCGGGGTTCCGGCCGGGCCGTCTGACGCTGTGCTCTGCCCGCAGATGGCCTCGTGCGTGTCCCGGGTGGAACTGTCCGTGTCCTGCTGGACCCTCCTCGACAGGGACCTGGGCTCCAGACCGGACCCCCTCTGCGTACTGCTGCAGGACACGGGTGGTAGCCGGTGGGCTGAGGTAAGACCGGCCGGTCGCGCGCTGTCGGTGGGTGTAAACACACCGAGTCTCCCTCTTTCCATGCCGTAGGTTCTCCTGGCACGTGCATGACATACTTAATTCGGATTTAGGAGTGGTGAGCAGTCCCATTGCCCAAACTCAAACCTTCAGTGGTTTCTTTAATTGCTGACTTGTTTGTTCAGAGTTGCATCAGGAGGCTCATTTGCCTGTAACGGTATGACTTGCCGTAGAGCACACACTCCAGAATACGTTGTTTCAGCAGTCTTTTCCCCCTGGTTTTCAGAATTTTCCCATACAATAGTGTTTTTCAATGCCATTTCCTTTCTCGGTGAGCCATCGATTAGCCCAGTTTGTCACTGAGCACGAGGCATGGTCCAGAGTTTGTAGCCTTGCTGGTGCCTGTGTTCACCTGGTGCAGGTAAAAAGCTGTGTGGGAGAATATGGGCTTCTTACTCATTATCAACAGCTTTGCTCCTGTGTTTGTGCAGCTAGATCGCACGGAAAAGGTCAAGAACTGCCAAGACCCTGAATTGTGCAAGAAACTGGTTGTGGACTACTACTTTGAGAAAGTGCAGAAGCTGAAATTCAGCATGTATGATATTGATAACAAGTCCTTTGATTTAAATGATGATGACTGCCTGGGAGGGATTGAGTGCACACTAGGACAGGTACGTGTAGACATGTTTAGTGATGTACAAAATAGCGGTGAGAGTTGGCTTTATAATAAAAAATGAAGTGAAAATCTGCTTTGTCAAAGGCTTCAACATATTCAAATTTGAAAACTCTGTTAAACACGTTCATTTGTGTTACCATTGAATGTGGTTAGAAAGCTCATTATGTTGATCACAAAACAAAGGTTAGAAATACAGGTATTTTGTAATTAATTGTTTAACTTAGGAGGAACTTGTAACACTAAAGACAGTCTAGGAGTAAGGAAGCATGGTGCTTGGAGGGCTCTCATGGAGTTTCCTTTGCACAAAGTGACCATCAGGTGGTAAATCGGGGGAAATAAGGCTACTTGAGATTTTATGTTCATTTCCTGAGAAGGGGTTTGTATAGCTAGGTAGGAGAAGAAAAGTGGGATTCATATTCTTAAAGAAAGACTTGATAAATTAAATAGTATTTTAAGTTTTAGTAGCTTTTTAGCTGCTTGTGATGACAATACCTCTTGTGTCTAAGAGGTAGCAAAAACAGGAAGCTAAAGTTAAGTTTGGAGATATGTTTGTGGGCATTGTTTCCTGGATAGTGAGAGAAGATGATTTTCAGACTGTTCAGGAGTACAAACTGATAGCTGTCACTTTTGGAAACACATTTAAATATTTTTAGAACTTTATGAGAGTTTGAAACTTTGCACCTGAGTAGTTATTCTTCCCTCTTTGTCTAACGTCTTTTTATTATCTGTCTTCTAACCTTAGGTTGTGTCCAGCTCAGTGTTTACCCGGCTGCTGGAATTGAAGCAGGGAAAGCCAGCAGGAAAGGGCACTATTACGGTAGATAAGATTTTTGTTTGAAAAAACTCTCTCAATATGTTGTCTGGGATAAAGTGACTTTTCTGGTTTCCTGTCAGTTTATCTTCAAATGCTACATTTATACAGAAGAGAGATATTTAAAAGAAACTACAGTTTCTTTTATGGACAAAATACAAGCAAAACTCTGGGATTTCTGGTATACATTTTTCCCCCCCCAAATTTCTATGGTACAGATTTCAGCAGAGGCGATTAAGGATACCAGGGTTGTGTACTTGGAAATTGAAGCCCAAAACTTATACAAAAAGGTAATTATTTTAAAAAAACTTTTGTTGTCTGCTTCTATAGTAGTTAGATTTTGTGCCTTTTGGACAGAAATCTCTGTGTTTGTAGACATTCAGCTAAGCCAGAAATCTGTGTGTGAGCAAAGGTTTGCTGTGTTTTGTGTTATTTACAGTGGAGTAAATTGGAGATAAAATTGCATGCTGGAATCCACAATGTCAAACTAGGAACTCAACTGCCAGGTTTAGGTTTTGAGGTATTATTTTGGCTTTGGAACATTCTGTATATGAATACAAATCAGTTACATAATTGTCTCAAGTGAACTGATATTTCTGTATTTTTGTTAAAGAAGAAAAGGTGGAAATTTAGGTGTTCTGCTCAATGTTATTTTAAGCCAAAGACCAATACAGGGATTTAGTGTCTTAAGTTAGCAAAATTATTTGATTTATAGGGACAAAAGTGGTCTGAGGAGGAGATCTAGGAATTGGAGCTGATAAATGCTGATGACTTACAGAGTGCATCAGTTTTAAAAAGGAAAATAAAAGTGGGGAAAGAAAATGAATGTATAGTTTGACTTTGTTCTTTGTTTGAAATATTGTCTACTAATTAGTTAATACTTTACTCATTTTGGTAAAATAGAGGAGCGTCTTGATTTAGAAAGACAGGTGTTTGCTAAGAAAGGCAGGAACTTTCTCTGAAATGGAAAAGATAAACCCCCTCTCTCCAAATCACCACAATTTTGAAATTAAAAGGCTTTCAGGCAAAGATATAGGAATAGGAATAACAGTTCTTTACTAGGAAAACCGAAAAAAAAAACCCAAATCCAAATGTAACTAGTACAAACAAACAAACAAAAACCCCTGACAGAGTTAGGATACAGCCTGCCACCCTGGGGGTCAGGGAGTTGATAACAGTCCACTTGAATGGTGGCTGCAGTCCCCCCTGGAGTGGAAGATACAGTTCTGTTAAAGCAGTAATCTTGTAGAAAAGGGTGTAGGCTCCCTCTGAAAGTCCGGTGGTGTAGATGGGCCTGGTCTTCCTCTGGGAATCTAGTGGAGAGAAAGGCTGCTCCTCTGGGAATCCAGTGGAGAATTAGGCTGCTTCTGTGTTTTTAAAGTCTCTGCTTTATTTTGGTAGGAATGCTTGGCTGCTCTCCCCCTGGGCAGAGCATCTCACAATGGGTTGATGTAATTTTATCAGTCATGCAGTTATGCTCAATGGCCCATTAACAGAAGATATCTCCCGGAGGTAGAGATTGTTTGTGGAAGAGATAAGAAAAACTGCCCATTTAACAGAAGATAATGACCCCATCTTTATCAGATGGCAAATAGAATATATTATCTTAACAATCCAGGACAAGGAGGCTGATTATTTCTGGGGTTTTGTGTGCAGGATTTCTTAGGTAAATCAGATCAATTTCTGGAGTTTTACAAGCAGAGTGATGCTGGAGCATGGCAGCTCGTGTACAGATCAGAGGTAGAATTTCCACACAATGTTTTCCTTGAGTCGATCAGACAGCTTACTCTTACTAGAAGTGAGAGTCCCACTCCTGGTCATGCTTTGCACCAGTTTTGCAGAGAAAGTATCCTATAAAAAGGTATTCCGCTCACTGTGGCTGCAGCAAACTGTTTATTTGCTGCCTGCTGACTGGATGGAACTACTTGAGTGAGGAGTCTGACCACGGACAGCAAGTGAGAAGAGGGTCTCTCTTCCTTTTCAATGGTGTTGAGCTTGGCTGTCAAATTTAACTTTACTGAGAGTATCGAGCTTTTATTTCTTACAGAGCTGTTGCTTGGTCATTGATACATGCCAGTGTTGAACTGGTTGAGGCTGCTCTTAACTTGCCATGAAGAGCCCTTATGTCATTATTCCTAGTGAGTTGCATGCTGTATTCCTCATGTGACATTAAGTAATTTTTTAAGGTCATCAAGAACTACTTAAATCCATGCTGGAGGAAGTTCAGTGTTCCCTTGCAAACTTTCTGGGGTGGAGATTTTAATAAACCTATCAAGGTACAGCCTTTAGAAATTCTCTTTGTTGTTCCAAGTCATCCATTTTCTGTTGATGCTAACTATGAGTTATCAGGTTGTCCAGTCATATTTAAGTTATTAGATTGCCTTTCTAGAATTGTAGTGTGGCAGATAGTGGTTATATGTCTGTTTTAAAATACTATGAGTTGTCAAATTGAGAAGTCAGGAATGCAAAAGTGGCACAATTTCCAATGATTAGTCATAAGAAGAATTGTAACTCTTGTTTTTTCACTGTTCTGGCCAGGGTTTGAAGTTGAGCTTTGGTGATGGTGTCTAGTTTGGTTGGGTGGTTAGTTGATTTGGGTTTTTTTCACTGTGGCTTTCTAGCACTGTTTCTAAGTTAACTGAGAAACTTGCAGATGTTGGACAAACTTGAGTGCTGGGATACTGACACAGAGAAGACTTTGAAGTATCTGTCAGATTTATCCATTCAAGAGACTGGAAGGTTTTCCCAACTCTTTTTTCTATCTGTTTCAAGTAGAAATTTAGTTTTGAGTCAGAATTGCATTCCCCTGTGGTCTTGTATATGATAACTAATTCTCTGTGCCCCTGGCTTGTGGAGGTGTAGCAGAACAACTACATCTTTTAATATGCTTCTACAAAAGAAAATCTGATGGCAACTTAATATGTTAATTTTTCTTCTAAGCAATGCATTGATAAATTAAAGGCATTTAAATCCGTAGATAGTTCTGTGTGAGTATAATTTCTCTCTACTTTTTAACACCTAAATGCTTTAGATTTGCAGAATTTTACTGCTTCGTCCTCTCTCTGAAGAAATCTCATATTGAAAGCTTAATTGGAAGATTTAGCAAAACACATGCATGCTAATGTTGTTCTTTTTGCAGTATGGCAGTTCCTATTAATTACTGAGATTATTAACCTGGAAATAGGTGTTCAGGCATTGTCTTGGTTTAAAAGACAGGTGTCTGCTGTGAGAAATGACGCTCACTTCTAAAATTTCAAAGGTTTATTAAACCTAACAAAAATACAACCAAAAGGCCTAAATAAGAAAAAATTACAGCACTGGGAGCATGGAACTAAACCACCATGTACTCATCTCCAAAATGTTCAGCCTTTTATACCTCTAGCCCCTCCTAAAGTCTTGTCATTCAACTCCTTCTTTGCCGTCCAGTGGTGGTGATCATCTTCTTACATCTTAATTGGAGGTCAGGTGTTACCATAGTAACAAGCTGACCCTCCCTAAATGCCCCAACTCCCAGTGCCATCTTGTGATAACAATGCAAGGGGGAGGACGTATTACAGTAACATAACTATACATCTACAAAATGTCTCTTAACACATACATAATATTCACCCTTTAATTGTGAGAGCCAACCATCTCATTACTACTCTATAACATCTGCCAAGGAAGGTGGGAACCTTTCTGGGATGCAAAATATGACCCCCTTTACTCCAAGTTATTATAACTTTGAAATTATGGGCCTTTCAGGCAAAGATATGAGAAGAAGAATAGCACTTCTTTACGTGTGTGTGTGTCACAAGGCAAACAAACAACAACCCCGGCAGCAACAACAAACAGGAGCAGAGACCCAGTCCCAGCCTTCCCCCGGCTGCAGGCACCTTCCCCTTTGGTGCAGTTCCGGGCACGGCCGGCAGGGGCGCTGCCGGGCAGGGCGGGNAGTGATGCTGGAGCATGGCAGCTCGTGTACAGATCAGAGGTAGAATTTCCACACAATGTTTTCCTTGAGTCGATCAGACAGCTTACTCTTACTAGAAGTGAGAGTCCCACTCCTGGTCATGCTTTGCACCAGTTTTGCAGAGAAAGTATCCTATAAAAAGGTATTCCGCTCACTGTGGCTGCAGCAAACTGTTTATTTGCTGCCTGCTGACTGGATGGAACTACTTGAGTGAGGAGTCTGACCACGGACAGCAAGTGAGAAGAGGGTCTCTCTTCCTTTTCAATGGTGTTGAGCTTGGCTGTCGAATTTAACTTTACTGAGAGTATCAAGCTTTTATTTCTTACAGAGCTGTTGCTTGGTCATTGATACATGCCAGTGTTGAACTGGTTGAGGCTGCTCTTAACTTGCCATGAAGAGCCCTTATGTCATCATTCCTAGTGAGTTGCATGCTGTATTCCTCATGTGACATTAAGTAATTTTTTAAGGTCATCAAGAACTACTTAAATCCATGCTGGAGGAAGTTCAGTGTTCCCTTGCAAACTTTCTGGGGTGGAGATTTTAATAAACCTATCAAGGTACAGCCTTTAGAAATTCTCTTTGTTGTTCCAAGTCATCCATTTTCTGTTGATGCTAACTATGAGTTATCAGGTTGTCCAGTCATATTTAAGTTATTAGATTGCCTTTCTAGAATTGTAGTGTGGCAGATAGTGGTTATATGTCTGTTTTAAAATACTATGAGTTGTCAAATTGAGAAGTCAGGAATGCAAAAGTGGCACAATTTCCAATGATTAGTCATAAGAAGAATTGTAACTCTTGTTTTTTCACTGTTCTGGCCAGGGTTTGAAGTTGAGCTTTGGTGATGGTGTCTAGTTTGGTTGGGTGGTTAGTTGATTTGGGTTTTTTTCACTGTGGCTTTCTAGCACTGTTTCTAAGTTAACTGAGAAACTTGCAGATGTTGGACAAACTTGAGTGCTGGGATACTGACACAGAGAGGACTTTGAAGTATCTGTCAGATTTATCCATTCAAGAGACTGGAAGGTTTTCCCAACTCTTTTTTCTATCTGTTTCAAGTAGAAATTTAGTTTTGAGTCAGAATTGCATTCCCCTGTGGTCTTGTATATGATAACTAATTCTCTGTGCCCCTGGCTTGTGGAGGTGTAGCAGAACAACTACATCTTTTAATATGCTTCTACAAAAGAAAATCTGATGGCAACTTAATATGTTAATTTTTCTTCTAAGCAATGCATTGATAAATTAAAGGCATTTAAATCCGTAGATAGTTCTGTGTGAGTATAATTTCTCTCTACTTTTTAACACCTAAATGCTTTAGATTTGCAGAATTTTACTGCTTCGTCCTCTCTCTGAAGAAATCTCATATTGAAAGCTTGATTGGAAGATTTAGCAAAACACATGCATGCTAATGTTGTTCTTTTTGCAGTATGGCAGTTCCTATTAATTACTGAGATTATTAACCTGGAAATAGGTGTTCAGGCATTGTCTTGGTTTAAAAGACAGGTGTCTGCTGTGAGAAATGACGCTCACTTCTAAAATTTCAAAGGTTTATTAAACCTAACAAAAATACAACCAAAAGGCCTAAATAACAAAAAATTACAGCACTGGGAGCATGGAACTAAACCACCATGTACTCATCTCCAAAATGTTCAGCCTTTTATACCTCTAGCCCCTCCTAAAGTCTTGTCATTCAACTCCTTCTTTGCCGTCCAGTGGTGGTGATCATCTTCTTACATCTTAATTGGAGGTCAGGTGTTACCATAGTAACAAGCTGACCCTCCCTAAATGCCCCAACTCCCAGTGCCATCTTGTGATAACAATGCAAGGGGGAGGACGTATTACAGTAACATAACTATACATCTACAAAATGTCTCTTAACACATACATAATATTCACCCTTTAATTGTGAGAGCCAACCATCTCATTACTACTCTATAACATCTGCCAAGGAAGGTGGGAACCTTTCTGGGATGCAAAATATGACCCCCTTTACTCCAAGTTATTATAACTTTGAAATTATGGGCCTTTCAGGCAAAGATATGAGAAGAAGAATAGCACTTCTTTACGTGTGTGTGTGTCACAAGGCAAACAAACAACAGCCCCGGCAGCAACAACAAACAGGAGCAGAGACCCAGTCCCAGCCTTCCCCCGGCTGCAGGCACCTTCCCCTTTGGTGCAGTTCCGGGCACGGCCGGCAGGGGCGCTGCCGGGCAGGGCGGGGGCGATGATTCCCCCGCGGCTGCAGGGGGCGCTGTGGGGCGAGCTTGGCCGCCTTTCTGCACACGGGAATGGCGGGCGGGCTGGCGGAAGGGATGGGGAAGGGGCTTCCTCAGCAAACTCACGGGAAGCAGACAGTCCTGATGGGTGTCTGCCACTCTGGGTGGCAAGCTGGACTGTAGCAGGAACCTCAGAACAGCAGGCTGGAACAGCAGAGGTGAGTAGACCCCTGGTGGCAAACAAAGTGTAGCAGAAAACGCGAAACTGTGGCAGGAGCCATGGGGGTCCCGCAGTGGCAGCCGGGCTGCCACAAGCAGCAGGGAGGTGCTCCCTCCAGAGGGGGAGACAGGGTCTGGGTTTTCCCTGAGGCCCCAAGCTGATGAGGGTCTCTCCCAGTGAGGCTGATTATTGAAAAGGTCCCAATTCAATAGCTGCTCTTAGGAACAGAGGCTCATGCGGGGTAAGGAGAAGCAGTGAAGGACAAAACTCCGCAGTGGTGAATCCTTCGGGTAGCAGCAGTCCAGCACCAAAACCACAATCATCTGTCTTCTGATCCCGAGAGTGAGAAAGAGGGCTGAGCCCAGGCCCTGGCCGCCAAATAAGTCTTGGTATTTCTGCACAAGAGAAAATCACCCCCACCTATCGAGCTCACTAAGAGACTGCTTAGAGACTGCAGCCAACTACACTCCTTGTCACCTCCTCCCCATCTTGGCCACATCTTTTGTCTCTCTTAAGTATTGTCGTTCTCATCTCCTAGGCAAAAAATGAGAGAAAAATTCCCCGAGAGAAAGAAAAGGAAAAAATCCTAGCCTCCAACAGGTGTACTGGGCTTGTTGATAGGTGGCAGTGTTCTAAGTGGTGTTTGTGGGCTCTTATTGGTGGGGAATCAGCAGTCTTAGGTCAGAAAGAAGTCACCTTGGTTCAAAGGTGTGCAGCAAGCATATAGAGGAGGTGACTAAGAGGCGCGTATTGTCATTTGTTAGAACTGACATGAAATGGCTTACATATGCTGTTTTGTGGGGCTATAGCCCAAAAATATTTGTCTCGTTACTTTATTTTGTTTGTTTTCTAGAAACTTTCTATGCTTTGGAATCTAGAGTGATCTACTTCTTCAAAAGGATAGCTTTCTACTGTTAGTTCATTTAAGCCAAAATTCTTGATGCACGCGCAAATAATCTGTGAAATTCCCCAATGCAGCGGTGAAAAAGGATTAAACTGTTCTTATCCTTAACAGGCTAGGGAAGTTAGTCAGGGGAGTCTAGACTGACAGGCAGGAATTTCACTAACAACACTAAAGTATATAATATCGCACTGCTGTCAGAAACAGGGCAAGGAGACTTCTTTCTCCCTTTTAAAGCCTTTATTAGAAAACAGCCTTGGGGTGGGGGCTTGGGGGCCCCCATTGGCGCACGCTGCCATTGGTCCCGATGGTCGTCCGCAGGATTACGCGACGGTAAGTATGGGTGGGGGTACAGGCAAAAAGGGGGTAAACTGGGGGTACATGTAAGTGTTATGAATAAAAAATGGATCACTTACCAGCTCAGAGCTAAGGTACAAGTTCCGGTTGGAAGTTACTGTTTAAAACTGTTTGATTTGTTTTCTCAGGTACCAGTTCAATTGTTCGACTGTATTGTCCAGGTCTCTCCCACTCACCCTTTCATGTAAACCCTTGCCTGCCTGTGTCCCATTCCCAACCCCGTGCAGTGCACGGCACTGCGTGGCGTCCCTGACCCCACGCTGCACGGCGCCTGGCGCGGCTCCCTGCCGCACCGATTCAGCTGCGGTGCTGACCCACCAGCGCATCCCAAAACACTTCCGGGTTCGGCACCGCGCCGACACCCCGGCGCATCCCAAGAAGCTTCCGCAATCCCAGCATGACTTGTGAATGCGCCGCGGTCCTCAGAGCTTACGCGATCCCAGCATGACTTGCGAACATATGCATGTTAATGAGGGAGTGAGTTCGGCAGATTCTGGCTGCTCCAGGATGGCAGGCCACCACCGAAACCAGAAAAAACTGCACCCATGGGTCAGCAAAGACCTGGGGAGGTGGAGGACCCCGGCTGGAGCTGTACCCCATCCTCACCATAACCAAATAATACACCAGTAGAGAGACTCCCCTAGACGATGAAGCCAATAGTTGGTCCCCTGGTGACTCCTGTGAGGATGGGGCCTCCAGTCCTGTAAGGGCTGACAGAACTGTACAATCCTCCTCCTTGCCAACGACCACTGGGGGCAGCGTCGGCCGCAAGTGGCAGCAGCAGGCGGCGGCTACAGGCAGTGGCAGGCGGCAGCAGGCGGCGGCAGCAAGCGATGCCAGCTGCAACGAGCAGCGGCACAGGCCCCCATTCCCAATAAAGAGCTGTCACTTAATAAAGGCCATCAAAAGGGAGATGTCTCCTGGCCCGTTATTTCTATCATAAGGGGTGAGTGGGGACAAAACTGGGTAAAACAATTGAACAATTGAACTGACACCTGAAAGAACAAATCGAACAGTGTAAACAGCAACTCTAAACAGGAACATGTATGTGAACGCTGAACTGGTAAGTGACCCATCTCTTTATTCATATCACTATTGTTCTATTTTTCATTTGGAATTTGTTCCTTGAAACCTCTTGTTTGAGGCTTCCAAAAATTTTACCTAGGAGCAATTATGCATGAAATACTAGTAGTCAGTGAAGGGAGGACTTGAACTTCAGCACAGCAGAAACAGCCATTTTGGTGTGTTCCCTAAACAACAACTTTGCCAGTTGTGTATGAGGATTACATGCTGAATATGCATGTGAACATAAATCTTTTGATCAAATGCTACCTAGTATTATGGCAATTCTTTCTTCATTATGAGGCAGAGTGATGTTCTGTGCAAGAACAGCTCATATTTGTGACACAGCCTAATCTTTGTGACAGTTTTGTGAAAAATAAGTGAAAGCAGCAGTTCAGCCCAATAGTTACTTAAATGGAAATAGAAGCAAATAGAGTAGCAAGTAGAAGTAGCAAAATAGGAATTTGTGGGTGTTGGTATTCACAGGTTTCATGGTATATACACAAAGGCAAAATAATTTTCTGTGGATTTTGAAAGTTCCTCCTGTAGATGAAAGGGGCCTTTTCCTTACTGACTGTATTCCATGGCTTGTAATGAGTATTGGACAGTTCATTTGCGACGAAATAATAAATAACTCTGTACAGTGTCCTGCAGGGTTTTGTTTGCAGCAACACCGCTCTTTGGGTTGCCTGCAGTGAATCTTGGCCAGTCTTAGAAAAAACTCTTGTAAAAAGAGGTTTGTTGTAAGCCATACCATGTTGTGAACTAATAACAAAACTGATCTTTGGTATGGCTTTGAGGGGAGTGGGAGCAGGAAGGAGGGGAAAGGAGGTGTGTGGAGATGGCAGCGGCCATTCCCTGCAGCTCTCCAGGTGTATTGGCATAAAGGAGACCCTTCACTGGGAGTCTTGCACCCTAGCTTCTGCACAAGAGAAGGCCTCCCTGGCATGATCCAGTTGCTTTTGGGTGATATGCAAACATCAGAATTGTTGAGAGAAGCTGAGTTAAGTTCAGTCAGGAGGAGTGGGTGTTGCTATGTGGTGGAGTGTCTAGATGAGAAGAGCAAAAGTGGGGTGGGAAGGATGGGGGAGGAGAAGGGGGAACAGACTCTGTGGTATCATTTGCCATTAAGACACTGAAGGACGCCATGGTGCTTCCCATTTAGATGACTACATTAGGCCATAATTCACCTGGCTGTCTGTATGGGTTTTCCATTTATACCAGTGGAAGATCCCCAGTAGATCTGAATATTCCTTTAAAGAACCCTGTGTCAAATTCAGATATCTAGCCATTGAATTTGACATCCTTATCAGGGTGTTACCCATGGGTTCATCATTGTCCATAGGAGAAAGCTGTCCGTGTGGTTTATACTGGAGTAACATCAACTTCTTGATTTCTAAAGGCAGATCTCAGAAAGAGAGTTCGTGAATCTGTGTGGCATGTGAGCTTCAGAGGAAAAGGAGGCAGCTGCTTATAACTGTCCATTAGTTGACTGCTTCTGAAATTACTTGTGTTCTGCTCAAACATGTTAAACATGTTAGTCAAACATGTTAGAAATGCTCCTCACTGGTGATTTTGTGGAGAGCTATGACACCATGCTGCTGTAAAGCATAGTTATTAGTATATTTTTGTTTGTAAATGCATTGTGGTTTTGCATTATGTAGTTCTGAAGCCTTCATGCTGAGATAAAAATGACTGTTTATTAATAAAGTATTTATAATTTGGTTGGCATAAGATGCAGAAAAAGACAGACTTACTGTTCCATGGAAATTCGAATTTCCTTGTAAATTGATGCTATTGTTGGACAGAATAAGAAAGCATAGCTTAGATAACAAAGTTTAATTGCTTATTCCCATTACCCCAGTTGCATATTTTGTCCTGAATGACCTCACATTTACACATCTGGGCTGTGAAATTTTGGGGGGTTTTAATGTTTCTTTTAAAATTTTATTTATTTATTTAATTGCTTACATTTAAACCAGGGGAAGATTTTTATTTTTTTTCCATTTTCACCATGCATGCTTAAATGGGTGAGGAAGCGAATATGTCCCTCTCTTGAGATTCACTCTGGCTGTGTGTCTTTGCTCCTGGGTTTCAGTTAGTGATGTGGCCAACATCCCCAGTCCTGATGACATGGGGGAATGTTGCAGTACAAACTGATCTGTGATTAGCATTAATCCAGTTAAACACAACCCAGGTCCACAAACCAGCCTCTGGGCTGACTGACAGAGGCTTCAACCAATAACAACTCTCTTAAAATACAGGCATTTGACTGGTTCAGAGTCTAAGAGGCATGGAGAATAGACCAATGACTGTGTAGCATCGGGAGATTTTGAATTGCATATAAAAGCTGTTTGAGGACAATAAACCAGGCTGTTTGCTGATGACCAGAAGGAGTTCTGTTGTGTGTTAAGTCTCAGACATACAAACACCATGGATTACTTGATGTAATACCCAGATGTGAGGACAAGCAGCCCAATGACCTGTGGAACAGCAAAGAGAGACACCCCCACAGTGAAAAGCTGAAAATAAAGAGGTCGAAAGAGCCCAGAGCAGCAAAAGGCTGCAGGAATTAAACTTTGCGACAAACATTGCAAGAAATCACACCCAAAGGGCTGTGTGGAAAAGAAACCAGAGAAACTGAAAAAGCTGGAAAGAAGGAGGCCGAAAGAGCTCAGGAACAGCAGAAAAAGCCACAGGAATTAAGGCTTGCAACAAGGTTGCAAGAAGTCACAGCCAAAGGTCTGTGTAGAAAAGAAGCCCGAGAAGCTGATAATAGAAGAAAACCTCACAGGAGACCATGGGAGCCTTGATCTCAACACTGAAAATTCCCTCTTAAAGGTATGGAAAATTGTACTTAAAGAATGGGATGTAGACTATGATGAAGAAGCATTACTTGCTATAATTACATGGGCAAAACCCCACAGATTTGACACAACTAAAGAAAGTGCTTTTGATCTTAATATCTGGGAACAAACTGGTCATTTCATACTAAAAACAGCTTCCAAGGGGAAGGAAAATGCAGTAAGAGTTATCAAACTGGAGGCTAATTGTGGATTCGATAAAACTGATAAATACCGAAAAACATGGCAAGGAGAGCATACCAAATGAGTTTTCAGAGGGAATGGGTACCTTTCTAAGTCCAGAAAGCACACGGCCGGACACAATGGCCAGCCATGCCATTCCACATGGTCGATCTGCATTAAATCACACTCTTGTGCCGGCACTGTTCCCGAGGGGACCATCCCTTACAGCTGCCCAGCATGGAGCGGCCCCGCCGTGCAGTGGGACGGGGGGGCTGCCAGGGCCCCAGGGATGCCAGGGTGTCCTGTGCCAGCACCCCAAAGATGCCACCCAATGCCAGCCCCGTGCAGCTTCGGCAGGGGCTCGGACGGTGCCACCAATCCAGCTGGGCAGCCAGTGAGCATGATGCATCTCCCCGCCATTTCCAGTGCTGCCTCCCCCAGACCAGGGCTGGCCAAGCCCCTCATCGCTATGGAAACGCCTGGACTGCCCCTGCCCCGAGCTGGTTGGCTCAGTCCACAAGCTGCGGCCACAGCCCTGCCTCCACAAACCACACCTGCCTGCTGCTGCCACATGGGATGAAATCGCTACAAATGCCTGGATGTTGTCACTACGTCACACCCAGAAACAGACCAGAACCAGGACATTCCACCACTGCAACACAGAGCAGGAGCAGGGCTAGTGCCCCACACCTGCCACTGCCACAGCACCATGGCAGCTACAGCCAAGACTCCCAACAGCCTGAGGAAGCCCCTGCAATCCTGCCGACACCAGCTCCAGCCTTTTCGATGTTCTGAGCAGGAAACATCCCCATCTGAGATCTGGTAATCTTCTGGATGGAGGTAAAACAAAAAGCTATAGAATGTGGAGATATAGAGGGGCCTGAACTAATTTCTGTACCCATGTATTCAGCATCATCAGAGGACTGGCAGCAGGGTGGGGGGAACAATTGCAGCATTCCCAGTTGTGCAAGGTAATGGGACAACACCTGATAAATACATGCCCTTTAATTGGCAAATCTTTTCAGAGCTATGCCAGATAGCTGCTACACGTGGATTAGGGTCACCTGCGGTTGCAAATATACTTCAATTTATAACTACTATTTAATTAACCCCCTATAATATGAAGCAGATTGCAAAATTGCTCTGTACTCCAGTGCAATATATGGTGTTTGAATCAAACTGGAGGTCTTATGCAGAAGATCAGGGACTAAAAACCTCAAGAGCTTCACAGTAAGACCCATGCTTTGGGGCAGGGATCTCTCAACTTATGGGACTGCCCCCCATGGAAGACCCAGAAACCCAAGCACGTTTGAACCCCTTTATTCTATCCCAAGCAAAGGATGTAGCAGTGCAAGCTCTGACTCCACATCCAAAGGCTGCGTGTTTGAATCATGTCGGGGTCACCACAGATTACGTCGAGTAATCTGCAGTGTTTGTATGTCTTGAGACTTAACACACAACAGAACTCCTTCTGGTCATCAGCAAACAGCCTGGTTTATTGTCCTCAAACAGCTTTTATATGCAATTCAAAATCTCCCGATGCTACACAGTCATTGGTCTATTCTCCATGCCTCTTAGACTCTGAACCAGTCAAATGCCTGTATTTTAAGAGAGTTGTTATTGGTTGAAGCCTCTGTCAGTAAGCCCAGAGGCTGGTTTGTGGACCTGGGTTGTGTTTGACTGGATTAATGCTAATCACAGATCAGTTTGTAATGCAACAGCATCTGTGCAGAGCTGTCAGACAGGAGATGGGGCAGTGAGCCGTGGCCAGTCTCCCTAATGCAGGACACCTGCCAATTGCCTGCTCCCTCCTCTTCTCAGGTGCAGTGTGCAGATCATGACACTGATGACCCACATGACTTGATAGGCACTTTGGAAATGACCCTGGCGCAGATGCACATGGTGCTGGCTCTCTGGTGAGCTTCCTCAGCCCCTGCTAACTTAGAATTCAGAGTCCAGATTTCAGGCTTTCAAACTCCCTTTCTAATATTGACCTCAGATATGCACTTTTAGTTGTTGCCTCCAAACATGCGTTTTTTTGTCTGTGTTTTTGTATTACTAAGCCAACATGTGGGAAGAATAAAAACTGGTGTGGGAATTATATTTCTTTGTTTTCTTTGGGTTCTGTTATCATTCCTATTTCTAAAAATATCCTTGAGCCTGTTATCTGCTGGCCTGTTGTCCGCTGAGCTACTTTTCCCATCAGTTCAGCTTGCTTTGGCCTCTGCTGAGTCAAGTGAAAATAGAAGTGCTTGTTGGTGCTGTAACATATGAGTCCAGAAGCACAGCTTGTCTCATATAATGTATGTGCTGGAGCTTGTCACCCTCCTGAGCACTCTGGTCACCTTTCCAGCTAACAGAGAGCAGCAGTCCTTCCAAGAGACACTTGTCTTGGTCATCCAGTCTAGAGTAAGTTGTATCACATGCTGGTGGTGCTGGTTTTGGTCTCTTGTCTGCAGTGAAAACCTGACATCTCATTCTCCTGGACATGTCCCACCTGAATTGAGACAGCTGTATTGGCACACAGGACATAGCCCAGGACTACTCCAGTTGCCAGTCAGCTTGATTGGTCATAATCCAAAAGTGGGTGGAAGGTTCTTGCCTTTTTTCTAGACCTTGTGAATTCAGAATCTGTGAGTGAATCCAAGCAGGGAAGTACTGCCACTGGGAACCTATGGCCTAGGCTTTTTTGGCCTCCCCACCCTGAGATTTTTGCCTCCTCTGCCCAGTGCTGGTGGAAAAAGCACCCTGTATAGCTTGTCAGATAGCCGCCAAAGTAGTCGCAGACCTTTCAAAATTAAATTTCTTAATTCTGCTGCGTATTTTGATAACTCTGAAATTGTGGGATGTGTGACACTGTCTGTTTCAATAATTTGCTCTCCTGTAAAGGGACATATTTTTGAACTTGCTTCTGTGCTTGCTTTCTGTAGGTGGAATATGAATGCATTCATCTTGAGAAAAAAGGAAAGAAAAACAACTACAAAAACTCCGGCATTATTAGGATAAAATCCTGCAAAGTAGGAAGATTTTTGTTGTGGTTTTTTTTTTTCTTTTTTATTTTCTGATCATTGTGAAATGAGTAGGTGTAACAATGTCTGTCTGTTCCTCTAGATTGAGACAGAATATTAATTTCTGGACTATGTGATGGGAGGCTGCCAGATTAACTTTACAGTGAGTTGTTCCCCGCTGCGTGTATTGGTAGATGACAGGACAAAAGCAGTGAGGCTGTGTTCAGTACTTTTATTGGCAGCATGAGTGACTGCAAATGCAGTGTGAATCTGCAGTGATGAAGTCTGCAAAACATTAAAGGATACTGTATTTTTGCTTTCTGGGATCAAGTAGCACTTTATTGGAGCTAGGGCTTCTTATACTTCTTTTGAGAAATTGGTTCAGTCTGTTAGTGGAAAGGACTGCTATGGCTTGGAAATACCTGTACCCAGGTGGGAAAAGGGGTGCAGGGTTGTGTGCATGTCCTGTATCCAGGCTGGGATTGGTCTGGCTTTTCTCCTGCTACTTTGAAATCTCCTGAGAGTCCTGTGGGGTGCTGCACTGATAGAAATTATCTAATTCTCAAGCCCAAGCCTGAAGCCATTGTATACCTGGTGGGTATGGGTAGCTAGATAAAGTACCAATTCCTAATGGCAGGAATTCTGCCTTGGTCACCAGCTACTTTTGGCGAATAAAATGCAAGAGTGAGTTATTACAGAATTGCTCTTTCTCATTTTTTTGTTGTTACCCTTTCTTTCCAGGGACAAGCTGTTTCCTGCATTTGAGTTTGGAGCTGAGGTTCCTCCTAACTGGCAGGTAGGGTTTTCACAATGCTGGGCCCTTGCTCTCTCCATGTCATTCCCTAACTGTTTGTAATGTCCCATTTCCCAAGGGGTATCATGAGTTTGCTTTGAACTTCAACCCCAGCAACCCTTATTGCCAAGGTGAGGACACCTCTTTATTAATAATGTCACTGAGTGGGGGAGATGTTTGAAGTGCTGTGTTTATTTCACAACTGGTGAAAATCAAATGCAGCACCAAGACATGGGGTAAATATAGCTTTACTCTCATTTTGATGCTGACAAAAGCAGATTTGTGTTGATGCAGATTTCTGTGCAAGTTCGATAAGCTTCAGTGAAGGGGTCTAGATTTAATTGATTGTCAATCTGTACTAAAACTTTTGTTGCTTCAACTTGGTTACTTCTGCTGGGTTACAAGTGGCAGTGGATTCAGCTCAGCCCTGTGCCTGTGCCTGTTAAGATTCCAGAGCCACCATCTGCTTAGGCTGTTAAAAACCAGGGTTTCTTCACCAGCAATGTGGATATATTTGACCTCTCTCTTTTAAAGTTTGTCTTAAAAGCTTGCTTATTTTCATAGCCATCTTCTTCAGAGGAGGTGGTTTCAAGTTATATTGGGTTTGTATGGCAAAGTTTTGGTAGTGGGGGCTGCAGGGGTGGCTTCTCTGACAAGCTGCCAAAGGCTTCCCTGGTGTCTAATGGAGCTGATGCCAGCCAGCTCCAAGACAGACTCATCACTGGCAAAGCCCAAGCCCATCAGAGATGGTGGGATAACAGATTTAAGAAGGGGGGAAAAACCCCTGTGTGGCAGCAATCAGAGGGAAGGAGTGAGAATATGTGAGAGGATTAATACTGAAGACACCAAGGCTGGTAAAGAAGGAGGAGGAAGTGTTCCAAGCACTCAACCTAAGATTCCCTTGCAGCCTGTGGTGAAGACCATGATGAGACAGCTGTGCCTCTGCAGCCCATGGAGTCCATGGGGGAAGAAATACCCACCACCAGCCCATGGACAACCCTCCCTGGAGCAGCCTGTTCCTGAAGGAGTGCATCTTGTGGGAGGGACCTACATGGGCAGTTCACGAAGTTCTGCAGCTTGTGAGAAGGACTCATATGGGACAAGTTTGTTGAGGATTGTTTCCTGTGGGAGTGACCCTATGCTGGAGCAGGGGAGGAGTGAGGAGAGACTTGCCTCTGAGTGAGGAAGGAGCAGCAGAGATGACATGTGAACTACCACAGGCCCCATTCGCTGTGCCACTGAGGGAGGAGGAGACAGAGAATTCGGGAGTGAATTTGAGCCTCAGAAGAGAGGAGGTGAGGGGAAGATGTTTTTAAGATTTCGTTTTTACTTTTCTTTATCCTATTCTGATTTGATTAGCAACAAATTCAACTGATTTCCCCATGTCAAATCTGGTTGGCCCATGCCAGGGGGTGCTGAGCAATCTCCCTGTCCTTATCTTGACCCATGAGCCTTATTGTATTTTCTCTCTCCTGTCCAGCTGAAGAGTGGGGTGATAAATGGCTTTGATGGGCATCTCATATCTAGCCAGGGTCACTCCAGCACACTGCTGTATTTAAGGGCTGAGATCTCTCAGCATGCTGCCACACAGAATTGAAAACGCATTTTTCACTTAGTTTTTCTTTCTGGTCTTAGGCCAACAAAAAGTGGAATTAGAGATTCAGTGCTAAAATCCAAGCCTTTCTTCTCAGTTCAGCCTTGTCTGGCTCACAGGGATCTGGGTCTGTGGTTTTTTAGGGTCCTTGTGTAGCAGTTTTGAGTGGTACCATTCTAAAACCTGATGGTGGACTGTAGCAGTGTGCCTCCT
>VWZP01005541.1:0-179032 GCA_013396995.1 Dicaeum eximium
AGCGGAAGAGGCTGCGCAGCGCCTGCAGCTCGAGGACGCTCACGTCATCCCATTCATCCTCCTCCCGTTGCAGGGGCTTGACCTCGATGCTGTGGGCGGTCACACTTTGCAAGTAGTCCTGCTCGAGCTCTCTGTCACTGTCATCTTGCCAGCTTCGCTGCACCGAGGGTCGGTTACCATTCCCTTTGAGCACCTGCTGGCCAGTGAAGTCTTCCTCTTTGGAAAGCTGTTCTCCAGTGTCATGGTTTGAAGTTGTATTTAGAAGTTGTTAGATTTATGGGGCGGCTCAGTGAGATAATGTGAAAAATTCAGGAAGAAACGGGGGAACTTCCTTTTTTCCAGGCAGGGAGCAAAGACGTAAGACTTTTGGCCTGGTCTGGGGGGGGGCGGGCTGGGCCCCCTTTCCCCAGGCCCGGTCAGCCAGCGACTGCCCCCCGCACTCCATCAGGCGGCAGGCAGGAAGGCAACGGGAGGGGAGCTCTGCCACGGAGACCAGAACGAGCCAGCTTTATAAACATGGGCTGCTTCCTAGCACCAGCCCGGTGGGGCCGGCCTAGCCCGAGCCCGCCGGGCGCCCCTTTTTCCCCCCCGGAGCATCCCGGGGACAGCATGGGCTGAAAAAGCCGTGAGGGATCGTGCAACTGGGAGTGGCCCCTTCTGCGCTCCTGCAGCAAGAGCCACATGACTCGACAAACTCTAAACAAATTGTTAACCCCTTCAGTACTCCAATTCTCCTTCCAATGAAAAAAAAACCAGATGAAAAACAATGTAAAGAATAACATTAAAACATCGGAGTCGGTGAGGACGAAGTCAAACCCAGATAAGAAGAAAAGGAGAATGTTTTAAAAACCTGTTGTATGTTATAGGAAAAAAACCCCCTCTTTTCTATTCTAACACACAAAAAAACTGTCAGGAGAAATAAAAGTTCAAATTTGAACAAAGGAGAGTCTCCAAAAGAAAAGTAAAGTAAGCAGTTGAAGCAATTGTTGTGATCCCATGAAAACTTAAACAAAAGAGAAAAAATTTTGTACCCCAAAGAAAGAAAAAGAAAACCTTTGCTACTTTTACTGTCTGAAAAGATCCAATAAGAAAAAAGAAATAGAACCTTTGTTTTCTTTTGTACAGTTTCATCTGTAAAACAAGAAAACCTACCCTCCAAGTTTTGTGGCCCCTTCCCAGCTTTGGGAAGGCTGTGGAGGTGGGAAGAACCTCACAAGTTTCCCCAGGCGGGTTACTTGTGGGGACATTGAGAGCCACAAAAAAACTATTTTCTTTCCTCTTGTAAAAAAGTTTTCCATAACGTGAACAAGAAGGACTCCTCTCCCTGAGAGTTGAGGAAAGACTATTTTATAAGTAGTGGACTAACTAAAATTTTGAGTTTTATTTCTTCACATTGATACTAGAAAGGGAATGTTTGTGGGGGGAGGAGAAGTATCTAAAGAGTTTTGGTTTTTTCTTTTCTTTTTCTTTTTAGTTACTATTAATAAACTGTCTTTATACCCTCTTGAAGTTATGAACCTACTTTACCCTTCTCCTAGTCCTATCTCACAACAAAAAAGTGCTCTAGTAATTGTCCAGCACAAAAAACCCACCACATTTAGTAGTACATTAACAAAAAAAAATTAAATTAGAAAAATTTCAAAATTAACAAACCAAAACCACTACACAAATTAGTGTTTCTGCCCAGTTCAAACTAAAACCAGCACAGCCAGTGGACTCTTCCCAGTGCGACAGTTCTTGGTAGCTCTCTGGGGACAAGAAGTAAGTTCACTTTGCACAAATCTTTTATTGGATCAACCCAATCTGTACTCTTCTATTTTGTATTTCATGTTTTTTCATTATGATTCACAGCTACTGAAGTGGAAAACTAGTTCTTACAAAGCCGTTCCAATCTGTTGCTCCTGTGTACAGCTAAAAATTAAATAAGTGGCAGTACTTTCACTTTATAATTTCCCAGAAAACAGCCAAGAGGTAATATCTCTAGTCACATTAAGTGAGTCTGTGGCTCACCTCAGAAAAAATCCCACTGCTTCTAATCTTGGTGTTTCTGGCCTAGATTGAATCATATAATTTCACAGTCTAGTTTTTCATGGCTATGAGGCATCATAATGTGTTTGGAGCATAAATTAAAAGATTTAATAGTTTTAATTTTTCTTTACTTAATACAGCACCTAAAAGTACCATCCTGAGTAAGTATGTATTATTCTTAGGGGGTGGACAAGTCATTGATGGAAAAGCAGATTTTTTTTAGAGCTTTAAAGTCAGCAGTTTCTTACCCTATATCAGGTAAAATGCTCTTTCATAAAGAACACAGAGTAAAAAAGCTCAGTGAAACTTGTCTCATGTTTTTGCATATAAAGTTAAAACTCAGCTTCACAGAACAGCTGTTCCCAATGCTCTTTATAGAGCTTTATGAGAATGCAAATTCCTGTAAAATCTACTGTTATTTTCAGTCCACAAATACAAAACACTGGCCTCCATGCACACAGCATTTTGCAAGTAGCTCAGCCACATAATTCAAAAGCCACATAAGTTTAAAAAATGAAAAAGCTATAACCAAACTTTATTGATTTACCATTACATTCTGTATCATTGAAGCATATAAACATGTCTTGAAAATACTAATATGCATGAAAATATTACTTCTATGGTCCAAACTGTTTGATGTAGGGACATATTCCACTGATGGTGCTGATATACCCATCCAATGGGTTTCTCTTCAATGTTTGCCAGTAAGACATGTTCACTTAGCCCTCTGCACTGGTATATTCTCTATTCTGGTTCTGTAAGGCAGCTTTGGATTGGTTTGCCTAGGTGTAAAAATAAAAACTGTCTGGTTGTAACATTCTTCAGTCTCATCTTCACCATTTAGCTGAAAAAACTATGAAAATTCTACATTTCTCAGTGAACTGATGCCTCAGAGAGCACCAGTTACTGGAGTCATTCGGGGAAATATTATGGTTGAAGCTATTGCTGTAGAGCTAAGTAAATTGTTGGCAGCCCTTTTGCTTTCATTCATAACCCTTGTTTCTGTAGTATTTTTAGCTCATCTAATTTCTATATTTAGATGTGTTTATGAAAATGGAGATTTAATGTGATAAACTTCAGAAACTCTACTGTCATTTGCCTGGTAAAAATAGGTCTCTAGGGAGTATCAGATCTGTTACTGACCTTCAGTCTAATTGCATCTGTCAGGCTTCCAATCTGTGGAAATTTGCTTGGAGCAAGATTTTAACTCAATTGTATTTTTTCCTTGTCTGTGGTGAGTTTCTTGGAGCTCCCCAAAAAAGCTATGAAGAAAGGAGATAGGAATCTGATGGGACTGGTGTTGGATGTCATGAAAGCCAATACTGATGAAGAAAACCAATATCTTACATCTGTGGGGCTTATGATTTTTGAGCAAGCAAAAACTTCAGTACTCTTAAAGAGGCACCTGAAGGCCTAACTATGCAGCTTTGGGAAGTGAGCAGAGTGTGACCTGCTGGTTAGACTGGAAAGTTTTGTTCATCTATATCTATATAGAGAGAGTGGGTAACCCATTCCCACCTTTTCCTAGTTTTAAGGACACCAAGAAAAACGAGGACTAGTGACCTCCAAGTTTTAACTTTTGGAAGATGAAGAATCTCAGCAATACTCTCTGCACTCAGCCACCAGCTCTTCTTCAGTCTGTAGTACGTCTGCAAAGACAGCTGGACACAGCTTAAGGTAATCCCTAGATCCCCAAGTAAATGAATCCAATGAATAATTACGATCATAGTCCATAATTACCAATTCACTTTGACTCAGATGCAACCAGTAGATCTTGTACCTTTTTTTTTCTGACACTGATCTATACTCAAAAATCTCTTCTATCGGTAAGTAGTTTAGACCACTGTTTCATGTTCCAATTGAGATTTTAAACTTTCTCTGGTTTTCTGTATTTTTAAATTTTCAGTCAATTAATTTTCCACCACCTGCACAGCTACTGTCGAACCATTGGAAATGTTAAAACTAATGTTATTTCCCACTTTTTAATAAAAATTCAAGTGCAGAAAACTCACTTAGACTACACTTTAGCTGAATGCTTTTCAATTTCCTCTAAACCAGCTACATACAAAAAAATTGAGAAACAAAAATATTTACTACATCTGGTTTTGTTCCCAGGTATTTCAAGTAAGAGCAACATTCTTGTGAAGGTGATTAACTAAATCCTTCCAAGTGTCATTCTTGATGGGAACAGTGTTGATGTTCACCAATCTGAACTGCTTTGCCAAATAATCTACCCTTGGGGTGCAGTTGTATACAAGAGAACTCTCAGTAGTTGCTGTCTTGGTTTAAAAAGACAGGTGTCTGTTAAGGAAAAGATAAACCCCCTCCCTCCAAATCACCACAATTTTTGAAATTAAAAGGCTCTCAGGCAAAAATACAGGAATAGGAATAACAGTTATTTACTAGGAAAACTAAAAAACCCCAAATGTAACTAGTACTAGTAAACAAACAAAAGAAACAAAAGAAAAACCCCTGACAGAGTCAGAATATGACCTGCCGCTTTGGGGGTCAGGGTGTTGGTAACAGTCCAGTTGAATGGTGGCTGCAGTCTTCCAGGAGTGGAAGATATAGTTCTGTTAAAGCAGTGATCCTGTGGGACAGGTGTAAGTTCCCTCTGAAAAGTCCGGTGGTTGTGTAGATGGGCCTGGTCTTCCTCTGCGAATCTAGTGGAAAGAAGGCTGCTCCTCTGGGAATTTAGTGGAGAGAATGAATCCTTCCTTTCATAGTCTGATTTTATTCAGGTAGAAATGCTTGGCTCCTCCCCCTGGGTGGAGCATTTCACAATGGGATGATGTAATTTTATCAGTCATGCATTAGGCTTAATGGTCCATTAACAGAAGATATCTCCCTGGAGGGAGGGATTGTTTTGCGGAAGAGATAAGAAAAACTGCTCAATTAACATAAGATAACAACCTCATCTTTAGCAGATGGCAAATAGAATATCTTATTTTAACAATCCAGGACAGTTGCAATCAACAGTCCAGTTTCTTCTAAGGGATTCAGTGTCTCTGAGTTCTGAATCTTCTTATTTTTCAAAATTTTCTCCAATTTCAGTTCTGTATGTAGGGTTAAGATGCAGAACCTTTCTAATATCTTTCATAGTTATTGTTATCTGAGTTAACTGAGTATTCCAAATCTAGCTATAGTTAAAAATGTGGCTAATTTCCAATTTTCTTCCTTTTAGATATTTTCCTCTTGAGTACAGGTAGAAAGTAAATGCAGTAGATGCCTTTACAGATGGATTTAATTTGGGGAATTTTAAACTGACCCATCTGTCACCTTCCATATTACTGCTGTTACTGTTTGGTGCTCAGCAATCAATCAGCTGACAGCAAGAGACCTGCTTCAGTCTCTTCAGTCTCTTTTTTCCCTAGAGCCATGCACAGCAACAAGACCTTCTCAGTGTCAAACCTGGGTAGCTTGAGAATTCATCTCAGCTATATTTATCCACAGATTAGCTAGGAGTAGTACCATTGTGCAGAAGGCAATCCATTGGGTGTCCTTTTAATGATTGGAGAAATCAATCATTAGAAGTGCTCATTTCTCTTCTATAGATGACAAATTAATTTCTAAAAGGGTCATCAGCTCCAGGCTCAGCCCTTCAATACCTGAAGCTGGGTGAAATGAACCCACACTTGGGAATTTCTCTCTTCCCACCTTTGAGAAGGTGAATCCAAAATGGCACAAGCCACAGTGGCACAGCAGGTCAGGTAGCAGAGTCTGAAGAGAGAATCAGTGAAGGCAGGATTGATGAAGGTGAGGCAGACTGGGGAAAAGAAATGAAAAGTCTTAATGAGAGCATGGGGAGAAAGAAAAAGTGAAATGGAGGTGGATTTTGTACTATATTTATGATAGTAGAAAAGAGGGAAAAAATTATGAGAACAGAATTGAATAGTTAATTTTCTTTAGAAACTTTTGAGATGCAGTAATTACTTCCAAAATACACCTGGAGGGGAAAAAAATTAAAAACTGTGGTGCCTTGAACAGTGCCTTGAAAGCAGCTTGAAGAGTGGCTGCTTTACAGGAACCTGTTCCTTAATATAATTCAGCTTAATGAGATAGCACCAAATGTAGCTTCAAGTAGAATTTGGTTTGTTACTTCCCTAGTTATTGGCTAAGAAAATTGAATGTGGGGAAAGAATCCCATTCATCACCATCCTTGTGACTTGTATCACAAATTGTCAATTAAAGTGTGGCAGGGGAGCAAAGCACATTTCCATGCTTTCCAAATAATGTCCATTCTACTTATATTCAGTGACCCAAATTCAGCAATACAATTTATTCTTATTGGTGGCACTGCATAGGATGCAAATCAACATGGAATTTGACTTTTATTAATCTTCAACTGCTGTGACAGGCTATAGCAAGTGTGCCT
Organism: Dicaeum eximium; assembly: GCA_013396995.1. Lineage (NCBI taxonomy): Eukaryota > Metazoa > Chordata > Aves > Passeriformes > Dicaeidae > Dicaeum > Dicaeum eximium. The sequence continues at coordinate 6,404 of VWZP01005541.1, forward strand.
ATACCAAGCATGGCCTAAAGTCAGCTGTTTTGGTACAGCTTGGAGTTGTACCGGCATGAAGTTCTGTTGTGCCTGACCACAGAAGTATTTACTCATCTCATCTGGTCAGCTGAGCAGTGTGTGAGCTCTCTGCTGCTGCTATTCCACTGCTAGTGAAGCTGCCAGTGAAAACTAACTCGTGTGTGAGATCAAGACAGAGCAATGACAAGTCTCTGCTGACATCAGCTGAGGGCAAGGCAGGATAAGGATTTGTTTAAGTGGGCAGGGAGAAACAAACACTGATTTCACTTCAATGCCTCCCTCGCAAAGTTCAGTAACACTGTTTTTTCCAAAATGTAGTGTAATCTTTAACTAGCTAAAATCCAAACTCTTTAGTATAGTATCAGACCTCTCACAGTCATGAAATAATTTTTCCCCCTGTATCTCCCTGTAAATTAGTTTAGTACTAGTATTCCTGTACTAAATATGGGAAAGGGAGCAGAGAAAGGTCACATGAGGAAGAGGAATTGTCCTGGATTGTTAAGATAAGGTATTCTATTTGCCATCTGTTAACAGTGGGCCAGTTTTCCTTATCTCTTCCACAACCAATCTCTCCCTCTGGGGAGATATCTTCTGTTAATGGGCCATTAAGCCTCACTGCATGACTGACAAAATTACATCATCCCATTGTGAGACGTTCCCCTCAAGGGGAGAAGCCAAGGATTCCTACCTGCATATAATCCGACACTTTGGGACACTGAGAGAGCCTGTTCTCCACTGGCTTCCCAGAGGAAGACCAGGCCCATCTACACAACCACCAGACTTTCAGAGGGAACTACACATTTTCTACAGGACCACTGCTTCCTCTCCCACTCCAGGAGGAGCAGCCATCATTCACCTGGACTGTTACCAACACCCTGACCCACAGGGTGTCAGGCCCATCCTGACTCTGTCAGTGGGGGTTCTTTTTTTGTTTGTTTGTACTAGTTACATTTGTATTTTTTTTCAGTTTTCCTAGTAAAGAACTGTTATTCCTATTNCGACACTTTGGGACACTGAGAGAGCCTGTTCTCCACTGGCTTCCCAGAGGAAGACCAGGCCCATCTACACAACCACCAGACTTTCAGAGGGAACTACACATTTTCTACAGGACCACTGCTTCCTCTCCCACTCCAGGAGGAGCAGCCATCATTCACCTGGACTGTTACCAACACCCTGACCCACAGGGTGTCAGGCCCATCCTGACTCTGTCAGTGGGGGTTCTTTTTTTGTTTGTTTGTACTAGTTACATTTGTATTTTTTTTCAGTTTTCCTAGTAAAGAACTGTTATTCCTATTCCCATATCTTTGCCTGAGAGCCTTTTAATTTCAAAATTGTGGTGATTTGGAGGGAGGGGGTTTACCTTTTCCATTTCAGGGAAGGCTCCTGCTTTCCTTAGCAGGTACCTGTCTTTTCAAACCAAGACAGGAATACATAATTAAGTTCAGCTTTCCTTAAGAGTGACATAAGTCCACATAGTGGACTTCTCCATAACCCACAAAGTGAGTTTGTTGGAAAAGTGAAAGGCAGCGTGGAGTTCCTTGAGAAGAGCACAAGTCAGAAAACATGGTTTTTACCACCCAAACTCTAACTAACTGGAGTATCTTCATCTTGAACGCTATGAATATAAACCTTAGTGGCTCAAACCATCAGACACTTGGTCTGTATTAAAAAGAATAGCCTCAGTTTAAAATCCTCTTATTTGAACATAATTTTCCCTTTATAGTGAGAAGCCACTTTTTCCTCTTTTATGCAAACCACTCTTTCACTTTAAAAGAATTTAAAAGAGGCAATAGCTGTTTAATTATGATTGTCCCACTCATTATGTACAGCTGGTAGGACCCAATTCCCACAGGTCAAAGGGTATCCCTTTGTTCCAGGGGAGCTTTTCTGTTAATTAATGGCATATCTTAATTTTCCAGAGCTCCCCTCTTCTCTTGATATGACAGAAGTAGCAGATAAGGTATATGTGACCCTTCGTTTCGTTTCTGTCAGGACTATCCCCTTTGCTAAGTAGTCAGATTACAGATTGCAACGCTAATACTGAAAATTTGAAAGTAATTTTTTTTGTGTATTCCAGAAGACACACTAAGGTTCAGCCTCAGTTTACAACAGATATACTCACACCACTATCCCACAACAGAAATATTTTCTTCCACGAAATGCCTGCAGAAGACATCAGCAAAATGAATCAGCTGATTTGAATGGCTGACATCAGCTGAATTTTTTATTTCAGTCCATTACCTTAAGAGTCAGAATCCTGCATATGTTCCTTTCACAGGTAAGAATGCATTTTCTAATTCCTAATCAAGTCTCTTCCTCAAAAAAAAATGTATCTATGTATCTCATTATCCAGAGAGAGATGAGCCCCACAGCTGAAGAGGCAGAAGAGGATTGCTTATACCCTTGAGTTTGTGAAATAAATTATGTTCAGTAGAATGATTTCTCATCCGTCTGTTACGGAGTAATACGGTGCAGCAGGAAATTGTTTAAAATAGTGTTCTCCTGCTCAAACCATTCTGTTTGCTGCAGTGCTGTTGTTATCCTTGCAGAAGAGATAGGGATGGGGGAATCTTACTTTTCAGAAACAGTGTGGCTGGAGTAGTTAATAATCCCTTTATGATATAGAATATTACAAGTTATTTTAGATCAGCAACTGAGAACAAAGACTGACCAAGTTGAAGAACATTCAAAGAATGTGTGTATGCTCTGTTCCTAATGCTTCTGATTTTGAATTGTGAAAGAGTGATGTGCTCAAGAGGTTTGTTAGGGAAGCTACCAGGTGTTGTCTTTTTCTTGTTTTTCAGAGCCACCCTCATAAATTTTAGGCCTTGGCACTATAAGGTCTGTTTGGGTAAATCAGCAGGTTTTTTCCTCATTTAAGCCATTGTACCATTGTACATTCTGGTGGGCTGCTTTTCTAAACAGATTTTACTGGTTCATGCCATGAAAAGAGAAATGCTTGGTTTTGCATCTCTGTGGCAGTGACTTCATTAGGTTTGCTTTAGATGGATGCTGGGATGAGGAACAGCAGAACAACCTCACCAAGACTTTTGAATAGGCTTGTCTCCGCATTCATCATCTAGTACTTCCAAGTTTTTGTCCAGAAAATCAGATGCCTTGTGAGTTCCTGACACTTGAGTTTTTTCACTCTTCAGTGGCTTGTAATTTGCAGGCTCTGAGAATGATGTGAAAGGAGCAAATTCTTTGCTGCATACAGATTTAATTGAATGTAGCTGGCAAAGGCACTCTCTGGAAATCAGTTACCTCTTCCTGATACTGGTCCTGACCCTGTTATTGTCCCTTCTCTTTTTTAAGCTCATGATAGAGAAGGACACATCCAATTTCTACCTTGCAACTTCCTGAAGGAATTACTTGATCTCTGCATCTTACTAAGGCAGTAGCTTGTATCTTGGAAAGCCTTTTTTGAGTACCCAAAAAAGTCTGCTTAATATGTCCCAGAGAGGTTGTGGAAAGCAGACTTTGAGAGAAAGGTCAAGAAGAAAATTATTTTGGTCTAAATCTAACTGCAGTAAAAAATTTGTTGCGTTTCCAAACTAGGGAAGAGAAACCAATGACCAACCAGCCCCCATGGGAATTTTCCAAATATTTTTGTCTGAGCACACTGCCTTTGTGTCCATATTACACATCTCATCTGCCAGAAATGAGAGTGATTTTCTAGTGTTATTAACAACTTAGCAGGAAATTGGGGAGCTCAGTGTCAGGTTAAGCCCTGAAGAACTGTCATGTCTCTTCAAAGAAGAAGCAAAAACCAGTCAGTGATTTCATCAATATTCTAGCCACTTCAAGGATTTAGTTCTAGTAAACTTTTTGATGAATTTACCATGTAATATACACTCTCTTCCCATTTATTAGTTATACCCATTCAGTTATTTTTCTAGAATGTTCTTTACACTGGAATATTTAGGATGGTAGCAGCTCTTGTTTCTTGAGTTATCCTCAGGGAATTTAGATGCCAGTGTAATGAGAAGGAGGAGCTCACTATTGTTCATTGGCAGAGATATTTCATGTCTTTGATGGAGAAACTTCTGAAAGCACATACCCATTTAATCTTTTATTCCAGCTTCAGTAGGAAAGCAAGGAAAAAGTAGTTATGAATAGATGTAAAGTTAGGGATTGGCAGGTTAAAAAAAGAGCCTCAGAGCCCTAAGTCTGAAGCAAAGAAGAACATCTGAATAGCATCTCTGGATGAGGGCTTTCTTTGCATATAGCTATCAAGTCTGGTACTTTCTACATCTGCCTATCTCCCTTAAAACACTTTTTCAAATTGTGAGAAAAGAAGAAACCTTACACTGGTTACTGCGTACATTAATACAATCCTAAAGCCTCCAGCTCCTTAATGCTCAGTTTTATTTTTTGTGTAATTATTCTTTGGCAGCATTTCTTGGAAGTGGGCACTGGAATAGCTGTGCAACATATGCAAGTTAATTTAATTTAATTTCCAATTTTTGACATGTGCATTCATATTTAGTTATGTTAATTATAAGTTAGCATTCACTTCCTCTGATGACATGGAATGAGTTGAACTGCTTGAAATTAGCACAGCCTCTCAAAGTTCAGTGACACTCCCCCTGAATTTTAGCACTATCCTCTCCAATGTTAATCGATGCAATCTCATTTAATCCAGACCCCTATTAGAACTGATGATGTCCTGTCATGCATGATCTTTCTGTGCTGTTAGTAAAATAAGATTTCTAGGGCACTTTCTTCAGAACAAATTGAAGAAGCTTAATCCTTTGCAGGGAAAATGGAAATAGAGATGGAAGTTGAGGCAACAGCAACTTATGATTTTTTTGGTCTGTTTGTTTGTGCGGTTTTTGTTTGGTTGGTTTTTTTAGACTTTTTTTTGCTTTTACTTTGCTCCCCCTGAGAACAACTTTGATTTTTTTTATTTTGAAAGTAAATGGAAAGATTTTGTCCTGTGGAGAAACTATTAATCATCTTTCTCCATTAAATATACCTTCCATAACAGAGCTTTTATTTTTTTAGGGTGACATACAGTGACTAACAAATATCCTATGTAATATCCATCTGCTCTGGAATCAGTGCTTTGTTCTTTGCTGTATTCAGTTAATATGTAATTCTTGCTTACATTGCTAGCTTTGTGAGTTTTGTAGTAGTTTCTACACATAAACATGGGCATAGTTTATTTACAGGCAGTGGCTGATTCCTGAGTCAGGACATTACCAGTCCTGGGGAATTCAATGTATTTTGCAGGTGAAGGATGTTATTAACCAGGTGTACAGTGTAAGGTGTTTTTCACCAGCTCAAAGGCTAGAACATACTGATAGCCAGGTGTTTGGAAGATAGATCAACTGTTGGTAGAATTGCCTGGCTAAAGTTAAGGCTTGCTGTGCCTCAGTGATCTAGGACCTGGGGGGAGGCTGACAAAGTCTGGGAAGAAGGATGTACCACTGCTGGTAGACACAAAGATTGTAGAATTTATGGGCCACAAGCACGTTTGGCAGAACACCCAAGACAAGGAAGAAACTATTAAAGCCAACTCAGCAACTGTGCTGTAATCAGCTCCAGGTGAAAAGGCAGCAGGAGATTACAACCACCCCCTCAGAGACCCCTGACTCAAGAAACCCACCAACCCAAGAGAAACACTGAGCATGTGACTTAATTAGCATAAGAAGAGAGGGAACCAATAGAAGATAGACTACTAGTTATTAAGAGGATTATGTAACTTGTAGCCAAGGAAACATTAATGCCATTGTTTGCTAAAATATGTAAGTAGTGAAAGTTTTGATAGTCGTGGTGCTGGGTTTGTGAATTTGGCATGCAGCACCCCTTTCTGTGCAGAACTGTAAATAAATCAAATAACTCTGTATGGGGATTGGCCTCTTGCGCACAGGGTGAAAGAACTTGTTTTGGGACAACAATACTTGTTATATTCTGATTTTTTTTTTCTTCTATAAATAGCCTACTTAGGGTCAGGAGGACTGCTCATGTTATTTTTCAATGTATGCTGCTAGAGCAATGGCTACTATTTTTGATGTGTAGCCTCTGGAGTCTTCTGGGTAAGTTCTAAATTGTAACTATTATTCCTTTAAATTTTAGACCCATCCACATTGAGTTTAAGAACTTTTTCTGAGATGATATAGCCCATTTACAGTCCATCATGGTGTATGTGTAATTTATGTTCCTTTTAAAATTATTTTGTTTTACCAAGAGGTCACCAGCCTCTCAGTATCATGAGTTTCTGCAGTCATTTTCAGTATCCTGGATATTTTTGTCCAGTACTAAATGATCCTATCTCACAATTTACTCTAGGACTGCTTAATCAGCTGATCATCACAGATCAAAGCATCGGTGTCATTGACAACCTCTTCCATTTTTAAAATTGATCATATATTTCTATTGTTGCCTAAAAATTATGATTGTAATTTCATAGACTCTTAATCTAGCAATCTAAATCCCTAATCTAAATTCTTAGTCAACTTTACTTAATTCCATGAAAATAGGGTGTTGAAAAGCAGTCAGTAAGGGACCTTCTCAAGGCAATATAAACCATACTAACAAAAACATCTTTGGTCATAGCACTCAAGTTATTTCTGATTTAAAGCTGTATTCTATAAAGGATTTTGCTTTACTTCAAATATTGCTCTTGTGTCTACTGAACTGATTGTTTATTATAATTTTCACCAGCTTGCCTAGTGTGGAAGCCAGGTTGCTGATTGGACTGGTTTTCCATATCACACAGCAAGCTTTTTTTTTGAGATGGTTGTCCATCTATGAATGGCTTCTTCCCTTTTAATTAATTAAACTTGTTCATGGTTAACAAACTGTGATTAATCTTATCCACACATCAATTTATTTTGTCTACTATTGAGCAGTGTACAGGAAAACAGCAACTCGTCAAGCTGATAAGCATTGGAGGAGAAACTTGAATTTTTAATATATTCTGATCTAGCTTTTTGAGTTTGTCATATTCCCCTTGGAATAAATCAGAAATTTATGCAGCCACTTTGCTCCAGATGCTGCCCTTTGTAATTAATTTATTTTGCAATCTGTTTTTCATTATTTTGGCAGAAATAACATGTTATTCTCATCTGTCTATTTAGGAATCCTTCTCTAACAAGTTTTTGATGCATTTTTCTCTTTCGTTCCCTCCTTATTGACCCCTCAGTTCTTCCCTGTTTCATTGGATCATGTATTTTTGTGTCTCTATTCCCAGAGATTGAAAAATGCAGGTAATGCCTGAAGATAAGAGTACCCCCTTTGATCTGTTGTCTAGTTTGTTTAGACCACCAAGGAACAGCTTGAAAATGAATGTACTTGAGAGTCACCACCAGCCTCAAAGACTCAAACCTTCCTTTTAAAATGGACCCAAACCAAGAATTCAGGCTCCTACTTCAAAGCTAATTTGTAATTGGGCCAAAACGCAGCAATTTAAATCTAATACAGATATGAGGAAGTCAGAATAAACAGTTTCATGTTTAGGGTTTGTACCTGCGTGTTCAAAGCAAGGTGCAGTGTGTTGCTGTGCTCTTCCAGGTGTCTGGCACCTCACAGCCACTGCTTTCCTCCCTGCTTCCTTATGTCTGAGGAAGGAAGCTTTGCATGTTGCAGGTTCCATCCCACATCCCAGCCATGGAAGTGAAAATGCTCAGCTGAGCCTGCTGAGTGGGGCTGAACACCAGCTGAAGGTGCTGCTGGCATCAGCTGGGTCAAGGGTATGTCCAGCTCTCCTCTCAGACACTCTCAGCTCAGAGCTGGTGGCTGGGCTCTGCTCCCCCTGATGGCAGTGGGATCTGGCAGGGTGCTCAGAGCTGGTGGCCGGGCTCTCTCTCCCTGATGGCAGTGGGATCTGGCACAGTGCTCACTGGAGCCAGCGCAGCTCTGGGGCATCTGTCGGAGAGCCGGCCCCGAGAAGGCATGAGCTGTACACAGCAGCTGTCAAGGACAGCAAATCCTCTCCAGCCTGCTTCAGTCCAACAACAGCAAGTTTAATAAAGAGAAAAAAAATCTGTATGAAATGTTGACAGGAGAAATAACTGTTATTGCAAAGCTGGAAGTTTTTTACATTACTTTAAAAACAGCATTTAAAAACAGTGTAAAACCCAATTTTTTCCCTATGCATTAGTGCTATTTTTTGCATGTAGCAGTACACCTTCCATGACCACAGCTCCTCTGTTTTGTGCAATAAAATGCCCTCCTAAAGTGAGGCAATTGGAACTGATTGTTTTTAATAAACGGGATAAACATGGGATACAAACAATGTTTGTAAGTCAGTACCACTAATTCATTCCTTCTACAAATGGTAGGGGGGAAGTAGATCATAAAACACACCAGAGAATCTTTTCTCAAGGGAAGATAAAGCTTTGTGAAAACAGAACATTTTCTTCTGGTCTGTGGTGAATGAAAATCTTGAGGTGAAAATGGGCTTCAGGCTGTGGCCCTTAGCCTTTAGATACTATGTTCCTGGTGAATTGATACATTTCAAGTAACATCCTGCTTCGCTAAGCCCAGACATGATAAACTATTTAAAACAGGTCAGCACCTTTGAAAATCATGTTTCACTTTTGGAAACAGACAGCCTTGTTTTCAAACTTTGGGAAAAAAAACCCCAAGAACTGAGGAATCTGCTGAGTTATTGCAGAGTATCTGCAGAAATATTGTTCAAAGACTAATGCACACAGGAAATCACTAATACCTGGATAGACTTTTGCCAGAAGCACCTAAAAGCTTCTAGACCCCTAAGAATGCCCCAGATCTCCCTGCTGTGCTCCAGCAAGTTTCCTCTTGAGCCTCTCTTGCACCCCTGCAAGTGCATTCATGCACAGAAAATTGACCACATTGAAAAATCTCTTTCCTAATATTTATCTTCTCAGGAAACAATTTGAGGTGTCCTAATGGGAGAAGACCTTACAAACATTGATTTTTAATAGTATCTTCAAAGAAAAATGTAAGTATGTGATAGAGCTTCTGAGAGATGTAAGACAGGTATCACTGTGCATGGTTTGAGAGACCAAAACTGGCTTCAGTGTGGGCAAGCACGTTGTGCTCTGTACCTTCTGCACACAGAAGGAGGCCTTATTCTGCAGCAGCTAGGACAGACTGTCCTGTGGGTTCTGGGAACAGATGCTACTGCCACTTAACACCCTAAACTCTGTTACCAGTGAAAAACTAAATGGAATCAACAAAGGGTCCTTACTTCTTTAATGTCTAGCTATAGCAAGTTTATGAGGCATTACTACAGACAGCAAAAATTATTCTTAGGTACATCCTCTCTTCATTTCCCTTTCAAAAAAAGAGAAGCTTTTCTATAAAAACCTTTCAGTTCAATCATTAAATTGTTTCTAATGGCATGCCTTAATCCTGCAGTAGATATAATTGATCAGAGAGTGTAGAGAAAGCAAAGCTGTGCCAGCCTGTTAAAAAAAAAAAGTGCCAGTCACAATATTGAAGAAAACATTCAATTGAGTCCTGAGCTTCCTATATCAATAGGGCAGCCACAGTGTAGCACCATTGATCAACCTGTAATCCAGAATGAGGATTAAATTTACAACATGGCCTTCTCTTCCCGGCCCATTAATTCCACAATCATCAACTGTTTATGGCAGCCTAATGTCAACATGCATCTTGTATAAGACAGCAAAGCAAATGGGCAAATGTCAATGAAGATTAGGGCAAGGACATACACTGCTTGGTGTTTACAAACATCTAATCAAGACATCTTTAAAAAAATAAAGACAACCCTCCCATTTTCAAATATAGATGTACACAGAATTATGGCTCTTGACGTCAGTGATCCATTCACAAGATAAAAATTCAGCTTTAAACTGTTCATTAAAAGCAAACAGTGTTATTCAGGGTTGCTGAAGGGAGTTGAGCCAAACTGCCCAAAGCCATTAAGAAGTAAATGCTGGCATATATTGTCTTTCTTTTTCAGATGCTAAGATCTACAAATTAAATTTATTTTATTTTGGCACTACTCTTTATCTTTAATATCTTCAAGTCCACCTGTGTAAAACACAACTGAATTTTCTATGGATTTTCTAGTCTTCTATGTGTTCTGACTAACCTAGATAAAGCATTTAGAGATAAACCAGAAAAAAAACCAAAAAAACAAACTGTTCTGCAGAGCAGATCTTCATGTGAATTGTCATATGGACAAAGAGGCTGACTATAAATCTAGGTACTGACTATGCTGGAGTGTGTCTGTCTGTGTGTTGGTGTACAAGTGTGCACAAGATTGCATTGTTATACATACTGTTAAACTGAGGCCAAAAGGTCCAAGTTCTCCTGTCTGATATATCATACCTTTGTACTTAATTAATGAGCACATGTAGGAATAAATAAGGATAGATATCATGCTGGAATTATCATTAAAATGAAAAAATTTAAAAAGAGAGAGAGTAGTTCTTTCAGTAGAGAAAAGTATTACAAATCTAAAGTACACAGTACACAGTAGCAAGCTATCCCCAAATTCTTTAGCAGTTCTTTTTAAGGTTTTTAAGTTGAAGTTCTCTAAACACTTTGTAGAAGTGGTGTGGGTTTTTAAAATTTCCCATGTGTAACTTACCTTAGAAAATATGTTTTCTAAAAAAAAGGAGTTTTCTTTTCTCTCCGTGACTTATCTTTAGCCAACCTTGTTTGCTATATCTGTAATTTTTTTTCTACTGGATCTTTTTGGGAAATTGGGTAATCAAAACTAGATAATGTATTAAAATATGGGGAAAAGTATTTACACTGGTAACATAATGTGGTACATAACATCATTTTCTTCTTGGTTCCTTTCTCGTAACTCTTCATACTCTACTTGCTTTTTGAACATCACAGGCAGTTTTTAAGATTAGTGTTCTCTACCATTTCTTTGAAAGAGCTAATGCTTGCCTAGTAGAATTTTAAAAGCAGCAAATTTAAAACTCAGAGAAATAAATTTAAGCTAGGACAATTTACACCTCTTTGATTTGGTCATTATTCAGAATGCAAAAGAAAAGGAGAAAAAACATTCCAGGATGAGAAATTCTTCAATGAAAAAAAAAAGGGAATGACAAGCATGAATGTTGCAATAAAATTTTCCCCAAAAGAGAAATTCCCTCAGAGGAACAGCTCCCTGTAACTTCTAATCCCTATAACTCCCTATGTTCTGTTGAATAAGATTGCTTCTATTTTAGACATCCAGGTTTCCTGGAATTAAGGGGTATTTTTGTGTCAGAAGGGATGTTGTTGGAAGTGAAGTGATGTAGCAGAACAAAGTGTGAATGCTGATAAGCATTTTCCATTTCATTCCCTTTCAGCAGAAAAACACCCATGAAATCTGGAGGTCAAGTACAAAATAACAAGAAGTTTCTGAATGGAGCACCAGGGGATATTTGCAGCAAACCATTCCAATCTGTGCTATAATATAATTTATCCTGGATGAGTAGTGTAGCTATTAAAGAGGTAAAATTCAGCACAGACAGTGCAATATAGAGACTTTGCACAGCAACTCCACAGTCATTATATAGTGCTGTTTATTTTTTAATGTCTGTGCAATGTACTAAAAATCCTTCTCAAGGCCAAGACTTTCTGTGGTCTGGAGGCTTATTTTGTGTGGAATGTATGAATTACAATCTGCACCCATAAGGAAGTTGCATTTTCTCCCACAAAGAGTCATTGTGCCATTCTGAGCTCAGTCAGTGAGAGGTTTTTGGTGGTCAGTGACCATCCTGCTCTCTGCCCATGCAGTGCCTACCAAGTTACTCCTCTGTTGTCTCAGGTGCCTCAGTCATGTGCTGTTCTGTAGATGAGATTAATGTAGCTGTACACAGCTGTGCTTTTAGGAAGCTTGCAGATAATGAACAATCAAAATCAGTAGCAAAATAAATGGACTGTAGTAGAACCACATAGGCCTCGCTGAAATATTGCAGTTTTTTCAGAACTTGCTTCCCTTTCAAAGCAGTCTCCCAACCCATTCATTTTTATTATATTTCTCTGCTTGGTTTGTTCAGTTTAAAATAAAGTTTAAAAGTATAAGGAAGAAATAATGTTAGCAACACTGTAGATCTTTCTGCTAGGTAAGTCTAATAAGAATCATATTTGCTGTTTTCCCCAAAGCCAAAGAAATCTGTTTCACAGTGGTATTGTCAGTAGTGAGGGAGAGCAGTACCTCTGTCAAATGCTTGTGGTTTTTTTAATATTTAAACAGACTGCAGATTCCAAAAGAATGGAAATGAACTGCATCTGCACCCAGGGTACACAGACAGGTACTGGGACTGACATTCCACCTGTATGGAGTGTCTGCACTTTCAGAAGGATTTATACTTGGCCATGAGTATTGCTTGACAGGCACATGAGTATAAATGAAAAAGAAAGGAGTTCTTTCTCTGCAGGGCCAACACAGGATTTGCCACCTGAAAGCATTTTTTTTTCCTCAAGCTGGTTGTTTTGGTGGAGGTTTGGAAACCTGCAGTGTTTCAGCAGTGTTGCTTCCTCTCAAGAGGCTGCTAACAAATGACCCAAAGCAGAAACTGTTAGAATTCCTGAGTTGTTTCTGCTTTCCTGGACAGATCCTAAAGTGGGTGTAATCCCATGTGCGTTGTTTGTACAAGCAGTGCCATTGATGCAAACAGAGTATGTGCAAGAGCAGAGGTCCAGAACAATGTGTCTGTCCTGCCAGATCAGTGGCTGAGGCTCTGGACTTACTGGGGTTGTAGCCTTTTTCCTTCCCAGCTTTGATTTCTTTATTCAGTTTGTTTGACAGAAGAATAAACACAAAGACTGTTTCTGGCAACAGTCCAACAACATGAGACAGGATGCACAGGGACTTTTTGTTCTTCCAAATTGTCTGCTAAATGTATGGGAAATTCCTCAGCAAGATGATTTAATAATGAGTTGATTGCTGTTATTAATCTTCATTAAGGTAATAATTTCCAAAGGGATCAATTGGTGATAAATCCCCATTAACTTCAAAGAAAGCAGAGTGGTCATTCTCTTGAAAATCTTGACCTAACCTAGGAGATTAAAAATGGTCAAATTAGTAATTTGATACTGTCTTTTCTGAAAACCTAATTTCAGATTAACCTAATTTCAATAAGATTAAGCTCTTTCTCCAGAAAAGACCTCCATTATGACAGGACATACATTCACATGCAGGTACGCATACACACAAGTGTATGGCCTATATTCTGAAGCTGCAGTTGCCTGTAAAGCAGGAATGGTTCCAGTGAGACAGTGAGGCCCAGGCAGTATTCCTAGGAAGGAAAGTGTCCTCACATGGAGAAGGCCACCCAAGATGCAGCATAAGAAAAGCTATGAGAGGAAAATAGATGTGGTAGAAAAGCATCTTGGAGAGAATGCAAAGGTAGTAAGGAACAGGTGGTTATATATGAGGTTTCAAAGCTGCAAGCCAAGGCAGAAATTCAGAAATTGCCCTGGATTCTTCTGTTGGCTTTTTCTGTTGTGATGATGTTTTTTTGTTTATTTGCTGGTTTGTTGTAGGGTTTTTTGAGGAAAAAAAAAATCTTGTAAATTTTTTATTTTAGAATGTCCCAAAGCTCAGTCTGTAGGTTCTGAAGTGTGCCCTAGAGAGGGATGTTTCTTTCCCTGTATAATCACAGCTGGTCATGGAGGCACCACAAGCCACAGTGGTGTGTACATGTGTGGGGGCAGCAGGGAAAAGGCCTTCTCCTCACGGTGCCAAAATGAGCTGGAAACTGTTCACGGACTCACAGCATGTCTGAGATCACAGAGACCTCTGGAAATCAGCTGGTGCAACACACCTGCTCAGAACAGGGTCTGCTAGAGCAGGTTTCTCAGGGCCATGGCCACTCAGGTTTTGAATATCTCCAAGAATGGGGACTCTACAAATTCTTTGGGTAATCTGTGACAAGGTTGGATGACTCTCACAGTTAAAATGGTTTTTATTCCCCTCATGTTTAAGCTTATTTTCCTGCCTGTATCAATGAGATGGGGGGCCCCACTGGACTGATTTGCTGCTAAACAGGTCCTTGGCCAGTGTAAAAGGCCAAGGTAATAACACCTGCCTATCAAATGACAAATTCTGTCTGAGATGGTATAGCAGAGGCAAAGGCAATTTTTCCTCAAGGGTGCATACTCTCATTACACGCTTGACAAATACAAATATTTTCAAATAAATGAGCTGTCCATATCCATTCAATTGAATGCTATGTGGCACTTGTGAATAAAATAATTTCCACACAGTATTTAATGATTTTCACCTTGTGGAAGATCTAATTTTTCTGTGCTGTTCCTGAAATCTTGGTGTAGACAAAGCAAATTCGTCACTGTGCAATAACTCTTCTGCTCCAATATGGACATGGATCCCTAAGTGGCTTATGGGTTGAAAGATTTACAGCCATGCTCATTTTCAATGATTTGTAGTAAGATAGAACTAACTCAGTTCTCTGAGCAGATGAATACAATTTTTGTGAATTACTTATTCTATCCTTATTACAAATTTATCAACATTTGATTCCTCATTGATCAGTTTCATTTGACATCTTTCAAAGTAGTACTGCTTTACACAGAAAGAGATGAAAGTAATTTCTGGTAGCAGATGTAAAGAAAGATTTAAAATATCATTAATAACTGATTTTTTAAAATCTTTATTCATCATTTCTCTTTTAAGCTTCCAGCTTTACTGCTCGTGATTTGGGCTTGAGGATTTTTTCCCATTCTCTTCTCTACTTGTTAAATCTAACTGCTTAAATTACAGTTCCATGTTTTCTGTGGTCTGGAGCTGAGTTGATGCAAGTGCAATATTTTGACATTTTCTGACTTTTTTTCTTTTCATATTGGATAGAGGAAACACTAAGTGAAGATGACCCAGCTGGTCAAATATGTTTGTTGAACAACTGAGACTGAAACTGTGTCTGAACAGCTACTTTCTCTTAACAGCTGGCAAATCTCACAGTTTCTGTCAGAGAAAAGAGCATGTATGTCTTTCCATGGAATGATAAATCTGGGAATTTCTACAGAACAGAAGTTGATACAAATCTTGTCCAAAGTTCCCAGAGTCTTTGAAGTGGGACCTGAAATGTGACTGGGGATCAGTTTCCAGTGCTGCCATTTCTTGACACCTTACCCCAAGCCTCACAAGAGACCACAAGAGGTCTGATACTCATTATTTTAATGACTGCATTGTCAGTAGCACTATTTATTACAATGTTTCAATAGCACTATTTATTGCAATGTTTCTAGCATTTTTCCATATCAGAGTAGTCCAGCTTCGGGGTTTTGTCCCGTTCCCTTCTTAGACTTCTTGTGGATCTCAGTGGGCATTAAATCAAATCCTTTCCATCAAAATCCAGAAAGGGGGTGAGGAAAACAGTCTGAGTCTGTAAGATGTTTAATAGATACTCCCCAATTAGTATCAATAAGAGCTGGATGCAGACATATCACAATTTATGGCAACAGACACAACATTGAAGGAAGAAGGATATTTCTGTCTCAGTCTCATTTTCTCTTGCTGAGCAATTCAGGGTACACATTAATTTACTCAAACCATTTTTCTAGTTTTTACAGTTCAGACTTTAGAATTGGCTTTGCTGTGAAAAAATGATGGAGTTGCACTGCCAAATGGAAACAGGAGCAGCTGTGCTACCTCTGGTCTCCTGAGTATACAGAGAAGGCAAACAGCATTCCTTTATTGTCCTGGCCTAAGGCTGCAATACAAGAGAGACAAAACTCTTCTATCTTAAGAATGCCTTTTTTAAAGTCTCATGCAGAACTGGTGCACATTGCTTAAAGGAAGACTGCACGTGCTTGCTTAATGTGTAACACATAAGACCTTACTGCAATCTTTAATCCCTAATATCTTTGAACAACTCAGCTGCCTCAAGTAAAATATGCTAATTACATTTTACATACGTACCTCAAGGTCTTTTGCTGGGTAATTAAGCTAAATAACTCTGAGCTAAAATAAAATCTACTCAGTTCTCTTTGGTAATAATAACCAGGGATTGTGTCCAATTAAAAGATCAGCAACTCTAGCTAGAAAGATATCTTGGGAATGGTCTGACCCTTTTCTTTATACAGCCTTTGCTGCTATGCCTGGAGTGATTCAGGTCACTCCTGGAAATGCAGTAACTCTTAGTCTTAAATGTTTTCTTTTGATTGTAGTTGATTCAGTTCAGGGATAGGTCTGTTCAAGTGGTGAGAAATACATAAAGACGCTTATATATTTCCAGCAAGATAAGGGGTGTAATAATCAGCACTGTGCCAGAGAGAAAAAAGGGTGATAGTTGGAGTGGTGATGAAGGCCAGCAGGCCGAGTGCTGTTTGAAAGCTTGTCTGCAGAAGTGTCCTGTGTTAAACCTGTCATAAAGCTGGAACACACGCTGTTGTAAACCTAAATGGATATATGGAGCTGAAAGATCTTCTTTGGGCTTGTGGGTTATCCTTCACTCTTCAGGGAGAAGAGATGATTCTGCCTCTTGTGCACACAGTCTAAGCAAGACCAATTTCATTTGCATGAGTCTTGTTAAGAGCTATAGGCCCACTGTTGCTATGGTAACACTGTAAATATTATTGCAGTTTTACCTAGCGCAGGGCTTGGTGGCCCTGGGGTTTGAAGAGCAACTTCAGGTTGTCTGGACAGGGCTGTACCCCTTCCCTTGCTTATGGGCAGTCACAGTATGAACTGCTTTGTCATCCAGTGGGAATGGATGTAACCATTAAAGTGAATGAACAACCCCCTTTGTGGCATGAAGGAGTCAGAATGCCCATAAAGAAATCTATAGATTGAAATATTTATAGCAGACAGGTAACCTAGGGGAAACTGATATGCTGTGAAGCAGATACATTGATGTATCTCAGGATTAGCATAGCTAAAGGCAGGGGCTGGTTCTTCTGTGAACTGAGATGGCTTACTTCATCTCAGGAGAAATCAAGAAAACCAGCAAGGATGATGTGGACAGACAAGTCCTGAAGTTGCTGAAGGCCTAAGGGCAGAAAAAGGAGATGAAGCACAAGTTATGTATGTTTCCTGGGAGAGAGTGCCAAACCATTGTGTCTTTCTCACCTGGAAAAACCTTCCAAATGAATGTTTTAAAAGTCCCTTTGAAACTCAACTGAATATTTCAGCAACTGAGGTGATTCTCTTTTATATTTTCCTGGTAAATATTTAATTTTGCTCACATGGATTCATCAAGTGAGGAAGGTTCCTGTACTTTTTGCACCTGTCTTATTGCTTGTACAGGTTGCCCCAGCTTTAATGTGTTGTCAACACTGTGAAGGGGTAAATTCTCCTGGGCTTCTCTTCACCTCACCATTGAAGAGCTAGAAAACTCTACCAGACTGCTAAACCTTGTTCCTCCAAATATCAGCTTTAGAATCATCTCTGTTCATGAGACTTTAGCCACTGCCCAATGGAATATTGCCCCAACATGGCCTACTTCTTTTTCCTGACATTATGAGGAAGGAAAGTCCTCCTGAAAAAATTCCACCATGTTTTTTCAGGTGAAATCCAACTTCTTTTTCACAGGAATTTTCAATTAACATCTCTAAGTTCTACTTAATCTGATATTTGATCTGGATCTCCAGCAAACAGATCTCCACACAAACTGAAGAGACGAACAATGCTGGTGATGTCTTCTGGTCATGTTCTCCTGTGGCTGCTGTCACTTCTCACTTTTTGATGCAGTTGCTAATTGCCATGTGGAGGTTGCTCTGATCTTGGCCATGTCCTTAGAGCACTTTGCATCCTTCCTGTTTTAATGTTGGTTGTTTTTCCCCAGTAACAGCCAGTGCTGTGAAAAGGTGGAAGTTTTGCCGCTCTCATTCTCCAAGTATTAGGCGGCTGCTGCTTACAGGAACCCACAGATGCAAATTGGTCCCTTGAGTGCTTTTATTTCATGTAGGGAAGACTAGGTACAAAAAATAGACAGTCTGCCTGAGCTGCTAAAGGTGCCATCTGACCTTAGACCTGGTGAGAGGAGCATGGCTTAGAGCTTACCTTTTTCAGCAAAGTAGTCAAAAATTTGAGCAAAATTCCAGGGACGTGGCCGAATTAAGAAATCAGAGAGGTGCTTAAGGACTTCTGGCAGGGTTAAATTTCAGAATGGGATCCTAAACAGGCAGCTGAGGAGCAAATTAAGAGTAAAACCAAGCACAAGCATCCTATTCCTCTTCTCTAAACATGTTCTGCCTCTACAGGGTTAGTATGTTCTTCAAAGGTCTCTGCCTCTTCTGCCTCATCAGGATATTTAGGCAGGGAAATATCCAGTTTCTTTCCCTGAGTGACCAAGGTTTGGGAATGCTCAGGGATTGGGGGATGTTCACACCTGAGCAGGAGCAGATCACACTGCTGCCCATGACAGGAAACCCCAGTGGAGCACTTGAAACAAGGCAGGAGAGGAGACCTCAGTTACACTCTAGAAACAAAGTTAAAGGTTCAGGCAGGATTTGGGGCTGTATTTTACAAGTGGCAGGACAGCAGACAATTTAAAAGTTTTACTTACCTCTATGTTTTGTGCGTGTATAAATCTCAAGCTGAAGAAAAAAAAGGGAAAATGGGTTAATATTTTAGCACATTCCTCTGCCTAATACTCCCTCAGCCTTTTCAGACACCAGTGTACACAGAGAGCTGTTAATAAACAGGTAACCTAGGGGAAACTCAGTTTCCTGGGGGAAACTAAGATAGTAACTAAGTTTCTCTCTCAGGCTGAGAAAACCCAAAAGAAGAATAAAAATTGTTTTAGAATTTATGGTTTCTTTTAAAAAAAATTGAAAATAATAACAATAAATGCCACTTTGGACAACTTTTAATAGCTTTTTAAAGCCAGAACTACAGAAAAAAATTAAATCCTATTGTTTACATTTTTCCCCCCAGGTCTCTGGAGGAAATTAATTTTGTATAAAACATATCAAGTTTATTCTGTTATGTTAGATTGTAGTGTTAAACGTCCTCCAGCAGAAGTGGAAGAAAAAGACTTCTGCTATTTGCTACCTAACTCCATGAAAAGTTTCACTGCATTAATTTATTATTTAGACTGCACTTTCGCAGAAAATTCAAATATAATTAAGTAAAATTTGAAAATAGTTATGTACAGAACATATGAAAAATGAGCCCAACTATACTGTAAAAGAAAGACATTTTCTGTTTTTACAGCAGGAAGAATCAAGAGGAACTCTTCCAATTTCTGCTTGACTGGCTGAGCTCTGCACAATACGTGCTGCCATGCAAAGAGACAGCTAGTTCCTCCAAGTTCTGATAGAAATAATGCTAACAGCTTTATTTATTCTTTCTATTTTTTAAAGAGGGATTGAAGCAAAGTTGGTATATCATCTTAGGCTCCTATGCATTTTCTCCTTTGCTTTCCTTACCTCACACCTTCTGACGGTCTCTGGTTGATGAATGTACAGTATTTCAGACATGGTTTTTTACCAGCTTTCCTAGCAGTGTGTTCCAAATCTTCTCTTGTTTTTTAGAAACTGTATGCCATATGCCATGTCATGAATGGAGTTTGTGAGAAAGAAACCATCTAATCCAGCAACATGTATTTTTTTATGGTGGTGTTTGGCTCAGGGATCATTTCAATGTCACTATAAAGGTTCCTTCCTTCATGTTTCTACCTTCCAATACCCTGATTGTGAATTTATGGTGCCAGTGGAGGTTTAGTGATAACAGTTCAGAAGCAGAGTATGACAAGAAATAGCTTAGCTACATTTATAGCCTCCATTTAGGATATAAAACTATTGCAATCATTAAGTAAAAATGAAAGCTTTAGCATAAAAAGATGCCAAAACCCAGCAAAGGTAAATGCTCTGTGTTTCTGAAGTTAGTATGAAGTGCTGAATTATTCCACGCCCTTGACATCTCAGATTTGTTGCCCAAACTATACAAAAGAGAGTTAATGGAGCCAGAGCATTACATACAGAATTACTGTTTTAAAAATTGCTTTTAAAATGTGAGTGAGTGCAATCTCTTAATCTATATGAAAATAGATGGAAATATATTCAGTGCATTTATGGCGTATGAAAGGTTGTATTTAATGTTATCTAGTCCTGACCTTTAGACTGAAATTTGCATTTGATTTTTGATGCTTCTGAGAACATTTTACTTCCTGCTCTAATTCCCTTCCTAAACTGTGAGGACTGCAGACTGTTGCAATATTGATCATTTTACACCGCTGCTGGTAACTTGTCAAGGCTTTATAGAGTTAACTATTGTTTTGAAGTCAAATTATGAATTTTGGATCCAATGGGATAATAGGCAATAGACTTGTTCAAAATGAACACATTCCTTGTACTCTAAATAATCTGTGAGACTGTGACTGCACCTTGAGAAGGTTTATTTTTATGTCATGGCTGAACTTGGGTTCACAACAAGACATAACCTAAAAAACAGAGTTTAACCAGAAGACATAGCCTTAGACTACAATAAGGTGCTTGAAGTGTCATTTTATAATCCCTTTTAAAAAATCAGTCACTTAGATTTTGTAGTCACACTGCATTTATGTCACACACATTTTATGTCACACTGCATTTCCTGTGTGTCTGTGCACAATTTCATGCTTCATAAGCATTCATCCATTCATTCATTCCTTCATTCATGTATTCATTCTCTTTAAAATATTTTGTGTCTCAGTTCTGTCTCTTTTTCTGGCGTACAGTAAACTTATTGCCACCTTCATCTTAACACCACCATCTCACTCAGCTGGTCTGACATATTCAAATTCAGAACGATCATTCTTCACCTTCATTTAGCATTAAACCCAATAAACTCCACTTCAGATCTGAAGAAAGGCTTTTACTTCCTAAAGCTTGTCTGCTTTTTCCCCCCTGTCATGTCAGTACAAACATCTTTTCACAGAGGCTATCGTCTCCTTTATTAATTCTTGGCATTAAAAGGTGACACTCGAAGATCAGGGCCTCAGAGTGAGACAAGGCAGTGCATTTGCTCATGCATATAATTAACATGCTGTATAACTTGATATGTCTGTATCTCTTGATCCTCTGCTCACTTTAGAATTAGCAAATTGATGGCCAGTGTCATTAGCACAATGGGGTCTGTGGGTTGCTGCATTAGACAATAGACTGCATCACCTACATTACACTTGGGTTCACTTGCAGCTCGTGAAAGGAAAAGGGATGCTCTCAGAGGCTTGTGTGGAGGTGTTACTTCAGATCAGATCTCAGTTCAGAATGCATCAGAAATTAAAAATAATGTTATATGAAAATAACTCGAAATGAGGTATTGTGCCAATCAGCTCAACAGACTAGTATTCAGACAATTGCATTATGACTAATGCAGGTCAAGCAACAAGGGGAAATGACCTGTATTTAATAAATTTAATTTGTGATTACACAATACTGATAGCCCTAATTGAATAACTTATCCAATACATATTCCTAGTACTCATCAGATGTATTCTCTCAGGAACACTAGCAGTATGGAGCTTATATCCTAAATCCAGAAAAGCTATTTACAATATGTATTTCTGGTCATGGCAGTCATGTTTGCTGAGTAGTGTAACTATAATACAACATAATAATAAAACTATTCCAAGCAGGAAAAAACAATCTGGCTGAAAAAATTACACCACCTTTATTTAGAGGCACAGTAACATGCAGACTTGTCATTAACATCACTATCTTCCCTCCTCCCTTGTGTTTTGCACCCTTCCCCTGGCTAGCAGTGATATATTCTTGACCTCACATTCTCTGGCAATTGACCTGTGAGTTCCTCCTTTTCTGTTAGGAATCGTCTCATGTCTGTTCTGCCTTCTGCTCTCTGTCACAAATGCTGCCTTCTGTTCTCAGTCACAGTTGGGTTTTATTGTTTAGTTTTGTTGGGAGTTCTGTTTTGTTTTTTTTTTTTTTATTTTAAATTTTTAGTTCCTTATCCCTGTTTCTGCTTAGTGTTGTTTCTGTTTAGCTTTTGTGCTACAGAAAAATAAAACAAAACTAAAAATACTAAAAAAAAAATCCAAACCAATCAAAAAACCCCAAGTAACCTCCCATAAAAATTCATACTTGCACTGCCTTCCTTTCACTGAGGTTCAACATATAGACACCCCTGAGCTGACTTTTTATTGCAGCTGACTGCACACTCTCCTGGCTCCACACTTCTTGTCAGACATGCCCCTCCTTGCCTACAGATCCTACAGGCTCTGTAACATCAAACATAAATTATCAGAGAGAAAGTGTTGTTGATCAATATGTACTGTTCCCTTTTCTACTGTTCAGTATACAGCAAAAATACCACCTCCTGAAGCACAGCATCCTGCTGATGTTGGTTACCAGCCTGGAAAAGTACTCATTTTCATCATCTATCTCTGCTGTTTGAAAAGCAGCAGTGTTACTGTTGGGTGAGACTATTCTGTGGTTTGTGGAGGTTTGACTGTGTTAAAACCAGCCCTGCTCGTAGCTCAAAGCTGTGGGGCAAAAATTGCTTGATATGAGTGAAAAAAACCAAACAATCCCCTCTCCCCAGACAGGGACATTTTTTCCTGTTAAAGCTCAGAAGAGCTCTGCTAGTCATGGCACTACCTCACAAAATAAGGTGGCATTCCTAATGAAAAACCTGACTGCTTGACTGGGATAAACAGATGTTTGCAACCCAGTACAAATATTTTTAATTCCCTAGTTACAAGTTAACCCTGGCTGGATGCCAGGTGTCCACCAAGTGGCTCTATCACTCCCCTCCTCAGCTAGACAGGGGAAAGAAAATATAATGAAAGGCAAACCATACACAGCTTGGGGAAATAGGTTTTATTTATTACCAATCAAATCACAGTAGGATAATGAGAAATAAACCCAAACCTTAAAAATGCCTTCCCTCTCCTCCTCCTCCTCCTCCTCTTCTTCCCAGGCTGAACTTCACTCTCAATTTTCTTTCCTTCCTCCCCTCCAGAGGTGCAGCAGGATGGGAACTGGGTGTTACCATCAGTTCATCACATCCTGCCACTCCTTCCTCCTCACACTTTCTCTGCGCCAAAGTGGAGCTTCCCCATGGGAGACAGTCCTCCAGAAACTTCTCCAGCATGGGTCACCCATGGGATCACAAGTCCTGCCAGCAAAATTGCTGAAGTGCAGGCTTCCTACAGGACATCTCCCTGCCCCACCATGGGTCTCTCCAGGAGCTGCAGGGGGATCCCTGCCCCACTGTGGACCTCCACAGGCTGCAGGGGACAGCCTGACTTACTATGGTTTGTACCATGGGCTGCAGGGGAACCTCTGCTCCTTCCCCTCCTCCACTGCCTTGCTGTCTGCAGAGTTGTTCTCTCACGCATTCTCACTCTACTCTTCTCTGCCTACAGTTGCTGTTGTCCTGTTTTTTCCCTTCCATTAATATCATAGAATCACAGAATATGCTGAGTTGGAAGGGACCCACAAGGAGCACTGAATCCAACTCTTAAGTGAATGACCCATACAGGGATCAAACACACAAAAACATGTTCCCCCAGAAGCCCTGCCACTATCCCTGGTGGTTTCAGCCCTAACCAGCAGTGGGTCTTGGAGCTGGCTGGCATTGGCTCTGTCAGACACAGGGGAAGCTTCCAGCAGCTTCTCACAGAAGCTACCCCTATAGCCCCTCACACTGCTACCAAAACCTTGCCATGCAAACCCCAAAGGGGATGGACTTGCATCCTTCCAAAAAATTGTGAATTGTGATACACATCTCTGACAATGGGAACCATTTTCCCAGGCTGAAAGTTCTTGTAAGGAAAAGAGCTAAAGAATGTCAGTATGTGTTAAAATAAAATATAGGATACTATTAAAGAGTTTACCTCATTCATTCTGCATGCAGTTTTCCCTAATTTAGAGTCACTGCAGAAGAAACAACTGGATAGTGCCTCATTTGCAGGGAAAAATGTGGTTAGTTTATTTGACATTATATTCAGAAAAAAGATGAGTGAATCAATCAAATAAATTGTTTTAATTTGCTCCTTTGATCTCTTCCCAGCCTTCCTCTCCCTCAGGAACCTGATTGCTACAAATACTTAAAATCATATAGATGTTTTTCCAATGGCAGCACAGTATGGACTTGGCCATTTGCTGATCCATGCATTGGATCCATAGCAGAACATCACTTGCAGAGAGGAAAACAACGGCAGTAATAAAAGGCCAGATTAGCTGTCTTCACTCTTCCTGCCGATCATGGGTTTTTTTCTCTTCCTCTGTTTCATTCCTTCTTAATTTGTTTTTATGTCAATGTAGTATGTTGATAAAGAAGCCTTTCACAGACAAAATTTATCCAAAGATGAAGTGATCTTCATCATCAATGATGGGCTTTTCTACAGTCCCTTGGTTTTTCATCCTAAAGAGGTTAGGACTGCCTAGCTCTTTTTCTCTGTTACATCTCCAAAAGCACACAACATCTTGAAACTAATTTTTTACCTTTCCTTTGTGCTACTTCTTTCTCTATCACACTTCAGGTATCTTTCTTGCTCCCTACACTCTTGGTAGGCTTTTTCCTGAAAGCACATTCTGGAGCCTTTATTAGATGGAAGCTTTGTGAGATGACTGCATACCATAAAAAGCAGTGAAAGGTACTGGGCCTGTATTCAGTACCTCAGATGGACCAAGAGATGACCAAGGGAGACTTACAGAGGGAGGTGGTCATGATCTGCCACACCAACCCTTAAAGAAAATGCAGAAAACGTATTTTCTAGATCCTGAAGTCTGTTGTCTGAGATAAGCAGGGAACTATCCAGGGTGATACATGGAGCAGAATGGTGAATGTCATCCAGGAGACCTGGGGGTTCCATAATGACCTCATACTGTGGAGAGAGCAGGCTGTGTCCATACTTGTTTTGCCAATCAGGGTGGCTGTTAATAAAGAAACCCATCCTCCTTGCACTGGCAATGACATTGAGATAAATTCCTGCTTCCTCATATGCTGTTTTCATCATTTTGGAAGAAATATGTTGTAAAAATGCATTCACCAGTGTACCGGAAAATGTACATGAAAAAGACACTTCTGCATTGTTGGGATATAGAAATAGTGTCAGGGATCTCTGTTTCAGATTTTTACCTTGCACAGGAGTCTGAATGCTGCCATTGCACTTTTGAGTATCTTCATTAATCAGGACTATAAAACCTAAGGAGAATTATGAATCTCTATGAGAAAATTCCATTTCTGCTGCAACTTGCTAGCACCTGCAGTACAGAAGTGCTGCTGCCTTGTCAAGGGGTGAATTTATACAGGCACTCTACTGTGCAGTGATGGGGTTGTTTTCTAAGCTCTGTAAAGCAAAGCAAGTGCTGCATATCAACAAATTCACCTTCCTTCACCTCACTACCTCTCTGAACTCATATTCCCACTTTTGGGGAAAGCACAGGAGAGCCTCCTTCTTTCCAACCACAGCAAAGTTGGTGGCAATATCTGGGTCTTGCTCAGAAGCAGATGGCAGCTAATGCGTGGCTGGAGGGGACCCAGGGAGTGGAGGCTGCTGGTGGCACAACCAGAACCATGTTCGTGCTGGCAGCAGTCAGCATTCATTTGCTGGTGCCTAGAATTTCTGGCTAATTCCCAACACAAATGTGGCAGCACTTGGACCCCCTCTGTGAGCTGAGCCTGTTTGAGCCTGTTGTGAGCTGAGGCTTCCTTGCTCTCACCTACCTCCAGCTGCCAAAGATTTGCTTTGAAGAACCCGTGTGATTGCTGTGATCAAACCAGTGCGTTTTGAAAGGCTTCCTTAAAAGCATGTGGTCTGTAAAAGCCATAGTTATTGCCCTAGACACATATTAGAAATGGAGTTATATATCAAGGGGCAATTGTTTAGGTCAGTTGAAGTAGGCACAGCCATTCCCTTCTTTCTTTACCCTGTTTCTGACTGGGCTGTCTGGTTCTTCCCCAAAATGTTGCTGAAGTCTCTCTGTGCCACATAGGTTTATAAATTCTTCTTTCATCGTGACTTGTAAACATACAGCAATAATGGGGAATTTTGATCACGTACTTTGACTTTTGTATCTTGTATTACCATGATTTCCCCAGTTGGCTCATACAGCTGAAATGGCCATAGGCTGCACCTGAATGTCTGAGTGTCCCAGTGCTGCTATATTTCTGCTTCTTCTTGCAGAATATGGAATATTTCCTTCTTTCTGGTCCTGTTGGGGACTGAGACCTACAGTACTTGAGATATGGTGCTAAGGGTTTCCTCTTATTAACCAGACCACAAACCATCTGTCAGGCTTTTTCAGTCGCTGATTTAAAGGACAGATGGATCACCATGAAAATAGTTCCAGCTAATTGAACTTGTCAAATACAACTGTCTAAACCCTATCAGACCTTGCTGGAAAATATGCTCTAAACAATTCCTGAAAGAATAGTCTTTGGAATAGCTAGGATGTTTAAGAACAAATTAAAGCTGTCCCACGTGAAATCGCAGAATGCAAGATTGCTCCTTAAATTCTCAGGTAGAACTATTTTGTTGGCCTTGGAGCCTTAAAAAACTGTTAAAAAGGATCTTTTCTGAATCTCAGTTGATGATGCCTTGCTCATGTCCTGGCATTCAGGAAATAATGTTTCTCTTATATCCAAAAGAGATACTTCCTGCAATTAAAGCACACCGTGAAGGAAATGGCAATTGGGTATTAAATCCCACAGCAGCAATAGCTGCATGTAAATGTTAGTCATGCTGTTGCTGTTTTAAAATATGAGTCTTTCCACAATCATGTAAATATTGAGCAAGACTTATTTCCTGTAAATTGCTTGATGTAGGACAACAGTGATTTATACATGTGTAGGTATGCATATATAATTTTCTGTGTGTGACTTCATGGCTACTGAATCAAAAATATTATGGGAATCAATTACTCATGAGAGTATATGTACTTCAAATGCTGCTCTCTTAAATAGATCACTTCCTACTTTTTCATCTTTGACCACTAATTGCAGAGGGCAGCTCTGAGTGGAATAACCTGCAGGGCAAGAATTATTTATAACGGATTACACACATAGGACTGTGGTACATTTTTAATGCTCTGGACAAGAACATTAAACCCTAGGGGAGATGGTTGCGTCTGTAATCGCAGCTTGAAATGCACTTGCTGTAACAGGTGACACCACGTATCACAAATATCAAATGTGTAATATTCTTTTTGTACTTGGCTGAGAGTAATGACATCTTTGAAGATGCTGCGAGGCACATCTGTGCAGAAACACGTTTGCCCTGGAACTGCAAGTCCGTGGAGCTTTCCTGCGCGCATCTCGCGCGAGTGAGGTCCTTCTGTTATGAAAAGCGAGCCCCGGCGTCTGTGCGTAAGCACGGGCGTGTGTCTGTGGGCATGTGCTGCAGAAAAACGTCAGCTCAGACTTCTTCTTACTTTCTGCATTGACTGAGATAAACTCTTGTGATCTCCCGCTGTTTCCTGTTAGTAGACTGTCAGAAAAAAGACATTTATTCAATGCCAAATGTAATTTCATTTTTAAGTCTTAAGGATGTGTTTGTTGTTAAATTTAAGGAGGGGTTTTATCATCTAGCAGTGCTAGAATTTTAACTAGTGTAAATTAGCTTAGAGCTGTGCAATAGATTCTCATCTCTTTTGTGTGTGGATGCAATGAGGGAAAGCTTACATTACACCGTATAAAAAGAGAAAGAGCAAGAGAGGGGAAGAGAGAAGTGAGAAAGAGGAAGTTTTTTTCCTAAGGGGCAAAAATTAATTTCTCCAGTGTTCAAGATTTTGGGGAATAAGGAAATATTTGCATAATATTGACTACGTGATTGAAAAAAATATAGTTGAGGGAGCTCATCCTCATTGGGTAACTGGCTGAGAAGAACAGAGGCAGAGCATTTGGAGCTGAAGGGAAGTTTCCCTTCAGATTAGTCAGAGCGGAAACAAAGCTCATTCTCCAACAGTTGTGAAGCTTGTTAGAATCCCTCTCAATACTGAGTAACCTGTCACTCAGAAACCAGAAACAGCCAAGTTTTGTTACAGGGTGCAGCAGCAGTCTGCTTCTCTGGAGTTCAGGATTCCCATTACTCACCTGAAATCAAATTTATAGGTGTATCTAAACAAACGTAGCTGTTTTAGAAGAGTTACACAAAATTCAGTTTAATGTTGCTTCCTCCTAAAACTAGGCACTTGTGATGAATTCTGTTTTTATGTAGAGACAAGAAAAGTTTTTATGATATTTTATTTGGAAGGGCCAATCTGTAGTAATCAAAATCTACTATAAGGAGACATCAACTGAAATAAATTTCCTATTAAAGCTTTAAAACCCAATTAATTCAACACCCCTGTATGTTTCACTACATCATCGCTGAAATGTAAAAAATGCTGTTTTCCAAAGCAAAAAGTTTTCATCTTGAAAAGTAGGGTACTTCAAGAAGTGTCTAGGACTTGAAATTTGCAAAATTGAAATTTTTATCTGTTTCCCTATATTGTAATTTTCTTTGGGTTTTAAGTTCATTAGAAATTTTTAAGAGTTTAAGTTTCACCTGACCTTTGTCAAGAACGTTTTTGTTCATTTTTGTTCACCTAGAAGCCCATTTCTACAATGGGCATACTTTTTCCCCAGTTGCTGTAATGATTACAGACAATAAACTCTTCTGTTCAAGTGAAGCTCAGGACTTGCTTCAGCAGTTGGAAATTGATGACTTGAGGAAGCTCTCCTAATACTTTTTGTGCATCTATCTTTCTTTCCAGTGAATTAGAGAAAAGTGGGAAGGCTCCATTATAACTACAACCAACATGTACCCTAAACATTAGAGAAAAGGAGAAAGATTTAGAGTTGTTGGGCTGGTTTCACTTGTAGCTTGCCCCTTTAGCTCTGTCAATGCTCAAGTACTCTGAGTAGCAGGTGGCACTGGTAATACGTGCACTACAGATGCTTTTCTGTAAACTGGGCCCAGCAGAACAATAGCTACATTCTGAGCATTTAGCCTTGATCTGTCCCACATCTGTTCCCAGTTAATAACTTCATAAATAACTACAAGGGGATGGTATTTAGCCTTGAGTTCATTTTAGAAGAAGCAGCCTCGCTGTTCCTGTGATGAAGTGGCTAGTATTTGTATCCTTGGTTCGAAGCAGTTGTATTGTTACCATGCCCTTATGAGCCTTTCCTGTTGCCACTGTAGCCTTGAAAGCTGGAAATCGCAAGTGCTGCAGGTGGTGAGCAGCAGGGTTTGATTAATCCAGATTCCATTTTCACATTGTTGAAAAAGGATGAGGGAAAAGGGATGCTCTGCAGCTGAGTGTCAAACCTAGCCAGAAATACTGCAGCTATTGGGGGTGATAATATGGATCACACAGCATTATTTTGAGCCAGGAATATATAGTGAGACCACCTCAGAAAATTGGCAGAGAGCATTGCTTCCACTTGTGGTTATGTAAGAGCTCAGTGAGAAGGCCAGACTGCAAGACAAGTACCTTTTCTTCCATTGTTACACTAAAAATGTGATTTTCACCAAAGCTAGGCTGAGCTGCTGGCTGATAACATGAGACATAGGAAAGGCATTAATTTGGTGCACAGATCTGTATCAAAGATCATGCAGTCTCCATGCAATCAGGAAAACACTCAACTGCTGTCCATGAAGTACAGCCTTGTAGTGAAAATAATAATACCCAGAAATTATGATGATTTTCCTAAATAACAGTGGCAGCTTCATCACTTTCCTGATTCCCATTTGCTACAGATTCACTGGTGTTTGGATTTTTTGCTTGGTTTTTTTGTTACATCAGTTTAATCATGTTCTTCTAATCCTTCTCTATTGCCAGTACTGTAGCATCACACTTCTTTCCCATGCTCATGAAAAATTAGGAGGCTTTTTGATGCCATGTGACATCATGCTAAGCATATAAAGTGGGGAGAGAAGGAAGGGGTCATGTTTGGAGTGTTGACTTTTGTCTTCCCAAGTAACCCTTGTGATGGAGCCCTGCTTTCTTGGAGGTGGCTGAACACCTGCCTGTCATGAGAAGTGGTGAATGAATTTCTTGTTCTACTTCGCTTGTTTGTGCAGCTATTACTTTACCTGTTAAACTGACTTTAGTTCAACCCAAAAGTTTTCTCACTTTTTCTCTTCTGACTCCCACCCCCATCCCAGCAGGGATGTGGTATTTAGCTGCCAGCTGGGGTTGAACCACAGCAGCCCTTCTTGGTGTAAAGTGAGGGGCTCAAAGGGTTCAAGATAATGACAGATTGGACTGGCATGTGCTAGACTGAATTTATAGCTGTTATTACTGTGTAGCTATTAATCTGCAGGCTCTGTGCTTGCCATGGCACTTGCTTGCCTTACTGCTACCATCTGCATTGACTGGGGCACGGAATGGCATTGGCTGAGTGCAGTTATTTCCTATAGGGATTGTGTTCAGCTGCAGCTGCCCATCAGCTAAGTCAGGCATCATCTTGTGTACTTGTGTGTAATCACAGCACAGAGCTGCACCAGCTTGTGTCTCTTTTAGCAGCAGGATTTTAAAGCAGCTTATTTTCATGCTGTTGGTAGCTCCTTCTACCATTAATTGGTTTTAGAGGCACATACTTTGCTTGGATCTGTATTGCAGTAAGGGGAATGAAGAAGCTTTTAATAGGCATTGCTATGCTTACTGTGTAGTGTATGTTACGCTCTTGCAATCCCTTCCTCTTGTTCTTCAGCCTGGGTCCAGTATTAAAGCAGCTGCTTATGTAGGACAGGAGTGCTGCAGAGCGATCACCGGCAAACGGAACATTCAAGCTCACATTGCTGTGCATGTGCTCAGAAGGATCCTGTCACACTTCTGCAGAGTAACATAATGTCAGTTTTTCTGGATGTTTGCATGTAGACTTCTCTGTGATCCTAATGTTCTTCTAACAGGATTCACTTGCTGCCTTTTTTTCTCCTCAGATTCCACTGAGCACTTCCTCAAGTCCTTAAACTCAAAAGCAGTGTCAGCTCTGTGGGGACAGCACACACTTCCACCCATGAGTGCTCTCAGCCTCCCTGTGGCTGGGCCAGCAGGACATGGTGCCTATCCATCCCGACTGATACCTGCTCTGCATCTCCATCACTGCCACAGTGCATCCCTTCCTTGGTTGTTAGCCAGGTCTGACCTGCTCCCTTTCCATCCAAACAGCTCATCATTATCTGTCAGTGTTTGGTGGCTTGCAGTGACTCCTGGGAGTTAAGGTGAGATCATATGAATTGTTACTGGCAGGAAGGAAAAGATAAGTAGGCTAGGGAGCAGGGGGAGCAATCTCCTAGAGTTGTAACTGAGAGAGGAAGATAAATCAGACCTTGGACAGTAGGTGTCAGGGAGCAAACCAGGGCTCTTAACTCCTACCCATGGGCATGCATCAAATAGGAGTCCTGCCCATCTTCACATGTAGCTTTCCCACAGAATATGGAAGAAGGGCAGGAATCAGTGAATGATGAATGCTCTCAGCAAACTACTTCATTAAAAGTGAATACCTCCACTCCCCTGTCTTACAGAAACTGGTATAAGCCTGGAAGAATAATATGAAAGCTCCATTCAGTGGAATTTTCCACTTGGCTAATATACATATGCATGCTGTGTGCTGCTGGGATGCTGGCAGAGTGGATGCAGGGACTACAGAATGAGTGGCTTCTTTGGTGCTTCAAGTACAGGAAAAATATAAGTGGATAATGATAAGAAATGGCTTATAAAAGCCACCTCTTGAAAGTGCTGTAAAATAGCAGTTATTCAGGAAGGGAATGGCAGGGTTTCATGAAAGACTACTTACCAGAGACCCCACACATCAAGCTGAAATGGTGATTTTTGTATTTCTATTTATTTCAAAGTTTGCTTTCATTATGATTGATATAAGGTTAATTAAAAGCCCAAACATTTCTGACAGTGCCAGCAAAGAGTGCCACTTGCACCTTTCAATTTTCTCTGGCTAAATCCCCGCAGATCTGTAACCTAGGGGAAGAGAAGGCACCTGTAGCTATCTGAATATATTGGAACACAATGTGCACTTTGGAAGGGGCTGATCCTAGGTTCCTCACTAACCTAGCTGGGCTGTAGCACTTGAAAAGCTGAGCTCCTAGAGAAAAAAAAAAAAAAAAAAGGCCAGTGTGGCTTCCTCTCACCGTTTTGGCTGTGTTTTATGAATCAGAACTGGCTGTGGGTTCCTGCCACCATGGAGGTGTAAAGAGCAGTGAAACACAGGTAGCCAAGCATCTCCTTGATGCAGGTGCACACCAGATGGGGTAAGACAGTACAGTCCCTGTCCTTGATTTTTGCCTGAATAAAATTGCTTCTTGATTACATGCTGGCTCTGTTAATCACCATTTACATTTTTTTCTTAGGCATTGTATGGCAAATCTGGAGCATAAATTTCAATGAGAAAATAGGCATATCTTGGAATACTGCAGAAGCTATATTGTTTCTCCAGGCCCAGGGATTTCAGAATAAGTAGGTAAATTGGAATGAATGAAGAAATTATTTTTATGAACTTAGAGTGCATGTACATATTTGTGCTTTTTTTCTCAGGTCCATGCAAGGTTCTCCACATATTTGTTGTATCATTAGGGCCCCACATACAAGCCTTCACTTGTGAAATGATGCATCTGCTTTCTTGAATCTAAAATTTGGCACAGGAGTCATTTAGAACTTGAGTTTCTTAAGAAGAGCCTATAAAGCTACCTTGCACACAGGAAAGAAAGATGACAAAAGGGAGCTCAACCCTCCAATCCCCTACTGATGTCAACATCATCTCTGCAGAAAGTTTCACCGTCCTTCCAAAGGTCAGATTAACTAGGAAAAGTGAAGTTTTAGTTTCTTAAAGGAAGTTTCCGAGCAGGGCACTTCAAATAGCGTATATTTCTGTTCTAGTCAGTGTCTCTGAGCACCAGCACCCCTTCTACTTTGCTCTAGGTAAAAAAGCATGTTGTGCTTCCATTATAATGCTTCCTTTGAGTTTGTTCCTTGCTAAAAGCTGAAGAGATGACACATTGTAAACAACATCTCTGCTGTGGAGGCCAGTTTTGCATACTGAGTTTTGTATTTACACAGACTTAAAAAAAAGTGAGATCAATTTACAGATTATGAAATATGAAAGTGAAAAAGAAAGAAATTTTATTCTTTTATTTGTATTCTACTTTCCCATTATCATTTTTTGTAGGAAAAATAAAAAAGGGGAAGTGAAAATGGAAGAGGAAGAGCATGTCCTTTTCCTGATCTCAGGGGCCATGAATATTTTTGATATGAAAACTGAGATGTTCATACAAATCTCAGATGTCAAAGAAGGGCTTTAAGTAATATGTGTATAATACTATCTATGCATATTTTTGTGAAATTTCTATGCAATCTACATAGAAATCTCAAAAAAAATTTTTGTTATGCATCTATTTGTCTATCTATCTGTTTCATAAGACAGACTGTGAAAATGTTATTAATTTGCAATGCTTGTTATTTATGCAGTGTTTAGAAATGTTAAAAAAACTAAACCCAAAACTCCACAGATATTGTTTTGGTCTACCAGAATCAGTCTATTGCTGATGTAGGACTCCCTACATTTAATTACTTTCAAAAGGCTCTTAAACCATTTATTTCAGCAGTTCTTTAATTAATTTCTTTGTATAATGAATGACAATGGAGCCTTCATCCTCCCTACAAAGGGCCTGTAATTCTAATGCCACTTTCCAGGTTTATGGCTTGCGTAGATAACGTGTGTTAGACAAGGATAATACATAATAGTACAGAAATGCAAGTAATATTACAGGTATTTTAGGAGCACAGATGAACCAAAGGAAGATTAATAGGATTTGACAACATGACAAAAATGCCACTGCACAAGGACATTCATCTCTAGAGTCTTAGTTCTGTATTACTGTGAGGGGAACAATCAGTGGACTAAAATACCCCTTTGATGAGTGTAATTTGGCAACAATTTGCAAACATGATCACATGCCTTGTTAATTCAAGGGCATAGCTATCTTGACATTTTCATTACAGGAGATGTCAAGAATAATCTGGAAGAGTAAAAGAGTCTCATTGGAAAGTGCCTCCTTACCTTCAGTAATCTAATAACCTATAGTGGTAAGGTCAAGTAATTTTTAATGATACAGCCTTTAATCCTCTATCAATTACTACTTTTAGTTACAGCTGAACTGCTGAAATGTATAGAGATCTTCCTGGAGTTAAAATGAGCAGCTGTAACTCTGCTCTGAATAGTCCACTATTGCCAAAGAGACAGCAGTTCCTTTTCTCCATCACCACCTCCCTGGAAATCAACTGGCTGCAAAAACAAAGGTGCTGAGCCCATTACACATTGTGCCAAAGATCTGGTTGTGTCATAACTCATACCCATGACTGAGCCAAGATTACTGATGAAGTTTTGGTGGCTTTTTCTAATCTACACTACTACCTACTTGGTTTTGACTTTGCATGTTTCTAACTAGCTAGCTACACTAACAGCTGTGGATATATTTTCTAGATAATTGTGAATATCTCTATGGGCCATGACTTTTTAAAATACCAATCAGTCTGACACTAAGTCCCTTCCCCCAGGGAGAAGGGAACACCTTTCCTGGGAGCCATGAGCCATGCTCAGAGCAGGGTGATCCCAGTACTGAGCAGCATGGTCGTACTGATCACTTGGTGTGTTTTGGGTAGATTAATAAAAGTACACAACATTATTAAAGCCAAAGTACAAATTTCATAGCCCACCAGCCACCCTGAAAAGTTGCAGTTCTCTCTTGATTTCAGGTAACAAATTTTGCTGGGTTACCTGAAGACCTCACGACTCCACTTTGCCATGGGTGGTGTGGCTGCAGAGGTTTGGTAATGGCACAGTGATAGCTTTACTGATTCTGCAGGGTGGTACTGCAAGACTCCAGCTCTTTATAAAAAAACAAGTAAATCAAACTCAGTGTACTTCACATCAAACAAAGACTCTATTTTACTCCTTTCTCCATGTGTAGGACTCTCCAGAAGTCTAAAATAAAGATGCATATAATGACCTTGCAAATAAGATCAGTGTAATTCAGTGAATGAAATTAATTCTTCAAGCCCTGGCTTTGTTTCTCACTTACCATCACTGTAGTTTCTTTTCATCTTTAATTTTTGCTCCTCTCCAGTACTTCCTACAAAGAGTTTTATTTAGAGGAAGAAATAAAAAAAGGGTTTTATGCATCCATTATTTAATGATGGACTTCTATCCTGGGGGCAAAATAGGCAAGAAGGATTCTGATGGCAGAGTGAAGTGAATTAAAGATCAAAAAAATTCCTAAATTTGGCTGAGAGTTTATGACTTAATTTGCATAACTCTGGTTTTAATGTCAGTGACTTCTTTCCTGAGTCATTGTTGGGATTTTTTTGTTTTCAAATTTGATTGCTTGTGTATTAATTTTCACAATTCTGGAGCCAGCATCCCTGTGAGATCTAATTTAAGGACTGTATTTCCTCTTTGGAAAATACCAGAAAATTTCACAAAGAGAAGGAAAAATCAAGAACAATGTAATTTTTTTTATATAACATACTTTTTATTTCTTTTCAGAACAGCATTTCTTTCTAGAGCTTCTTAGGAGGGGTTGTTGTCTTTACATACTTGCCTGCATGCAGTTTTTGGACTCTCACTATCATAAAGGGCCAGAAGAGGCACCACAGGCTGCTCAGACTTGCCTAAGTGGACCTGGTGCACAAGGGGTGCCCTTGGGCTAGCCAGAGGGAATTCTAGCCTGCTCCACCTCCTCCCTGGCTGGGGTTTCCTGGAAAGAGCAAAGTAGCCTGCACATCACTCTGCTGTAGGAGCAACCAAATGAAACCTCATCAGAGGTGGCTTAACACAGTACATATACAAGGTATGTGCAGAACTTTATTTTCTAAACAGGAATCATTGTAGAGATAAGAATTGGGTGCCAAAAGTTGTCTAACCTGCTCTCTGTGGTTTACTTTGTGCTCTGCTTCTCAGTGCTGATGGTGTGGCCCCACAAAATCTGTTCAGTTTGCAAAGCTGCCAAGCACCACGTGGAAGCAAGCCTGAGGGGACACAGGATCAGGTCCCACAGGAGGGAGCTGCTTTGATTTCCCTCTGAAGCAACATGGGCATGCACAACATGGAGCAGCAGGCAAACCACAGGACTGGGGTTCTTGTTGCCAAGCCTTTGCCTCCTCAGTGCAGGATGGAGAGTGGGATGAACAAGCTGGGGGGCTCAGCTGAAGGATAAACATCCTCTTGCTTTCACCACAGACAACAGTTTGTACACCACAGCTAACATCCAAAATATGTCTCAACAATGCCTTCCCTATTTTCTTCCTTATTTCTCACCATTTTTACTGATAAGGTTATGCCAAGCATCACTGCTAAGTGGAATCTCTGCCTTTATTTTCCCGCCTTCCTTCCCTCTTCTGGAAGAAAAAAAAAGGCCACAAAAAGCTTCCAAAATAGAGTATTTATAAAGCCTTATTACTATAAAATGAAGCACAGAGTAGGACAAAGAATTGTAGAAAATGCACATTGAAGATATAATGAATGTTTAATGAAATTACGAGACGTTTATGGATGCTCAAGTGCTGCAGCTTTGTGGTTGCCTAGGACATCCCAGAAAACACACAGAGGAGTCTGAAAAGGCAGTAGGAGTTTTGTGTGATGAAGATCCTCCCCAAGGAGTAGCAATCATTATGTAGACCTAATATAATAGAATATGTAGTCTTCTGATTTCCAGTTAAACTGGTAAGAGCAGAGTGCCCCCACATAAACAGAGCTCTAAACCTGACTGTATTACTGGTGAAACAGGAGTGATTACCTCCCACATGTCTTTTCCTAAGGCTGCTTTGTCCTTGGCTACTAACCTCTTTACTGGTGTAAAACAGCCTGGCTCCATCACAGGTAACAAAGTGAGGCCCATTTTTACTGCAGCTGGAAATTTCCTTTAGCCCAAAACTAGTATTTTTTTGAGGCCACACTTGTCCCCTTCCATGGCACTGATAGGTAGCCATGAAGTGCTGCCCACCCTAAGCATGAGGTGTTCACACCATGGGAAAGCCTGCAAGTGCAGAAAAAGCAGTACAGGCCATAGGAGCTGAAAGCCTAAAATATATTGTACCTGAGTCAGAGGAGCAAAAAAATCATGTTTTACAGCTCTAACTTTTTGATTAGTGATGCCTCTTCTGCTCTGCAGAGAAGAAACCTCAAAGAAATCCTCAAACCTCTGTGCTGTTTGAAATTAAATTAAAGAACTAATGTATGCTTCTAAAAAGTGAAAACATTTAAAAACCTATCTGTGTGATGCTGGAATAAGGCTCCTCCTTAATCAAGACAGGAAACCATTCTATCAAAATACTCAAGAAACTGACTGCAGAGTCATATTCTTACAAGGTCCTTTCTGGCAACCAAGAAAGCCACTAACAAAGACTTTTCATGGCACATTATCTTCATGGGCACATTAGACTTTGGATGCTCCTGCTTCCATTTCTACCTCTATCTGTCCTGCTGATTGGACTAAAAGCCTTGGGGGTTTTGGCTCTGCTCTGTCACAGCTCTCCTTGCAGTACTGTAAACCCCAGCAAGATGTAGGAGAGTGCATATGTGTGCGTGGGGATAGGTTGAGAGATGATTTATTTTAAGGCCAATGCATTATTTCCTGACAGTAACTAACAGGAGAATTACACTCAAAAGATATTCTGGAAAGACTGACTTTTGCAGGGTTGAGAACACTGACTCACTCCTGACATCCTCTTAATTTCCAGTGCATGATGCAGAGGTGAAGGAGAAGGATGGGAATGATGCCTTCCTTTTGCTGTGATAGATATAAGGGCTGGTTTCTGACTTGGCTCCCTTGGAGCCAAAAAAAAATTGGCAGCATGAGATGGGAGACTTCAAATAGCAAGTCACAGATAGGTGGCTTCTGGTGCATAGAACAGATAGACAAATTTTTCAGTTGTCTCACTTTCAGACAGTTGCCTAAAACACACCAAGACCATACACTCCCCAAGAAAGAGAAAGAAAGACAAGATTAACTGGCTTTCATATTATCTTCTCATACTAAATCTAGAACAGGTAGAATTACAAATGTCACCAGAGATAAGTTTAGTAAAGACACACATACAAAGATACACCTTCTGCAAAGAAGAGATCTGTTTAAATTTCCTGTAAATGCCACATTTCACATCTGCTGCTAAATTAGTGCATTTGCTGATGGAAATGCTCCCATATTTTCCTCATGTCTCACAGTTCAAGTGCTGTCCTGTCATTGGGTTGCATCAGATCAGAGTAATGCAGCTACAATGAATGCAGTAACATTGGAATGCAGCTGTGTTTACAGCAATGAAAATCTGAGGAATTGCATTATTTGGGCAATGGAAGAAGGAAAATTGATTTAAAATAGCTATTTGGAATGGCTGGTTCTTTATTCTGGCTTAGATAAATTATTATTTTTGTATCTGCATAAAAAAGGCACTTTTACTCTCTCTGTAACTACAAGAAGACAATTTGATGGCAGTATTTGGAAATAGTTTAGATAACATTGGACACAAAGAAAGAGCTCAGAAATGTGTAGATTATATTCTGCCTCAAATGAATAAGGTGCCAAATCTGTAACAGTAGTTAATTCCTCACAAATACCTTCATTGATGCCTTATAAATAAAAACTGGTATCCTGGAAATATTTCATTGAAAAAGTTGTTTAAAGTACAATCCAATTATTCACTAAGGTTATTATGTAGTGCACAGTTTTCATAAGGTGTATTCTGTAAAAAGTTATGATCTCCTCATTGAAAAACAAAATCTAACTGGGACATACTTTTGTGTGTTTGTTTGAAAACTAAGATATTGCATTTGGAAGCATCATCTCAGATGGCTGTACATCTAAGGGTGAAAATCCCAATTTGGCATTCTCAGCTGGGTCACATCACCAGACTAATTCTGATATTTAGAGTGCCCCAAGACATAAGGTGGTAATGCAGGGAAGCTTAGCAAACCTGCCCCAGAAAAGAAGCAAGTCAGTATTGTCAGAATTTTTTTCTTTTCCTCAGAAATTAAATGAGTCTTAAGCGTGTAAACAGTTAAGTAAAGAAGAATAAAACGACACAAGAAATGATACACAAAGACAAGTGATTGACAAGTGATTCCAATACTTCACATTACAAACTCAAGGAAAGGCAACCTCAGCCTTTACTACAGAGTCACAAGCCTCGGCAGGATCCTCCTAAGTTTCAAAAGGCAAACTTCAAAGAGAATTTGGACACATCTCCAGGTGGGAATCTCAGCGTAGACAAGTACTTGTTTCTCTGATGACTGGAGCAAAGGCAACACAGAGGCGGGTTGTTATAGCAGTGTTACATCTAGCTACTAAAATATTGCTCAGTGTAGAAAAATATATGTTAATCCATTTCCAGGGGAAAAATGTTAGCTATATCCCAGTGGAAGGGAAAAACACTAACAGCAAGTGGTATTAGAAATAAATCAGGTGTAAACTGTTTGGCTGCACACTGTAGGGAAAGAAAATAATATACATTATGAGTTTAGTTTTTCTGCTGCTGCAAGGCCCTAGTAAGACAACCCCTAGGGTTTTTGGACATTTTATTCATTTCAGCTGTTAACCCCATAGTTGGAGTGGCTGACAGATTTCAAAGGACTGATGATGATGAGTAAAAAACCAGAAGAAATGAAGGTTGACTTCTTCTTTGAGAAATTGTAAAAAGCTAACAAAAAAAAAAAAAAAAAGCCCCCAGAATTAGTGGCAGACCTAGACCTATGCAGAAAATTAAGATGTTCTCTGGAGCTCCCCTTCACTAGCAAATGCTTACAAAAAGGCAAATGTCTCCATCTTCTTTATGGTGTTAGTAAATCATCTCAGCCCTACAGCTGCAAGGGTCACTCTGGCTTTAGCAGCCAGGCTGTTTCACTGGGCTGTGGAATAGACCTTTGCTGCCTCTGTCCCCTCCTGAAAAAATACTTTTTAAAATGGTAATACAACCCCTTTGCCTTCACATTATACTTCTTGAGCTAAGCTCAACCATGCTTTATGTCTCATTTGTCCAAAGAGTGTTTAAAGAGAGGTTTCAAAATGCAAACAGAATTTAATAAAAATCTAATAACCACTATTCAGTGATGTGACCCAAAAATCTTGAATGAGAGAGACCCCATGGTCAGTGGAGAAATACTGTGAAAAATACAATCTGAATTATGCCTATAAAATCAGATGTTGATAATGTACTGTATGAGATGATCCTAGGTGGGAAAAGAAATAAAAGCTTTCACTCTCACAGTGCCAAGCTGCCTGCTCAAAAAATAAGAAACTATGCAAAAAAAAAATGGAGAAAGAAAATATTCAGTCTGTTTTCCTACTGACAATACACAGTCTTTTCAAAAAGTCTGAGCAAGTGGCCTGAATGAAACTAATAATCACTTTCGATCAGAGGACTTTTCTGTATTATCTATTTATTTATTTATGTATCTGTGCACTCTCACAACCAGCAATCAGGTAAGAGTCAATGTCTTTATTCCTAATGTGGCGTATTTTTTCCAGGTCATGAAAT
This sequence comes from Dicaeum eximium, assembly GCA_013396995.1. Lineage (NCBI taxonomy): Eukaryota > Metazoa > Chordata > Aves > Passeriformes > Dicaeidae > Dicaeum > Dicaeum eximium. The sequence continues at coordinate 46,766 of VWZP01005541.1, forward strand.
GCAGGTTAATATTTGATCTTCTACCAATAAATCTCCCTATACTAAACATATAAATGTTATTCCTGGAAAAAACAACCTGGCACAGCCATAAACTTACTGTGATAGTCTGTAGGAGAAAAAGCTCACTGATTAGAGAATTTCACTGCAATTATGTGAATATACTTATGCCAATCCCTGTTACAGTTATTATCACAGGTGATGTTACAGATCAGTATTTGAAATATTTGACTTAGGAATTTAATATGATCTCCTATGGACTCTGTTTCACCATCATAGTAGCTGAATAGTATTGATTTCTTCTGTCTCCCCCTGCTTATCTCAAGCTATTTCATTTTGCTTGTCTTATTGATTTCATGTTCACTTCATACATTATCTTACTGGAAGTTGGTAATGAATCAATATGGCCACCTAAATTCATGTTCTGTTGTAACCCCTGGGAAAGAGACACTTAAACTATCTATATCAAAATGTACTGAGTAGCTACTATGCACATCCAAACAAGGGACAGCATTTTTGTCTGAACACAACTCACAGAGGCAAGGCCTCTGCAGTCATCCTAAGTAGTTCAGTTATTTGTGGCTCATCTCACAACCTTCTGCCTATAAGTTGTGTGCCTTTCTCTGAACCCCTTCTTTTCCTACCTTCAGACCAGGAGCTAGCTCTTATTCTCTGCTTACATTGCCCCCAGGGTGCCACTGTTACCAGAAGGGTCCCATTAGCAGGAAAGGGACACTCAAAGTATTGACAAAAGTAATACTAATTGTGCAAAACAATGCCAGGACAGCTATGATAACAAATTGTCATTACCATTGCTTCCTGCCATTCTTATATTTTTTGGTAACATTAAAATTTAATGGTTACTTCATTCCCATAGGTGCACTCATTTATCCAGCTGGCCTGCTGCAGTACATAAGGACATTGGTGCAGCTTTCTGCTGTACAGGGACAGGTCTGGATGAGAAAAGAAGATTTGTAGTTGAAACTGATACTTGAAGCTTTTAACACAGAAAACTAATTTCTACTTAAAGATGCTTTAAATGCATATTTGCAGGAAAAAATATAACATCACAAACACCTTAAATTGACCATCAGCTCAGTGACAGAAAACAGATTGTTAAATTTAAGGACTTCTCCTAAGAGATTTTATGCGAGCTAAAAGTCTACTTGGCTGAATAAAATCAAAAGACACATTTGTTCATTTTAGAGCTCTCCAACATGACAGCAAACACTTTATAGCTGTATATATAATGCTGAGTGATTACTGACAGTGATTGCATGCCTCATTAATATGCAGACTCACACAAACCTCATCATGACCCTCACTGAAATGAGGTTCAAGTAGACAATTATCACAGAGACCTCCAGGGTCCCACAGCACAGCACAGTGGAACCTGCAGGTTCCTGTTTTGTGTCACCCACCTGTGTTTCCAATGGGACATTGCAGCAGCTGTGTCACATCAGGTTCACATCTGGTTGTTCTGGCTACCTGCTACAGGACTCCTCAGATGGAAAAAAAGTGAATTTCCATGACTGCACTGTCAGAGCAGCCTCCTGTGAAAAGCCAGGCTCAGAGGGTTTGGAAAGACTTCAAGGTTTGATTTGCAGAAATTGAGAGTTCTCTCATTTTGATCTAATCCACTAAGAGGCAGACAGCTAAAGGTTTTTCTCAACCCTGAACAGAGCACGAATGCACTGGTAACAGACTGCCAGGGGTTACTTTGCTAGAAAACAGCAGCACCTCAGTGTTGCACTGCTTCTTCCACTTGTGCTGTTTACCAGCAAATGCTCTCCAAACATGGACAGACAGGTTGAAACCCATGCTGAAGAATTACAGAAAACAAACTGCCAGAGATGAACAAATGCACAAAACCAGTATGCAACCCCCTTGTACACAAAGAGCAGTGAAACCTGTCTGCCAGGGGATGCTTGTGAGGATGAAAAGGGTTCAGCCATATGATGTGCCTTTAAACATTCCATCCCCAACAACAATCCTTCAATTAGCCTGCCCTGAGATCCTCATCAGGCACCTCAGAGAGTAGATTTCATTGGCTGGGCTGAGCAAAACCTTGTCCAGCTCTACCTTTCAAATGCACTCTGTCAGGTTCTTGGGCAAAGAATTTACATTCATTCAAGAAGTCATTCATTCAAGCAGAAGGAGTAAACCACTTATTTAAAAGCAAAATGAGGTGAACAAAAGAATCAAAAGCTCCTATACATGATTACCTTTACAAGCTGTTTTGACTTTAAAATGGACCAAACAAACCAAACCCTAAGAGTTACCACAAGCCTTACCAGCACTGCAATTAAACTGTGAGTTGACAACATTTGGTTTTGTTAGCTCTGACATGGCTAAATGAACAAATGGCTCATATGATATTAAAGGATTTGTTTAATCTGCTCAGAAGGCTTTCCCCATTTACAAGGAAAAGCACGCAATGAATATACCCTCTTCTTGGTTGAGTATTTCTATTTTCAAATTCTCAGTTAAGCTTCAATCAGTGGGTCCTACAATAATATCTCTGGACCTGCTACCATCATGATTCACAACTGTGAAAGCCATTCAATAAGCATCTCTTATCCAGTGCCACAGGGACATTTCAAAACCCCTACAGCTCCAGAAGTGCCTGCACCAGGAGCCCTGCCATGTAAAATCTGAGGACACTCACAAGCCACACCACATATCTGCAGCAATTTACCATCAGTGGCAGTGACCACTTGAAAATACTTTCACAGTTCTTTCAGATAGTTTTACCAGAGGCCTAATGAAAGTGAACTTGTTTGAGCAAATAATCTGTGAAGGCATCTTAGGTAATTGTTTTTTAGGCTGTGCTTAAAATTTTCAGTTGCACAGGGTGCTTCCCAGTGACCTGCAAGCAGTGGCAGGTCTTAATCCTATTTCTGCTTGAACAAGCCCCTGAAAAGTGCAGTTTTTAGTGCCATCTAATGTCTGCCCAGGCTGCAAAACCTCTTGCTGGTATAGTGTATTAGACTAATTCTATTAGAGCATGGATTCTTCTGAACCCACTGATCCACAGCAGGGCTCCTGGTTCATTACCAGTTGCCTGCCCCATTGCAGGAACTTCCCAGCTAAATCCTTCCCAGCTCAGTTCACCTGTGTGGTACCTGTTCCTTGATGACTTGTGGGTTACACAACTCATGAGGCAACATGAAGGACTGATCCTGGCCTCCTCTCACCAGCCAGATTTGGAGAGACAGGAGGAAAATCCACCTGGTACAGCCATCAAAGACAGTGGACCACAAATCCCTGGTCTTTGGCAAAAGGGAGAAATGGACTCAGGTACCCCCATCCTGGCAAATGGCAGGGAAGGCTTGTGTCTATATCTTATATATTCTGAATTCAAACTGCCTGGAGAGGACTGCACAGGCACAGCAGTGTTGTTTCACTTGAGATTCCAAGTTCTTATTTCAGCATTCCTTTCTACCATAATGGATTTGCACAGCATTTAACTGCATTCTGATTGACCAGAACTGCTAATTGTGTTATAAGTAAATTGCAGTTTAATTTTACTTAGCTATAACTGATAGAATACAAAGCTACAGAAATTAAACTACATCAAAAGGAAACAGCACTAAACACTGGTGTGAATATTAGACTGAACAAATGTGGCAACAGATCACTGCCACAGCCAACACTATTTATAGAAATTAATATTTAGGGCCCAAGTGAATCTAAAATAGTCTTAAAGTGTGTGTTTTTGTCACATCCACCACTCTAAAATTGAATTTGGATTTCAGTTAAATGGACAAAAGCTGAATTTGCCAGATGACACTCATTGCAGGTATGTTGACTAGATATTTACTGTCAGGTTTACTGGAGCTGAATCCCATACTTCTAATGGCCATTTTTCTACCATCATATTTCTTCCCTCTTGCCAGACCAACTATTTTATTTAGTGTGTTGTAGAAAAGACTGCTCATTGTGCAGATGAAAGACCAAGGGTGTTCATTGTGAAGGCCTAAAACTAGGTCATTCAGTTCCCCTTCCAGATTTAATTTTCTCTCTCTTTTGTACTAATGAACCTGCAATGGAGGTAGCTTTTTACATTCTTTGGGCATTGAAATGAAAGCTGCCAGCACTTCAGCCCAAGTGAAAGTATGAGAAAAAGCTCTATTTAATGATGGAGAGAAAACATCTGGAGGTCCCCATTGTCATGCCATGTTCTTTGTGGAGATTTTGCTTTTCTAAAGCAATTGTTCACTCACATTTTTCCAAGAGCTACATTTCAGGAGGGGAGCTGAAAATTATATCAACCTCTCTCAATACATAACAGGGACCACATACTGCACCAGCAGCATTAATATCAGGGAATACTCCCTTTGTGTCCATCCCTTTTGCAATGTGCCCCCATCAGCCAGTAAATCAAATACCATTTGGGGGCATAAACTTTTACACTCACCAATGCCTGATATTATTCTCTTTGTGGCACAGCAGTGGTGACAAGGCACTATGACAAGGCATTTTTACCTAGAAATAACCCCATAATGGTAATTTCATCAGCTTCAGCCACTGCTGAATTTATCCTGTGGTAAAATGCCTCTGGTCTCCTCCAGGATTTTGCTTTTAAGGGCAGGGTAACCCCACAAGCACTTGTTTTCCCCGTGATTAAACATACCATTTTCAACAATGAAGCTAAAATCCCAGGTATGCTGTAACTTCCATGGCTAGGCATTCTCAGGAGAGCTAAAAAGTAGAGTAATGCTTTAATGCTCAGACAGAGAATCCACTGAGAAGGAACCTGGTTTTGTTATTAGCCTGAGAGACCCAGGCAATATTTCTCTGAAAGCCTGGCTTGGCCATGGTAGGAGTGACTTCAGCCCAGGAACTGAAGACTGAAAGCTGCAGGTCTATGCCATAACATATTTTCTTTTCTCACTAACCAGCTCACAAGGTTAATATGCAGAGAGCTACTACTCCTCCTACAAGCAGATACTTTCTCAGTTCATTAAACATTATTGCTAAACTACTAGTAGCTCTTCAATTACTCACCTCTGACTTACAACTAAGTAAGAGCAGAAATAGATATTAAACATTTTATTCATAGGAAATTGCATGCTCTGTAAGATGATTTCAGATATCTGGTTTCTTTGGTGGGGCTGGACAGAGAGACTGGGTTTGTCTAGAATGAAACATTTTGTTAATGCTGAAGAGGGGTGCATTTATTGGTTCAGCAAGCATTCATTTTGTTTCCAGAATGTGTATAATGGACAGAGCTGACCAGCCCCTTCCTTCCCACCTCTTCCATCACCTTGCTTGATGCTCTCCCTCCAGCCCTGCAACTTTTTTCCCAATTCCATGGTTCCTTAGGAGAGGTCTCCTGCAGACACATGGGGCCATCCCTTTTCCTGAATCCATAAGTCTGAATTTCAAATCTTGGCACAGCACCAAGGAACTACCAGGAAGTCACTTTTGCACTCTGCCTTTCCTGCTGAAAAGGGGCTGGAGGGGCAGGATCAAGGCTTGAAGAAGACAGCAAGGAGTCAGAGGGACTGAAAAAACATGACCTGATGATCACTGTATTTCATCAGGAAAAATCTCCAATAACACTGATGGTTTTGGTAAGAAGAGATGACACGGGCAACATGCTGGGGAGGGATACTTGCTGCTGGTAAAGAAAGGAGTGAAATCTCATTGAATGCAAAGATGCCTTTAAAATCACTCTAGGCCCTGCCTATCTGGGTTATCAAATGTATCCAGTTTTACTTGTAAGAAATATTTTCTCAAAAATATGAACAATTTATGACTTTCATATCAAACCTCCAGCAGAACTCATTCTATGCTTTCCAGAACAGTTACCAGTTCTATGAAACCTCTTTTTTTCATCCAAACAACAGCCAGACCTAATTTCTTTTCTTACACAAGAGCTGATCAAGGAATCAATTTCCAGCTCGGTCTCAATCATCAACATTTAATTAAAAGCAATGCCACAAGTCCTCAGAACAACCCTTCTATTATACAATACATATCAATCCAATTCTTCAGCTGGGAGCTTTAGTGCTACATTTCCCCCAGTTGTCAGAACTGTTGTATGGCTGCCAGTCTGGGGACAGAAATAACATTGATTTAGATCTGTGTTCCCAGCTGTGAATCCAAATCTGAAACCTTTACTCTCTATTTTGCATTCAAAAGAAATTACTGTAAAATGACTTATGGATGACGTCTTCCAGAATTCAATGGCTAGACTCCAAAAGACCAATTGTATCTATGTTAACCATGTATCTAATTGTATCTATGATAACCAATGGTATCTATGTTTTCCAGCATTATATCTTCTCCTAAAGACAGACTTCTTTTCAGGATACCTGTTCACCAGGTCTACTTGTCTCAAAGTCAGCCACGGACTGGTCTCCATCATGCAGTTCCTGACCTCAGGAGAGCTGCAGAGCCCAGCTTACAGATGGTCTCTCTGGTGGGAATCTCTGTAACAAAGTTGAAACCAGCCAGATCTTACCCAGCAGGTAAGAGAACCACACTTTCAGTGCACGACCAAGCTCACCTCTTATAAAAAGCATTGAAGTATCTTTCTGTCTTTAGCGAGGAAAGAGGAAGCTTACACAAAAATGTTTATATTGATAAAGTACCTGACACTGAGCCCACACAAAATTTAAAAGGGCCCTACTTCAATTAAACTGACACAAGACAATCTGTTTAAAAGTCATTCCAGATGGGTTTCTGATATCTGGACTGATGGGCTTGCTCTCTTAAGTTTAATGAGGAGTTGTTGTTTGCAGAAGTTGCAATGCTCAAGTTATATTTACAGTTTTAATCTAGACCAGGAATGAAATTGTAAAGGATTATACTCTAATCTATCTGACCTGCAAACTATTTGGTTTGGGATTCTGTATCTTGTAATGAATATGTTCCAGAATTGAATAACACATCTGCATGTGCTTTCTTCCTAGGGAACCTCTCTGCTTCCCAAACAAACAAGCTGGTTCCACTCATTCAATTTCATGAAAGGGAAGGCATGAGAGGATTAGGGAAACTTTGGGTCAAATAGAGAAATATACTTAGGTGCCTACAGTCCCACAGGAATCAATGGGCACTCAGGCACCTAAAAGACTCACTGGAGCCTGTTCTTAAGTAATATTGGTAGTTTCCAAAGGGGGTGCAGCAGCAGCTGGCTGGCATCCATGCCTGTGTGTGCATGGCCACCAGTGAAGACAGTGGGAGGGGACTGACTCCTGAATCAGGATTTTGTCTGTGCTTCCTTTGTCATCTCTCAGTTCACATTTGGAGGCAGCTGGGAATCATGTAAGGCCTATACCATCAAACCTGGTGTTTCTGAAGTTCTGTTCCTACACCCACAAACGATGCTGACTGTTCAAGTAATTCGGAGAGGAGCAGGCACTATCTTATAATGTTGCACAGCGTCTACTACCATGGGCTCCTGGTCTGAGGGCAACTCCTAGTATTGTAACTAGCATGTTTACCCTTAGTAGAAGCAACTCATAGTTTAATTTCAGTGGTATGATCATTAGTAGATCGTCCTCAGTCACAAAATCATAGCCTGTTTCCTGGCACTGTTGATAGACCACGTTTTTTCTCTCTGAAGTAGCTCAGCCAGATTCTTCCTCACATGTACATCTTTGTGAGGAACAGCTAAACCTAAAGCTTTGTCTTCATGTGTTTTCATGAAGAAAATTAGAAAACCCCTTTAGGCTTCATCTGAGCTCTGCACAAGTGAGAGGAGCCTCGGCTGCACTTTGCTTACCTTCACATGTCCGAGTTAGCCTGCCGTGCCTATACAGTAAGGTATGTGGGCTGGACCACCATGGATCACATAAGACCATCTGACTCCTAAATCTCTATCACGCATGACATACTTTAATTAATGTATATGAAGGTTAAATACTACTGTGAAGCCACTCACCTGAAATGACCACTGTTCCTCAAGACCAGGCTGAATGCAGCTGGGGCCAGTATCTGTCTCAGTGATGTGAGCTCAGTGCCAGTTTTCTGCTGTTGGCTGCTTTGTTCTCCTTTTTCTCTTCTCAAGTCATAGGTTTTAGCACTTTTTTGTAGAGAGAACACTGCTCCTGCCTCGGGAACAATGAGGTGCTGCCTGCTGGCTGCAGCAGCTGTCATTATTCCACAGAACTAAGTGTCCATGGGATCACAGCATGCAGTAGGCTACAGTTGCCAGATCTGAGAGTGACCATGCAGAATGACCTGGCCCACTCTACAAGCCTCAAAAGAAAGAGGCAATAAGGCATCTCAAAAAGTCCCCTTACTTCAGGGCTAATATTTCCATCAGCAGCTAGAACTTTCCACATACCTGTCCTTAACAGAACCAGCATACCACAATACCAGGAAAAAAAAAGTCATTCAGTACCTTATGTTGCAGGAAATGCTATACTATGTATTTATTTATTTATGTGAAGGATTCCCCACAGAGTATCAGCAAGTCCCTCCACCTGTGAGTTGAAGATGTTAGGTTACATTTTAGATTAGACCTTTTTCTGTAATACAGCTGCAAGGATGGCAGCAGGGAGGCTGCTGGACCTGAGCTATTTATGCATGCTACTTGTGGTTTGAGGTCTTACCAACAATGAGATCAGGCAGGGCCTTGGGCAGGAACGAGCTCTTACAGCTGCATGGCATTACTGTAGTTCTGTGGAGATGGAACCAACCAAGTTACTCTGGCAGGTGCTGGTGAAAGAACAACTTGTTTCCTTCCATCACTGAACCTGGCTTTTGCTCCTGTACGTCTCTGCAAAGACAGGGAACACATCCCTGCTTTAATCAGAAAGACAGACATTATCTGAGGAAAACAGGTTCCAATTACCAACACATTTCTCTGGAGCTGTCTTGGCACTGACTGCAATCACACGCCCATGAACCAGGTTCTCACTTGATGCAAGTCAACTCCAGTCATATATAACTGGCTCCAGAGTTTCAGAAATCCTGGCCTGGTGGGCACAGCATACATTCTAATCACATCATCTTGTTAAGTCATTGTATCGGAGCTGAGTCTTCGCTCCTAATAATGACAAGTATAATAAAAAAGGTTAAAGTACAAAAGGAAGGTTCAGTTTTACAAAGCTCCCTTTATCTACCTGAATCCTGCTAAGGTCAAGAGAAAGTCTGCTTCTGACTCATAACAACATTTGAATCAAGTGCTGAATACACTTCACACTTTGTACAATTTCAGCTCAGGAAGAAATTTTCTGTAAAGATCATGTGGTGACAACTTTTATCCTTTCTTGGCAAAAGTCCTAGGAGTATTCACCAAATCAGAGTGTTTTTCTCTTCTATAAGAGTTTTAATAAAAGTCAGTCATAGTTTTGATCCTATAGATGTTAAAAACTGGTTTCAGCCTCCTTTCAAGAAAAAATTTCCACTGAAATTCAAATGGCTGAGAGCATTTGAGGAGCCCATCTCTAATGGGCTGCTTCAAACTCTTACAGCTGTGGGAAAGGAGCAGGTCCCCAGACATTGTCCATAGCCAGATCCACTCAAACACCCTTATGGGACCAGCCAGCCCGGAGTGGCACTGGAGAGGACCATCATGTGCAAACTTCTGATTCCTAAAGGTTCTCCCTTTGAATTCTGCCATGTTTCTGAATGGCTTTGAATGGCTGGATCATCACAACTCTTTCCTGCAGACAGCTGGGTCTGGCACACAGTCACTCTCATTGCCTCCACGCACACGAGCACCAAACTTTTCTCCACCTCGTTCCACCAGATCCAAGACCATCCCTTCTCTCAGCCTACAGAGAACTAAGTGGAGAAGGAGTGACTGTTTGAGCCCCAAAAGCAGATAATTTACTGATGATTCACCCTCCAGCACTGGCTTGCTGTCTGAGGAGGGGCAACACTAGTTGGTGGAAACTGTGGAGATGCACTAAGGCAGGTCTGCCTCTTTCTGAGACACCTTGCCATGAGCTGACTTTCACCTTTTATGAAGCCATAGCTGTCATTTCCTGCCTCTCCCAGTAGATTTCTTTCTTCTCTCTGAAGTGGTGCACTGGGACTCTTCCTCACACCTCTTGCACAGGGCTCTGTGGTAGTCCTGCGCTGAGCTAGGAGTCATCCATGGTGTGCAGCTGCTGTACAGAAGGGATACATCTAAGAACAGATTTTTGGATCCCCTACCTCTCATGCAGAGGTAATCTAGAGAACAGTTGCACACGGGTCGCATGTCTGCAACCACCTGGGAATTTTACGACATCTTGATTTCCAAGTTCCCCTATCTAAGTGCTACAGTCATTTCTCCTGGCTTCAGTGTCACTATTTGCAGCATATGCTGTCTTCCAGTGACATCTAGGGATAGAGACTGGAAATTGCAAGCTGGATGCTTACATAGGCATTGTTTAAAATATATTTCAAACCGATAAAATTTGCTTCTTTGATAAGCCAAAAGGCTTCAGGAACAATTGTAATTAAGATCAGGTTAAAAGAATCTTGCATGTTTTGCAGGATTGAATTTATGCCCCAAGGCCCATTCCTCAACTCATGTGCATTAGCATGTATTTCATAAAGTCCCTATAGAGACATAGCACTAATTAACATAACATTTTGCTCTGGTACAAAGAATACAAGCAAGATAAAGGTAAATCAGTACTAATGATGAAACACATGAAAGGGAAAATGTCATCAGGAGGTTAAAGACACTTTGGGAGGTCAAAAACACTTTGAGGTCAAAAGACCAAACAAGTTGCTTTAGTAGATGGATCCATTATTTGCTACCACTACTAAATGACTCAGTACATTGATGTATCAGTCCCCTGATCACAGAGAACCACCATGCTTGGTGATTCGCCTACGCAGGACTAAGATATGGGCCCTGATTTGGAGACCTTACCTGCAGGACAAGGCAGAGCCAAAGGATGGAGGCAGTAGAGCAGAGGGAATGGTGGCTCAATCTACACTGCTTTGCAGCCTGGCTTTGTGTTAGACTTCAGTTCACAGTGTTCAACAGCTTATCCCTGCAGGATCAAAGCAGAAGCAGCAGCAAGTCTTCCCACTGTGCCCTCATTTCTTTATGGAGCACAGGTTTCTTCCAGAACATGACCAGGAACAGCCAAGCAGGATTAGACAGAAACCCACTATGTGCCTGCATAATACATCACATGCAGAAATGTATAAGCTGACTCTTTCAAAACAGACTTTGTGTGACTGTACAAGCTACATCTGCTCTGGGTTTTCCCCATAAATCTGGGCTTCCTAAGTATTCACAGCCCAACAACAAAAAGAATTCTGTGCTAATTCATGCCTGGACCTTCACGGAACCTAAAAAAATACATCTCTTTGATGGCAGAAGGAAATGTAGAGCGTATTATCAAGACATCAAGAGAAGTGTTTGCATATGTATCGGAGGCCTGCATGTCCAAAACCAAAGTATTTAAATATGTTCTCATGTAAAAAATATATGGAGAGAGTGGGGACAGAGGCAAGCTGCTGGTTTTCTTTGGACTTTTGGTCTGAGCAAATGAAGCTGTGCCACCTATGGCCCAAATTCAGTGAACAGAAAAAATTCAGCTCAAACATAGAGGTCAAGTCAAATTTTGAAAAATAAGTGTCAGTGGATGCTTCACCAGTATCAGCACTACAAGACACAATCCTGAGAATATGGTCTATAGAATGTGTTAAATCCAGGCATATTTCTCTTGATAAGTGTATGCAAAGTAACAGGAAAAAAATCCATCACTTTGCTCCCAGCAGCCACTTTGTCAGATCACTAAATCACTGGAGAAAGCACCAACCCTTTCGTTTCTGTTTTTGACACTGCTGTTGTCTCTATCTGACAGCAGTGCTGCTCAGCAGCCAGAGCTGGTGGCCAGTCCTGTGGCAAACTTCCAGTCTCCTGGTGCCTATCAGAGCAGCACCAGCTGCAGCAGGCTCTCCAAAAGATTCAACATGGGGACCTGGGAGAAAGCACTGCTTCAGGGATAATTGAGGGAACTGAAATAAATGCAGCAGAAACTCTTCTGGGCAGGAAATGCCTCTTAGGTGAATATAACACAGGCATCAATTTTAAAAGCCTCGTTGCAGAAATTTAACAACTAACGCATGCACTTGGAAGATCCCTACGTTGTCTCTTTATACTCAGTTGTTTAAGCTAAGCTTTCCTTTAAAGCATTCCTAAGGCTTTCCTCCTGAAAACATACCACAATGTGAATATTAGTAGTCTAATTTGAAATTAAATTGAGACAGTTAAGAAGATATTAAAAACTAATAGGAAACTAAAGATCACCTCCTATGATTTAGGTGAATGTTGGCCTTGATGATGTCTGTTTTTATGCCTATATTCTCCACAGCCAACAAATGAAAATTTTCCCTCTTCAGAGGGTACTGCCTTGAAGTTACAATGCTGCTTTTATCAGACAGACAAAAAGTAATTAAATTACTAGAGGGACACGGTAATGTCCATTTCTGTGTGGCCAGATCACAATCCATGACCAGAGCACTCTGGTACTTTGAATTTACTGCCAGAGACTCAGCTGTGTATCAGTCTGAACCAGGAGAAGCAGACAAGAGTTGGAAATAACATAGGTACTTTTGCACAGTGTAAACACAAGGCAGCAGATGCTGCCACGTTCAGGCTTGGCTTCAGGTGGCAGCAGCCTGAAGGGCTCTGCATTGCTCCACGTGGAAGCAAGATGCAAACACCTCCTTCCCTCAACCTCTCCAGAACGGATTTTTGTCTTCCATAGTTACCAAAGGATGATCTAGCTGCAGGGTGATTTAAATCAGTACTGGAACTGACTTCTACTACCAGGACAAATGAAACAACTTGATGAGTCCAAGAGATGTTCCTCTCCTCAGTATCCTCAAACACAGCTTGGCACAAATGACAGCGATGGGTGAAGACTCCAGGTCCAGCTAGTTTCAAACAGAACAAGGTTCACAATATTTTTAATGAAGTAAGACCACTACTGGACAATCAGAAAGTTTCTCCATGTCACTGCAACAATCTTACTGAAAGGAAAGGCATTTAAGCACAGAAAATACTCCAATTACTTTGTTCAATATTGTGTATAAGGAAGTCATACTGAATTCTCACTCACATAATTTAACTAATGTGTGGATTAATTTATGGATTGCTATTTACTAAAGGAACCTTGACAATGTTTTTATTCAGTACCTTGAAATTAATCTCCAGATGTGCACTCTGAGGTATAGGTCACACAGTGTCAGACAGTGACAAGTATCAGTCTGTAGGGCCATCTTTCCCTGCTCTTACCAAGTACAGATGTGCTCACACCAATGTCTGTTCAGTCTGTTCACTGGGATGTAGCCAGGAGCCATTCCCACCACAGAAATGTCTCTGGTAGAGAGTAGCTAAAGGCTGCTTCATGACAGGGGCTGCCCTTCAATAGATCTTTCCAGCAGGATCCTTGGAAACAGACCATTTTAACCCTTCTTACCTCAGAATTATTGTCCAATTACATGTCAATGTATTTATGTAATTTGCTGGGTCTGCCCAAAAGGGCAACTTTCCATTTGTGGGAGAATCATTCAAACAGCCCCAGTACCACCCCTTCCCTGGGGTCAGCTGTCCTGTGAGAGCCAAGGCTTGTCTGAGTACTGCAGGAACAGAGCTGTGCCCCTGTGTGATGGTGAGAGGGCCTGCAAACACCACTGACAGCTAAACCCCCTCAGTGAGGAGCAGGACCACTCCACTTGGAACCACATCTGCTGAATTCAGCTACTCAGAACTTGGAGAGCTAAGCCTGGATCATGCGTTGTGTGGCTTTTCTGATTTGGGGGGGTTTTATTTTTTTTTTCACATCCACAGCAAAGATAGGCTGTAAATAAAAATAAAGAGAATAATAAAAATAACCCCATTTATTGTATACACAAATCCTTTTAATCAGGCCCCAAATTCATTTCAGAAATGTGCTGTCACATTTCACAGATGCAAGATATTCTAAAAGAGCTGAAACCAAACTTGAGCACATTTCTGTCTGTATTCTAAAGTACTGTGCATTTTGCTTATTCAAGACATTAGATGATCCTCTTCTACCCAAAGCTTTAGACCTCAAGCCAATACAAGCTAATAATCTTGTTTTAGAGCCACAATATTCCAGGACAAATCACAGTATTTTTTAAGTTGGTTAATACAGATTATGTTAGAAATTTAAGGGAGGAAATACAACATTTCTGCATGAAATCAAAGCTGATTTTACAAGAGGATCACACACATCTCTATTAAATTATGTTACTTTCATCTTCTACAAAAAAAATATAATCCTCCTTAACAACAGCATAAAATTTCATTTGTTTTAGGAAAGCATACATCAAATAACACTGGCACACTTTATTTTAAAAGACTTTGTTGTCTCAGCTCTGTAGCAATACTCCAATACAGGTTAAGACTTGTTCATTAAGAGATCGATGACAGGCACGTAGCAAACTTAAAAAAAGGCAAGCCAAGTACAAATCGTCTTTTGAGATTATTTTTGTATTTTTAATCTAAATAGGAAACAGTAGGCACGAAACATTTAGGGAACAGTAGGCATGAAACATTAAGGGGAAAATAGCACAGTTGTGTTATGTTTGTTTTGATGTTTTGAGCAAACATAAAACAACTATGCCATTTTTCTCTTAATGATCTCAAGAGCTTTTGGTCTGGCAACTGTAAAACAACCTTCATGTTGCCATGCTCAGGGGAGAGATTCCTGACTGAGTGTGGATGTAGAAAGTCATAGTACTTAAATACACACAACCCTCTAAGCCCACTTCCATCTCCCCAGGGCAGCAGCACACCAGCTAGAGGAATGCTCAGTGACACCGATAGCACTGAACAGATACAAGGGACAGTAACTCCTACTGTGTCTCAGAGTGAGTTGTAAAAAATGCCTCCCCCTCCTTTAACAGGCTAAATATCCATCCTTTGTATATTTTCACATAGTGTGAGGAACTATTGAGCCACTTAAAGATATAACACATGGATTCTGTACACTAGAGCCTTGCAGAAGGATTAAGGAATTAATTGTTGACTGGAACTCAAGGTTCATCTGTCCTATACTGCAAAATTAGAGTAGTACAGCCTGTAAGAGTGTAGCACATCAGATAAAATTTAAAAAACCTACAGACAGGGTATGGTATTACAGCAGGGATATCTGATTTCTGCCTGGCTGTAAATAACACATGCATCTTCAGGGCAACTACATACCAACTATAAGCAGGATGGCAGTATAGGAAAAGAGGAATTCTGCCTAATTGTTATTTCAAATATTTGAAACTTAAGCTTCAATGACTTTGCATTCCAGAGTTTTATAATGGCTTTAGATGTATTTAGAGCCTTAAATGTCAAACTTTCAAGGACATTTAACTAGGATTTTTAAAGATACAGAGAGAGAGAGAGGAAACAGTGTTGCAGAGGTCTTGCAGTCCAGGAATCTAAGTCAATGAAAACAAACTTCAGATATAAACATATTTCCTAAGACAGTTTTTTTACTAGTTCCATCCTCCCCCTCCAAAGAAGCTCTCCAAAACAAAATGCTATTCATTTAAGCTGTGCAAAAATGGAGTTCAGGAATAAAGGTTCAAGCAAAGCTACTGAAGCAATGAACAGCATGCACACACAGCTCCGGCATTCCTCTTTTCAGAGGTTACTCCACTCAACAATTATCTGCCCATAGTTGTGCTCCTCATGCTCATCTCTGAGACACAGAGTCAGATTTAGCAGACCATAGGTGACAGTCAAGGGCCTGATAGCTCACACAGGAAGAGGAAGTAGGCATCTTACAGACTTAAATTACTAAATCTGATCTTCTACAAACAAGAACTGCCAGCAGCATTCGGGAAACGAAGAGTTGCATTGCTCGTAGCTGCATTAAGTAGATATAGACTCAGAACAGACAATTTAGTGAATTTATTTATGCAACACCTTACTCCAAGGTATCAGCTCAGAGTCAGCTAGAACAGCCTAAAAAACTATGCACAAGGCTGTGAATTCAAAACAGGTTTCTACATCCAATAACACCTTGAGATTAAGCCTAAGTATCACTAAAAAGGCAATCTTGATTGATAGGTCTGAAGGACACAGATTTCATAACATTCCAACAAAAACCACCATTCTTTGCAGTCTGAACTTGGCTAGTCTCAACTCCTACTAGTGGACTTAAGAAGAGTTTTCTATTATAAGCTCATTTTTACTGCCTTGGCAATTACGGGCCACATCCTTCAATATTTTTTAACCTATTTTTGAATAGATAAAAAGATTGAAACCTGCCTTCATTCTGAAAACAGATTTCTATGGCAGCACTTGAACAAGTTTTTTTCCAAAGCTTTCATTTTCAGCATTTTAAAAACATAGATATGTACTCCAAGTAAGTTTAGCTTTGACAAAGAAGTTTCAGAATAAGATGACAAACCACGATATTGTTGAAGTTTTTCATCTAGAACATACAAAGAAGTTTGGGCTTGTAACAAGACTAATTACAATCTCAGAAACACGGTTTTAGTTTAAAAAACTCATGGACAAAAATTTCTGCTTTCCTTCTAGAAAGATCAAATGGTTTGTTGTCACAACAAATCTCACCTCTTTAAAATTTCAGAAGTGTTACATCTTATTCCACCTCCTTATAATTTTGCCCTTCAAAGGTCAAAACACAAGCATCTCCACCCAAGCCACCTATCAACTGCAAGGTTCCTTCTATTAGAAAGGATTTTTAAATGAGGAGGAAGAAAACCAAAGATTTTTCTTATTTATTCCATGCAGAATGACTATGGAGAAATGACTCAAGCTTAGGTAGTAAAAGTTAATGGAATGCCATCTGAAATGAAGACTGACTCACTAACACGAGACCTGCGAGTCATTTGTTAATCTTCAATTCAAAGCCCACTAGAAGTACTTGTATAATACCAGTGAAATAGAAGACACTGCTTGTTTTTCCTCTTGGGCAAGAGAACAAGCTTTAAATGAGAACATCAATTTTTCTGGCATGTGATAAAATCACTAATTGCTATGTACCCCCAAAAGGTTGATTACTTTAGCAGTTAAGAATCGGGACTAGGTAAACTTTCAGTAGAATGACTTTATTCTGCTCATCTGCAAGATTTGCTTAAGATTTATTTTTGGATTTCCATTTGCTATGTGTGTATTTTATGCTTTGTATGAGGCATTTCCTCCTCCTGAATGTATTGCACCTTAAAAGTATATCATCTTCTGGAGCATCCTTTCTTTGGAACAGTTAAGATCTGTAACATCAGGCAGAATTTGTGGAGATTGAGAGACTGGATTTTTACAAGTGGAATTGTCTAGACCAGACGGAGAAATAAATCGCCATATAATGCTCCCCTAATTGCTGCTAGTGCCTTAAAGGTTCATTTCTGAACTCAAAAATCTAAAAAAAGAAAAAAACAGTTCAAATGAGTTAAAACTGAAACACTTCTGTTAGAAAGGCAAATATGAATAGGAAATAAAGTACAGGTACATATGATATTAAAATATATGTAAATAATACAGTTTTACCTAATTCTTTACTACATAGGTAGTAAAAAATTATTTTCTCAATTTCATCTTTTTTTTTCTAGCTAAGTTATTAGTAAGTCTTAGCGGTAAAGAAATGTCTCTTTCTTCCTTTCCAGAGAATACCTGATATCACATGAAGTTTTTTAAGCATTTGCCACTATTCTTATGGTTTTGCAGCTCAGCATGTTCTGAATTGTTTCAGAAAAAATTTCCATGTCTACCTCAAGAGGAAGACAACATCTGCTTGTTTCACCAAATGAAATAATTTCATTCTTCACGAGACATATCCTACAAGCAGAATAGCAAATGCCTACAGCTAACTAAAACTAGCTTAAAAGCATGGTTGAATAAACCTATTGTAACCTCCAGTAATGCTGAAAGAATTGCCTTCTAGAAAAGTAAACCAAATCAGCTTTTTGTAATAACACCCAAACACGATTACAAACCCTCTGTGCCAACCCTAGGAAAACTTTTCCTAACAGGGAAAAGGTTAGTGTAGGTCCTGCTCCATTCCTTGCTCCTGCAGCTAACTACCAGCTCAGTCAAGCATTCTGCTTGCCAACTTTCAATGCACAGTCATGGCAGAAGCCAACACAATGCCTTTTCCCCTTACTCAGTGACAGAGGAGATACAAATCCCATCCACTTCCTTCAAATGTTTTGGGACTTTTGCCCAAATGTTTTGTCTTGAGGAGCTCAGCTTGCTTTACCCCTACTTTGCTTCAAAGTAATATTTCACAGTCACTGCAAGAAATTTTAAAGATCCAGTTACTTACACAGCAAACAATTGATGTCTTATTATGCTGCTACTAAGGTACACCTACACTACAGGCTTTAAAGCTCTAGTCTTACAGCTACAGGGTAAGATCACATCAAGCTAATCTACTGATTAATCAGCTAGTACTTAATCATGTAGATTTTCCAATTTCTTCAATCAGCAGTGAGCTACACTTGCCACAAAGCAGTTCAGCCATTCTTCAGCAAGGCTACAGTGCTAGTTTAAAACTTAGGCTAAAGCATTTCAAATATCCCAGAAATAATATGAATAAACTTTTATTTTTAAGCAACAACACACACTATTTGAATAAAACTCACACATTTAACTCAGGTGGAGAGTACTAAACTGAACAATCATCACTAATACATTTCCATTGGAAATGTGTTAAAGTTCACAAGGGTCTTCATTACCATCTTACTGAAGTTTTCTTATGTGTTTCTAGTCTACACACCACCTGTTTCATGCAGTCATGCAAATCAAATTGTAAATGTTCAGGTAACAGGGAAGTCCATTCACTGCAAAGATTCATTTTTCACAGAAGAGCCAGGATAGGTAAGACCAATACTGCAGGGTTCTTCGTAAGATACAGGTATGTTAGAAACCATGAACTTTCAGTTGCTCTTCCTTGACAATGCCAATCTAAAGGAGAGAAACAATGTATTTTACTAAAGATTACATAATTAGGCTATTACAGCGATATTCAAGTTACCACCATCTTACACTTTGAACAAAGAAACAGCTATACAGTGTATACACTCAATGAAACTTTTTTCTCGTTTCTGGGCCAAGCAGAAGAATTGACTAAACAAAAAGAAAATCTTATCAGACATCTAATTCATCCTGTAGTCCTAGGATTTATTCTTTGACAGTGTAGCAACTCTGCATCATCATTTGCATCAGAGTAAGCCTCTTTCCTCTGTAGTGTTTTCAGTCTCACGATTATGGTTTGCACCAAACACTTGATTTTACAAGCACAGAGCTCAAGTTGCACTGCCGGAGAACAAGTGGTGTGCTGTAACAGTGCAAAGGCATTCTAGAGTGCTTTGATTCTTACCAGAGGCTTACTCTCATTCTCTAAGTGTCGTTTTACTTTCTGGCTGAAAACACAAAAGAACTACAGTGGCCATCTTTAGCTGGTTAATTAGCATCAGTACCACCTGTCACATTACTGCTTTAGATATTTATCTGCAGTCCCTCACCTCCAAGAGGAATTGGCAAATGTTCTTCCTCTGGTCACCTTGCAGCTGGATAACTTCACCGTATTCAGGATGCTCAATCACAGTACCATTACAAGCAAATTTCTAAGAGAGAAACAACCATATTATAAGACATCTGATGTACACCATGATTTTGCTTAGTCAGTCTTTTCAGAAGAACTCTGTCTCAGAAGCTGCTTACTATTTTGATGCCAAGCCAGGCAAAGGTTAAATCAATTATACTGGCTCTATGAGTGGAATATATAAATGGAATAGATCTGCTGATACATACATAAACAAACTAAACTGCTGATGGTAAATTCAGGCAATGACAGGATTAGCTACTGTGCAGAAGGAATGGCCAACAGTCATTGCAAGAATGAAAAACAAAGTCATAAGATACAGCCTTTCAACTCCACACTACTTTGAAATAAGTATTTTTATCCTGGCAAAACTAAAGGCCTCTATTTTGAGCAACAACTCAGCTGTAACAGAGGCGGGAAATAAAAACCAGCTCCACTTTAAACTGGTTCTATGCTTCATATAAAAAACCCCATAGATCTGTGAAACTTTAAAGAAACATTCAGAATATATTTTATTTACTTATTTTTGAGATATAAATGTTTAACTTTTTAGCAAAATCAGTGTCACTGGATACTGATAGGTGCTTTGAGATAGGGAAAAGTCTCAAATATGAAAGTGGTGTGCACTGGAAAGAATGAAGTGAAGTAAATATTTCGTTACTTAGTATTAAAAGCTATCTTACTCCTTTATGTATGATCATTATCAAATCAAATCAGCCACTTTACCTTTTTGAAAGCTTTCACAAGTTTCTTCTTGTCATAATCATCTGCAATGCCCTGAACAGTTGTTAGTGTCTTTCTTCCGTTTCGTTGCTGGATCCTTATATGAATGTAATCCTCAGTCCCCGCCGGGAGTAAGTCGTCGCCCTTTGTTGCATCAGCAAAGGGGTCTGCAGGAGAAAAAGGGTTCATGTAATTCCCACAAAGGAAAACACCCAAGTTCAAAACTAAGAAGGAAGAGTCTCACTTCAAAAAAAAATTATTATTATATTCAGGGTATAATTTTGATGTTTAATCCCTGTTTAAAAACACACTGTTAAAACCAAAGTGCTTTTTCTACAGCTGTACTAAATGTCATTACACCACGCACGCAGGACAGCCCTCTCAACTACCACGCACCATTTCTTCCCTGCCTTCCCAGGTATGAATGATTTTCTGCTACAGTATCAGTTTACTGCATTGTTTCTTGCAAACTGTAAATCCTGAACCTGAAAACATGGTTCTGAGAGAACATCAAATGCACACGAAGTTTTAGACAGCTGCATACATTTAAAGTGAAATAAAGCACTCTATCTCTTACCAGATCAACTGGTAAGAACAGAGAAATAGAAAAGCTCTAGACACTTCCTTAGAGGTCCAGAACAGAAGTCTTAAAATGTAGTAACTACTACACTTCCAGCATGTTAATGGATGTAACTCTTGGCTACTAATGGAAATAAAAGAGAGATACCAGAGGCTGCCTGTAAGGCAGAACTCCTCCAGTCAGCAGCCTTCGTCAAGAAATGTAACAAAATTAACTTAGGCTTAGACTAAAGAAAGGTCAGTTCTCAAACTCTTCCAAGCTTAGCATTTATCTAGCACAGATAAAGCAGAAAGGCATTTAGAAAGAAGCAGGGCTCTGGATTAACACTTCTTATTCTCTCTACTCCACAAAAACATACTTAACACTCAATCAAGAAATTTTACAGTTCTACAAATCTCCTAATCAGTAGCTCCAAATAAACCTTGAAGCATGAAGTACTTCATTACTTTTTTAAGAATAATCACAAGTAGTTTTTTGTACTAATCAGAACGATATTCAAGAGCCCATTTAGGTTCAACAGCCATGCAAGCTACAATTTCCCAAACTTCCATTCAAAACTCAGATCTAAAAATACTGGTCAAGTTTTGCCATCCACTAGAAAGAAATGCCCCAAATTAGTAAAAACTTCAGCAGAAACATAAAAAGAAGTAGTTCAGCTGCAGGCTGACAGATCCTTGTAGAAACACGAATGACATGAGCATTAAAAGCACTGAAAGCATAATGAAGATTCAAGCACCACAGGAAACCAGTACAGCGTTGGGAATCCTGACTAGCTCAGCTTCTACTATGAAATTCGATAAACCTTGCTGAATTTTTCTGTCTCCCATGGCTCAAACACTAAGAGAAAATCTTAGTTAAAGAAAAAGTGGACTTGGGCATGAGGATCACTTGGCAGAGTTTAGGACTCCAGGTTGCAGATAAACCAAGATAGCTTGGCAGAGTTTAGAGCTCTAGGCTGGAAATAAGCCAGCACTGTAGGTGTCAACATTGGATCCCTTCAAACAAATCCTCTGGGCAGCACCTTCTTTAAGCACAGGGTGAGCTCCCAAATAATGACTGAAGATAACCTTCTCCCATGGCTTATACGTGCAGAAGATCAGAGTCCAAACTGTGACCAAAAGCCTGAGACTATTGTATAAAGTGCGAGCGTGCTCACTGCTGCTGCTTCTAGATAAGGCAGGAGGAGAACCCCTGCCCGGCACGGTTAAACTTCCCCGCTGATAGGAGAGAAATGTTCTGCCATCTGCGTAGCTCACTCTTTAGAAACTGTAACCTTTGCAGGGCTTGTACAGCGTTTTGGGACACTGCTGAGGATAAGATGCGGCACCAAACCAACTGTAACTGATGAAATTATTTCCTCAGCAGAGGATACGAGCCCGTGATACGGGGTCCCAGAGCTGAGAACCTGGCAGCACCTCCTTCGGGAGCAGCGAGGGGCTGAGCCTGCCGCCCGAGGTCTCCCCGCCGCACACACTGAGCACGTCCCGAGGCCGGCGACGCGGGAGGACAAGGACGAGCCGGCGGCGCTGCCTCACGGAGCACCGCGGCGACGGCGACACCGCTCAATGTCACCGCGGGGGCGGAGGGCCCGCGGCCCTCGGGAAGGCGGAGGCAGGACGGCGGGGCCGGGGGCAGGACGAGGGGGCCGGGGGCGATGGATGGGTTTGCCGAGAGGGTGGCTGCGGGGGCGGCGGGGTGCCGACGGCTCTTACCGAAGGATTGGAGGTTCTGGATCGAGGACATGCGACTCTGCGGCGAGAGGCTGAAGCTGCGGGGAAGCGAGTCCGCTCGGGTCACGTCTCCGGCTCCGCAGTGCCACGCGGGGGCGGGGAGCGGGAGGGAGCGAAGGGAGGGGTAACAAAAGCTGAGGGACGCGGGGAGCGAACCCGACACCGAGGGCGAGAGCGAAAAGACGGAGTAAGAAGAAGAGGGAGCGCAAAGGGATATAAAACGTGGAGGGAGGGAGGGACCCCCCGCGCTTGGCCCGCACCGCCCCACGGCACCGCCAACGGGCGCCGCCCGCCGCGCTCCGCACAAAATGGCGGCCCGCACGTGACGGCCCCTCCGCAGCGCGGTGCAGGGAATCACGGAATCACGGAATCGGTTCGTTTGGAAAAGACCTCTGAGGTCTTCGAGCCCAACCCGTGACCGAGCATCAGCGTGTCAACCAGACCATGTCGCTGAGTGCCACGTCCAGGCAGTGGCTCCACCACCTCCCTGGGCAGCCCATTCCAATGTATAATCACCCTTTCTGTGAAGAAGTTCCTTCTGATGTCCAACCTGAACCTGCCCAGCTGCAGGCTGAGGCTACATCCTCTTGTCCTATTGCTGGTTCCCTGGGAGAAGAGACTGACCCCCACCTGACTACAGCCTCCTTTCAGGCAGCTGTAAAGAGAGATAAGGTCACCCCTGAGCCTCCTCTTTCCAGGCTAAACACCTCCAGCTCCTTCAGCTGCTTCTCATATGACTTGTGTGCAAAACCTTTCACCAGCTTCACTGCCCTTGTCTGGACCTGCTCCAGCATCCCAATGTCCTTTCTGGTAACACTGTTCTCCTCAGTGGATCCCCAGCAGCAGTGCAGGTGTGTTGCTGGAGCCCCTTGTTCTCTATGCTGCTGGGCCTCAGGGACTCCTGTGCCCCAGCAAGGGTGACCCGCATGGAGCCCCTTCCATACTCACATCCCTTTGCTTGGGTACTTTTCCAGCTGATCTGAAACTGGGAGAGCGCTTCCCCCTTCCCCAATAAAATATGTTGGAAACCCCACTCCCTCAGGCCCCCCTCACCGGACAAAATGCTGCTTTAAATGCTGAATGTGGTGTGGGAGGCAGTCAGCACCCCACAAATCGCCCGTGTCTCCACTTTGGGCATGACTTGGAGACACAAGAAGTTCCACGTCAGCACGAGGAAGAACTTCTTTACATTAAGGGAGGCAGAGCACTGGAACAGGCTGCCTAGGGCGGTCATGGAGCCTCCACTTCTGGAGACATTCCAAACCCACATAGATATGTTCCTGTGTCACCACCCCCTTGGCAGGGGTTTGGACCAGCTGATCTCAAGTGTCCAGTCCAACCTTAACTATCCTGTGATTCTGAGAATTTTGCACCCTTTCAGATGAGTGCAGCTGCTGTTCCCCAGTCCCTAGGGGCCACCATGGATAGCTGGCATGTGGCCTCACAGGACTCCTGTGTGATGGCCGCTCACTGTCCGTCCCTGTTTTGGGAGGATATCAGCAGTGTAGGGGCTGCAATGGGAAAAGTTTGCCTTTAAAGTGGTATGCAAGTGTTACAAAGCTTGCTGGTCCTTATGAGGAGATTAATGGCTTTGCAGATGTACAATAAGCTAATTCCACTGGTAGAAGTGGCAGAACCTGTATTTCTCTTTTATTTTTTTCCATTTTTTGGCTTTTATGCTAAACTTCAGTCCTCTTATATCAATGGAATATTTCTTTTCCGTGATCCAAGGTCTGGATCAGCACTGCAGTAGTTTTATGAATGCCAGTGTGCAATGTTCTAATAAAGTTTCTAGTCCTAGCACTTTGCAAGGAAGCTTTCCTTCCTCCCATGGGGAAAGCAAGGCCATTGGCCATGGCACAAAACCTCTGCTTACCTTTGTTACCATCACTGATTAAACCTTTCACTGCACTGTGGGCTGTAGGGGTGGGGTTGTTTAACTCATTCCCAAGCAGCTGCAAAAGGCACTATTGGGGCAGTAATGGGAGCATGGTGAAAGAGTTTGGGGCCACAATTTGGACAACATCTGTGGATTAAAGATGCAGAGCGAAACACTGAGAAACCTTCAGGAAGGTTGAGGAAGCTCAGGACACCCATCCTCAGGGACCCCAGGATATCAATAGCACCTCTCTCAGAAAACTTATATTACTACTAATGTGAAGAATTTTTTGCTCTGATATATTTTTGCTAATCCTGTGTCTCTCTGCAAGATTTTGTTGTATCCCATGAAACTTTTTCCTGGTGGCAAAGCAGGTCCACCACCCTTTTTTTTCTCCCAGCCACTGTTTTTTGTTACTTGGCTGTGCCAGTACTGGTGTCAGTGGAGCACTGGGATGAGCCAGATCAGCAAAGTGATTTGACTTAAAAAATAAACTCAAAGGTTGAAGCCTCAGATCCACTCTACTTGCATAATCCTGCAACAGTTGTGCTGAGACAACTGAGGAGGACAAGGCTGGCCATAGATGAGAGGAACAGTGCCCCAAGTCTGAGTCTGCAGGTTTATATACTGGTCATTGTGTCAGTTCTTCTGCTTACTCTGAATCTTCATGCATTTAAAATAGTTTTACACTTCTAATTCTCACTGCACAGTTAATCCAGTCCTATGGGTGCATTGGGCATCTGTGGAATTCATCCTACAATTTACAGACAAATTAAATTGGGTGTCTGGGAAGCAACAAAGCTCCTTTTATAAGCCAAGAAAATGTGACTTTGTTATCCCTAAATGGAAACAACAATGAATAGTTCTGGCAGCTGCAGAGGGAATGGAAACAACCCCCAACTGCACAGCTTGGCATGCACTGTGCAGTAATTAAAATAAAGGTGGTGGCCAGCATCCTCCTTGTTCTCTTGGCAGCCTTCAACAATGCCCATGTGAAGTGGCAGGACCTCTGTGGGGCTGTGTCAGTGCAAAGAGCTCTCCCTTTGCTGTCCTCCTCAGAGGGAGCTGCAGGTCTCAATGTCACATCTGTCACTAAGGTCTGACACAAATCCTGTCTGTGCCAGCACATTGCACCAAACTTTGGTGTCTGTGTGCATAGGCAGGTGCTATCCTGCTGGAGATGTGCTGCTCCTGCTGCTGCCCCTCAATGGTACAGTTGTCCTGAGGTCCTTTGACCTGAGTCCTTCCCATTGCTCTTGAGCAGTCACTTGTGGCAATAGACCTGTGAAAGTCCTGGTTGTGAGGGGCTTCCAGTCACACCAGAGCTGAAGAAAGGTGGGCAAAGCAGACATGGATCTGCAGCAACCAAAAGAGGTAGACACTATTAAAATAGGTTTAAAATCTAAGTGAGGGTAAGAGGTGTTGTTGCTTAACTGTTAAATTTCATATTTTGAAAACGGTTAAATTTCAGATTTCAAAACCTGTTGAATTTCAGATTGTCCTAGAGCTGAGGCTGGAATTAATCTCATTCACTAATATTAGACATCAGGATTTAAGCAATATTTTGGGAATGAGACTCTTGTCTTTCCATGACTAATGTATAACCTGCCAACTACAGTGCCAGAAAAGAACTTCATCTCTAATTAACTTGATCGTGGCTTCAAGCTATTTAAATGTAATGGTTGCAAGACCTGGTTATGAATAGCAATTAGAGATCCCCTTGCTTGTCTTTTACTATATTTCAGTTCATCTGTCAAGCTGTATGTGAATCATTACAGCTTTTTATGACTGGATAAGGCTCAGGGATTAAAACCAGGGGCTCGCTGACATACAGATGATAAATATGACATACTGAAGCCATAAAGTACACTTCTGTAAAAATTGTCACCCTAGTGCAGAACCTCACCTTCACTGGGTATTCTCAGAAGCGCTTGAGATGCACTTGAGCAGCAATGGGTAACCCAGATCAGTGGGAGAAACATTTTTCTTCCAGAGAATTGCTGTGTTGGATAAATGGGCTGGAAATGGCACGAGAAAGCCTTGCATCAGGCAAAAAAAGTCAGCCTGACACAATGCAGTAGGGCTAAAGCTGTGCTTTAGTTTAGGATGCTGTATGACATCTGTCTTTGGTTGTGTGCATGTAAAAGGCACCCTTGTCTGCACCTGCCCCTCTGTAATAACCAGAATGAACAACATTGTTTTTCACTTCCTACAGACACAGTTCTAATATATACTACTATTATTTTCAGGTGCAGCACACCAATATTTTGAGTTTTATACCTCAGGAGCTTTTACAAAGGCAAAATT
The DNA here is from genome assembly GCA_013396995.1 of Dicaeum eximium. Classification (NCBI taxonomy): domain Eukaryota; kingdom Metazoa; phylum Chordata; class Aves; order Passeriformes; family Dicaeidae; genus Dicaeum; species Dicaeum eximium. Next base: position 73,487 of record VWZP01005541.1, read on the forward strand.
TAATTTAATTAGGGCTTGCTGCAGTAGGCAGGTCTCCTGTACCTGGCCCTGCAGCCTGCCTTACCAGAAAATGTCAGACATGCATGCTGACCAGTCCTCTGCCACGGCCTGGAAGCACAATTACTGCTTGAAGCACATGGTGTTCAAAAAGCAGTTTAGGTCGCCTGACAAAGCAACTGTGCATGAAATGTGCAAATGGCATGTACCAGCACTAATTTCCACCCTGCATACCAGCAGTGCAACTGCTCTATGCACAAATGCTGCTCCACTCCAGCACCAGAAGCTGGCATATGCTGCCCTAATGTTGCATTCTGAAAATAATGTCAAAGTGCTGGATCCCTGAGAGAGATGCAAAAATATTTCCAACCCTGATTCTTTTTCTTGAACTTTAATGTTCTCTGCCCTCATTACATGACTCTACCTACAATATCCAACTCCATTTGGAATCTGCATGTCCCAAACCTCTGTGCAGAAGGCTGCCCAGTAGCTTTCTATCAGAGAAGAAGAATAGCAAAAGTGCCAGAAGAAATCCTCCCTCTTCCATCAACAGAATAGTTTTGAAGGTGGCTGTAACCATGCCAAGCCAGACCTGTATTTTTCCATCCTAGCTACAACTCTGGTGCAAAGCCTCCACAGTGTGCTAAGGAAGGGCTTGTGGCTGAAGTTCTGAGCTGTAGCCTATGCTTGAGCTGCCCAGCTGCTAACAAGTTGTCCCAATAAGCATGTGCTACCTGGGAGACTGGGCTAACTGGGAATTGTGCTGATGATAAACACCTGGACATCCAGCCCAACTCAAGAGAGAAGGGATTGTGTGTAGTTTGGCTGAGGTTGTGTACATGGTCAGATTTGAAGAGTCACATGCTTTCATTTGAAACCTGGGGGGTTCAGCCCCTGCTCAATAATGATGGCAAACAAGAGGATAATTTTGGCATTAACCACTATATGGTCCTCTTTCTCACATTAAAAAAAAAGTAGCTCCAAAATAAAGCCAGTCCTGGCTTTTCTCTGAACCTGAATGTTAGTAGAGAACAGTTTCTTTGTAAAGGTAAATGTTACTAGATGTTATTCATCTAGTTGAATGAACTGACATAGTTTTCTCAATAGGTTTGAATACAACTTCTCATAAGCCCTCCATAAGCACTCACTTTATGCAACTGGACCTCCACCCCACTACAGAAGGCTGGGTAGATTCGTAGGTCAGGCAGTAGTTCAAGGTATTTGCAAAATTTTCCCAGACTGGTATGTGAAATAATAAGAGTGGTGCACTGCGAGAGAAAAAAGTTTCTCCATCCAACTGCATCAAATGTCTTTGCTTTTGTGGGTTTTCACCTTCTGTTTATGGAAGGCTCTGACCAGCAAAAGAATTGCAGAAAAAAGGAGATTTAGATTAGTTCTTTGAGAAAACTAAATGGAAGCATTTGTCATCAAAACTGTAGCTCACTGTTGGCCTCTGGTCTGGTGTTGTCTTGTCAAAGAATATTTCTCTGCATCAGGCTAGCTGGAGCTCGTTCTCTTGGGTCACTCCAGCCTCCATTCATGCCCCTCAGCATTTCCTTCCCAGAAACCTGACCTCTCCTTACTTTGGGAAGTTTATTTCCTTCTCACAGGCCTTCACACCTGTGTATCTACTACTGCCTTTTGATTTAGTTGCACCCTGGTGCATCCCTGGTCAGTCTTCCCACTGAGACACTCCAGCTAGCAGCTGGCTCAGCCCTCTTCCTGCTCATAACTTACCCAAGAGTTTTATGTGCAGGAGTCTTCAATTGTCTGTGAGGCAGGACTTGAGTTCTTCTCAAGGATCTTCTACAAAGAAGACAGCATGTGCCCAGCCTCTCCCTCAGAAAGAGGAAAAGAAGGGAAGTTTTAACATACAAACCTCTGCACCTTCACTACAGACCAAGCTCTCCTCTAAATGATCTTTCCGGCTTGGTCTTTCACAACCCTGGTTCCCCTGACAGCTCTTTCCTAGTTCCTCCCAAGTCTGGGCAGCTTTCACGTTGCTGTACTGCATGAGCTGACTTGCTTTTCTCAGCCAAAGCATCAGCCCTGCTATAGGTGGGGTAACAAAATAAAATCACAGCTACCTGAAAAGACCCTGAGAAGCCAGGATGATTTCTATGAAAGCTTGTGGGTACTATACATAGCACTGTGGTGGTTCAGTTGTGGTCTGGTGGATAGAAATTATGATGTCCAGTGAATGAGAATGGAGTAAAATTTACTTTGGTAAGAGAAATGCCTGATGAGGCTCATTTCAACAGACTCTCACATAATTTATTACTCTTCATTGCTGAGAACATTTTACAGTAGCCTTTCATAAAGTCAGAATGATTGAAAGTGAAAATGAAAATACTTGAGTGAAAGAAAATGAATGCTCTTGAAACTGGCAAGTAGTGTGTCCAGAACAGACGCACAGCCATGATCCTTCTTGTAGCAGAGAAAGAGCTGTGGAGTCCTTGGCAGACAATTTTGTGGATGCTGAGAATTTACATGGGTTCAGAAAGCAACAGTGAAAGAGAAGAAACCCAAATGTCAAGGTCTACATACCACAAAGAAATATTTGGTTTGGGAAGTCTCTGGACCACGGGGCTTGAGGGTCTGTGAGAAGAGTATAGGGGGGAATGGGAAAATATGCTACCCTGTTTTTAGACTTTTCTATAAATGTCCTTTGTTGTCCACTGTCAAAACCAAGATATTGCACTAATTCAACTTTGGGCCAGAATGAAGATAGATGATCATATTAGAGCATTTTAAATGCTGCCTCTCCTAATAATGATTTTTTTGTGTGTGGTTGGAGTGTCTTTTTATTTTTGTATGGTGTATTACAATGCAAGCCACCATTACCAATAAGCATTTACCAAACATTCTTAACATGAAGACATTGCATAATTCTGTTTTACGTAGTAAATTCCATGTAGGTGACAATCAGTGAAAATGATCTGTGCTGTGGAAAGGCTCACATTGCAGTGTCAGCAAGACTAGAAAAAGTAAATGGGATGAAAAAAACACTTTTGCTTCTATTTTAAGATGACAGGATTACTAGCAAAACAACAAGGCAAGAAAGGGTCCTGTGTATCCTGGAGAAAACTTTACTCCAACAATTGCCCACTGTAGATCATGAAAGGATACTCACATTTTCTGATCAAAATAAATGTAAAAAGCAGTAAGGGAAAGGTCTACAATGAGAAACCATGAAGAATATTATTTACTAAGAGATACCCTCTGCACATATGCACACAAAATTAGCACGGCAGAAGCACAGCCACTGCCTGGTTCTTGGACACTGATTGATTTTTAGGTAGGGAGTGTTTGCAAGGTTCAAAGGGAACACGCTAAAAAGGAGGTTTCTGAGAAAAGCATGTATATCTGTTATTGATTGTGATAGCTGTAGGAAGACCTTTTGTGCTGCCATGGACTTGAAGTGCTCTTCATATTTTGAAGTTGTGATCCTGAGTAGTCTGAGTAAACTCTTGAAAACTTGGGTAAGGAAGACACTTCTTTAGCTGCTGTTGGGTGCAAATTGGAGAGTAGAAGAGTATTTATCAGGTTTCTTTACAATTTTTGTTCATACATGCACCCGTAAACCAAACTGTTATACAGAAACTAAAAATCCGTGCAGTTAGTGACCATACTCTCCCAGTGGTACTTATGTTTGGGTGGTGAGTAAGGGCAGAGCCAGGCAACATTTCAGCATGCTTCCTCATATAAGTACCTTACAAATTGCTCAAAGCAAATAAAATAATTTCATACTTTTGAGAGGTGCCTACGGTGAAACATCATTATTTGTGCTTTGACATTTTCCCAACTTGAAGTGTCTTTATAGAAGAACTGAACATATTTGCTATTGAACTTCGTCTTCATCCTAATGGGATTGCAGAATCTCCTAAGCAGTCTCAGTTTATGGATAGGGTCAGGCCTCAGAGCCCCCTTTCAAAGCACAGCTTTAAAATTGTTCCTTTGGGTACCTCACCAGGAGCAGCACATGAACATGGGACTGTGAAGAGAGGGCCTGTGGTGCCCAGTCAGCCCAGTAATGCTTCACATCTCAGCCTCTGCAGGATGGTGCCCAAGGAGCAAAGCACCTGCCAGTTCAGCTGCTCTCCCCTGCAAACCTCCAGAGCAAACAATGTCTTAGCTTCCAGAGCAGCAAGACCCCTAACAACAAGGCCGCGGTGACACATTAGTCAAGAGACAGAGTTAAAAATAACCACTCAGAAAAGACACCTATTGTGGAAATACAATATTGTTCGAGATGTTTGCCTCATGCACATGAAATTTTCTCTGCAACACAACTATTCTACTGCTTAAGCACTGAATCACTACTTGTTTAATCAGCTACTTGTGTCCTGTGTTACAGTGTGACCTAAAACTTACGCATGGGTGGGTTGACCCCAGCTGTGGGCTGGGGCTGAATGAAACAAGAGTTGCCATCAAGATCCTAAGCAAAAAGCAAAGATGGGACAACAAGAGGAACAAGGGCTGGAAAAGGAGTGTGTGGACTGACTGTCCCAGCTTGCTAGCCGTGATAGCTCCCCACTGTCCATCTGTTCTTTCTCCCCACAACTCATCCTCAGCCCTGAGTGTTTCCCCCTGCGGACATGCTCTTCAGACAGAGCATCTCGGCCGGGCAGCACAGAGCTTGGCTCTCCTTTGCAGGCGTAGCTGCTCCCGTCAGTCTGTGCCCCCCACCCACAGGGACATGGCAGCAGCCCCCTTCCCTCTGCTCTCTTCCTGCTGGGCTGGGGCCCTCAGTCATGTATCCTGCCGTGCCCACCTCCCCCTCCCCCGGCAAAATCCCCTGGCGCCGCCCTCAACTCCTGCTCCGTGCCCTGATCAATGGCTTTCTAATAGAGCCTCCGTTCTCCTACCCCTCCTTTTGTAAATTTAAATCCTGCTCGCCAGTACTGCTGACGTCCTGCTGGCCCACCTCTTGACTCCCCCTCCCTGCTTCAAGTCCACTTCCCTCCAGTATAAAAGGCACATGCCTCCATCAGCTGCCCTGCTTCTTCTTGGAGCAGCGACTACCTGAGAAGCAGCTTTGGTGCACACAGGTGAGTGCCTTCCCCTGTCTGCTTCAGCGCTTGTCCAGGCTCTTTCTTGCCGAATGTCCTTTTTTCCTTTGGGGCTTTAGCTTAACATCCACAGCTGTGCCGTGTGCTCAGTAACTTTTGCCCAGTTTTTGTTAGCGGAGCAGCCCGAGGCAGGGTGGCTGACCCCGCGGGCAGTGCTGCCCTGCAGGGAGAGAGAGCGCGGGCAGGACCCGCAGCACAGCCCGGCCCTGAAGCCAGCCCGGCCCCGGGCCTGCGCTCACCCGGGGTCCGAGCCCTCGGGGCTGCTTCCAGCGCTGCTTTCCAACAGGAAAGCTTTCACATATGCGTCGGAGGGCGTGCACACAGCTGCTGATCTCATGAAAGATGCTGGTTTAGGGTATAGAGAGTTAATAGCACCTTGTCTTCCAAGGACAACCGTGGTAGGGGTATATCTGATGGGTCTGCAGCAGAACTTGCGTTTGGTGTAAGAGCCCCTGTGTGCCCAGAGGAAGAGCCAGGCTGACCTCCGACTCCTTGTGAAGCAGAAGCATGGCAAGCTGTGATACTGCTGCTTCACCGTAGCTTCGTTTGTGGCTTTAATTTTCCCCTCTCATGTCGATGAAAGTTGCCAGACTTCTGTCACAGATGTTGCTCAGCCAAAGTTTAGACTCTGCTTGTGCACCAAGCAGAAGTGGCAAGTTGATCACATGACTGTGGCACTGAATTTTGCTGTGCTCCAGGAGCAAAATTATTCCTGAAACTTCTAATTGTGTCAAGTTTTGTTGCAACTAGTCAATTTTAAAATTGTTATGATTATTTAATAGTTGAAAATGGAGGCACACAGCTTGTGAGGTCTTGTTATTTTTCAGTTTTCCTTTTGGAAGAAACTTGCAGGTCTGGACCTGAGGAGATCACAGACTATCTCAACCACATCTCTCTTGAAAGGACTGTGCATAAGTAACCAGGCTTTTTGCTTAGGGACAAGGTGGAGCTGGGTGTTAGAAATGCTCAGGGTCAAGTTTGTGGCAGTACCTCAGTCTCTCTTTCTTCCCATATAAACAGTGGTGGGACAATTAGGTGTAGGAAAAATTAGGGAGGATAAGAGATGCTGAGTGCCCTGATTGTTTAGGATGGCATGTTACTTACTGAGGAGCAGTGGGAATGATGTGCTTCACAGAAACCCTAGTCAGGACAAGGGTATAAACAAAAAGTTCAATACCTATCAGTGCTGTAGAAAGTGGCTGCAGTGGCACAGGACCAGCTGGTGGGGACTGAAGCACAGCGGTGCTTAGAAAAAAGTGTGTGCTAAAAGCTTTTCTCTGTATTTTTCTCTTTCATCAACAATGAGCTCAAGGCAAGCTCTTCTTTCTGTAACTTGGTTCCAAAAAAAAAAAAACAAGACACAAAACCAGGGAGCCAGCAACCTGCCAGCAGCCCTGTAAACAGACCACAAAGATGCCTCAAAACACCTTCTTTTTGTCTCACTGAACCTAAGGTTTTGCTGAAAATGGAGCAACAGGAGAGGTACCCCAGCTGAAACTGAAGGCAGAATTCACCCCATGTGGGTTAATTCTACATGCTAAGACAATTTAGTCCTGATTGTCATAATATTGTTATACGATATTTAAGTTAGAAAAAGTTAATTTGCAGTTTTGAAATCCTGAGTTAAAATCACTTTCCTCTAAGCTGCCTGGTAAGCAATTGTCAGTGTGGGGAAAAAGCCCTTGAGAAACCTTCACTGAATACTAGGGGTGAAGGAGCTTTTGACTGCATTTTAGTGAAAGGCACAACCAACTTCTTCACGTGTTTTTGCTGTGTTGCCTGTTTGGTGTGTTTGGGAGCATCTTGCATCAAAGATTTTCATTCCTGCTCTGCCTGTACTGAAAGCAGGCTAAGATTTTGGCAGCAGCTGGGGAAAAATCCCACCAATACACGAAGAGAAGCTGCTGTGTAGGCACAGCTGAGAGGTTTTCCTACAGCCTCTGTGCCTGTATACCTACATCACTTACATGAAGCTTCAGCAAACAGACTCCTGCTCTATAGGCAGAGGTTCCGGTTTGTCAAATGTAGAGGCAGATCTTGCAGGTCACAAGACAGACTGTCCTGGCATGACAGCTGGGAGAGCTGCCATGAGGAAGCTTGTACTAAATGCCAGAGACAGTGGTAACCAGAAGCTGGCTCCCATCCCTTCCTGGATGCAACTTTCCCAGCTCAGCACCTTCTTTTCTGCCCAGCCCAAGCTATGGAAGCTGGGAGGGATTTCTCATTCTGTTGCATCTGGGTGCACATTTACAGGACTGGGACATCTACAGTGGAAGCCGTAACTGGAAATTTTAATTTTGCATGCTGGCAAAAAATGGGTGTGATGGCACTAGAGGAGCATTGCCATTCATACTGAAATGCATTTAGTTGTAAAAAGAGTGTGTAAAACACGAATGTTAGGCACATTTTACAAGCAAGGAGAAGATGCTGGTGGTAGTGGCTGAAACTCACTTTGGTGGCCAATGCTTGTGGTCATACAGAGAGGCACAGAGAATCAGCAGTGAACTCAGGGCCAGGACTCGAGTGTCCCCTGAAGGCTTTCGCTGCTGGAGAGAAAAACCCTCCAGTTTTTACCTCAGCAGATGGCCCACTTCATAGCCTTTGCCTTCGAACAGAAATGCCCAGGACATCCCCAGCATGAGTGTTCCACAGAACTTAAAACCATGAAATGGCTCTGATTGATGAACATATTGTTAAAGTTGACACATTCCTTCACCTTGAGAGCTTTAACTCATATGTGTTCCCTATGTTCACTCTTCTCCTTACAGCCTTCCCACCACTCTCCATCATGTGGCATCCAATCTCCTGGACACCACGTGCCCAGTGGTCACCAAACCACTTAAAGCTAGTCACTGTCTATGTCCTGATGCTCCTGGTGTCGCTCAGCTTTGCTTCGGGACAGAGCAGGCCATTTAAACATCAGATAGACAACAGAAGTAAGTATGAGTTTCACCTGACATGGTGACCCCACAGTCTCTGCTGCACTGAGGGATCAGGGCTGGGTTGTCAGGCAAAGTTCAACAGCAAATCACACAGGTGTTTCTGTGGTGTCACCTTGGTGTGAGGCCCTGTGCTTCCATTTGCACTTGTCAGTGCATCTACAGAACCTCATGTCCTTCTCACAGCCCTTAATTAGCCAAGGCAAATAGCATTATTTTTGATAAATATCAGAGAAGACAGTAATGTGCAAAGAACAGACATGAAAATGTAAAGTGGTATACATCAAATATTTAAGCACCAAATTTTCAGTTGTGCTCTGTAGACCTACACAACAACTTCTGTATAATAAGAAGAAAGCAGTGGCCCAGAAGCTCAAGTTCACTTTACAATTATCTTCAATTCTGTCTGGACTGTGAGTTGTCTGGAAGTCCAAAATACAAGGGGTTGAACTATCTCCATTCAGAGATGCTGTGAGGAACTGAGAGTACACAGGTCAGGGATGATACTATGTATCTGAAGTTAAATTAGCACACAATCTAAAAGATCTTTGAGAAAATCACTGAGAAATCTCATCTTCCCTCAAGGAGCATAGACTGAAAATGGTAGATGGAGTGGGAGAGAGGGGTTGTGGAGAGTAAGGTGTGTGGGCTCAGTGCCATGCCTCTCCCCATGAAAGAGAATAGGTTTTAGGTACACAGGTGAAAGTTTCTTTGGTTTTGTTGAGTAGGAAGGCTGTTAAACACTGTGCTGAAATACTTAAAAGATGTATTTATGGAGAAATTTAAAGGCAAGGTGAATTTTTTCCTCTGTTCAAGCATCAAAATGCACAGGGGAAAATCCTCTTGCCTTAACTGAGAGTTTCATGTGACAAGGATAATATATAATGCACTTAAATTGTAATTTATTCCTATTCCTGACAGTTGTCTGTCTCTGTAACGATTTGGGATTTCCTAAGGGTGGCATCATCTCCAGCGTGTTTTAGAATTTCCCTGCTGCTATATCTTTTAATATATGGTCTTTAATACTTCTTAAATAATCTTTCTAATATTATAGTCTTTTAATACAACTATAAACCTCTGCACACCTGCCCCAAAACTGCACTAGACTACAAAAGTAGTGTCAGAGCTTTAAAAGAAAAAAAAATAGTCATCCATGAAAACAACTTCCTAACTGAACAAGAATTCACTTTTCATGTTTACCTCTCATGTAGGAGCCCCATCTGCAATCCAGTGGATTTGTTACCCTGTAGAAATAGTGTACCTGGTACCTACTGCAGTAAATTTGGATCGGCCCTTTGGCTCATGTTAGAAATGCAGGTTGCAGCCCAGATGGATGAAAATTAATTTTGCAACTGAATCCTCTTCCTTTGGGCTGTACACATGGAAAACAACTCTCAAAGGCACCAGTAAGCTGTGTGTCTGGCTGTGGCCTTTCCCTTCTTTTTTATCTGCTGGGCTCCAAGTAAGCTCATGATGGTCAGGAAACACTGCTCATGATCATTTTACGATGGTCAGGAAACACTGCTTCCAAGTGCAGTGGTACATCCTCACTGAATGCTTTGAATTCCAGGTCCTGAGATCGACCCATTTTGGTACGTAGGCCGTGGTGTTCGCCCCATCGGCCGCTTTGGGAAGAGGCAGCTGAGAAGCAGCCGTGGCAGCCTGAGGCCTGTGAGCAGACACCTGGATTTCATCTTGAATGCTTTGTGGGAGCAAAAATCATTGGACACAGAGGACGGTGACTGGTGATCTCTGTTCCCCAAGGTGGCGACCCAACTTCTGATCTTTGAATTGTGCCCTCCCCTGCACCTCAGACCTACAGTTCTGCTTTTGCCTAGCAATCCCACGCTGCTCTTCTTTCTGCTCCTTGTGCAAGTACCTTCAAAAAGAAACAAATTCAGGGTGCAGGTAAAAGACAATGCATGGACACCAGCACTGAGTGCCACCACTGCTTATAAAAATGTTTCTTCATTGTGCATCCCCATCAATCTCCTGATCCTGTTCACTGCTAGGTTCACTGATAGGTTTACCCAAAAAACCCCACAGCTTTTGGGCTGGGATTTAAACTCTTCAGTGTTAAATGTATCGTGAAACCTTCCTGTCACATTTCAAAGTCAATGGCTGTTGATATATAAAAATAAAAAGCAATGGTTGGAAGAAAGAAAAAAGGCTCTTACCAATTTTTCATGTACCTGCATTAATGGCATGAAATGCTGGTTCTCTGTGTGTAGCTTTTATAGAGATTGTTAACATCCACTCTTAAGAATGTCTCCCTGAAGTACCCACTGGCCCTTCATAATTCTTCCTGTACTGCTGGAGAGGTATATTAATGAACAAGAGCTCCTATTGAAGATGAGTATTTTCTCCCTGCTGAAATAAAAAAAAATTGGCTAATTGAACTCCTTGGAATACTTTTGTGCCTACTGCATATAATCATGCACCATAATCCAAAAGGAGCAAGGGCCTGAATGAGCTGATTCCCTTTAAAACAATGTCATTATTTCCAAGTACACTGAACAAGCTAAAGTCACTCTTTCAGGATTACACACCATGTACTATCTGCTCCATTAGTCAATAAGCCTGGAGATGCAGCTCAATACCCCTATTTACTCATGTTAATATAACTTTGTTATATTACTTTTACAAGAAGTGTTACTTACAATGTGTTTTATCTTGATTCATAACTATTATCAGGAATAATACAGTTTAATCTATGGCTTATATCCAGAAAACATAGTTTACAATTTAGGTAATAACTGATGGTTAAATCCAGGCCATGAATCATTCTGCAAAGGCTAAAGCTGAATGGACTTCCACTTCTAGTTGTGCTTTGTGAGAGTTACCACTAAAATTGAATAATGGTTGAATTAACCATTGCAGACATTTTAACCCTTCTTTCTCTTTTTGCAAATGGCCTGTCAGCCAGGGATGGGTTTTTATTTTAATAAGGGAGTTACTTCCATTTATAACAACAAAGCTGCTGACCCAGAGTGTGTTACTTAAAACACACTAATTTTACTGAATGCTTTCATGGTGGAGAAGATATGCCGATAAAAATTTTGATCCACATTCATTGCAAGGAACTTTGGAAGTGCAAGACCAATATTATTGGCAGGGCTTATACTCAGTTTTTAGCAATTTATAGCAGAGAGAGATCAAGAAATTCTGCCTGAGAAACTCTGCTCGAGATCGTATTTCAGCCAACGGACTCGATGGTTTGGAGAAGATGGTTTGGAGAAGACTCACCAGCAAACGTTCTAACAGGATTCCTCTCACCCCAGCCCCAGAGAAGGAAGAGGAGGAGGAGGAGGAGGAGGAGGTGTTAACCAAGCGTGCACCCTTGCTCTCGGCAAACCTCGGCACCCCTGTGGAGATGCCCATGTCCTGGCTGGGATGGTGTCATGTGTGTGGCTGTGGGCTCTGCACACTTCTGGGCCAAAGTGCACATAAATCCAAACAACAGAGAAGGACTTTTTGGTTTTCTTTATCAATCAAGTCGTTGAAAAGGCATTCTTTTCATAAATCGCTTTTACTCTTTTATAATTTCTCTTGACAATAATTATTGGTGAGTATGCAGATAACAACAACAAGGCAAGCTTAATATTCACTCAGACTTAATCAAATAGGTCATATAGTCTTCATTTTACCCATTAAAATATTTTCATTTATAAAAATTAATCTAAATATAAATATTAACACTAAAGATTGAAATCACCTGATGACAAAATAATTCTTTGTGTGCTATAACATATGCTTTTATGATTTTTTTAAAACGGTAAATTATATCTTTGCACATATTTGGCACGATAAACATTTGTAAAAATTCAAATGCCATAGAGCAGGTGGGATTTTTTTTAAGTGTTTTTTTTTTTTTTTTTTTTTTGCAATGCCTACACAGTACACATTTGTCTGTAAAAGAAGACTGAATATTTTAACATTGTAACACGATAATAGTTGCTTTTCATGCCTCTTAAGGAAAACAATCTACTCCAAACTTTGTTGGCTTGTTTAAATCACACTAACAGAACAAAAGCCAAAGAGTTATTCTATTAAAATTAATCATTTCTGTATTGATATTACATACACAATATTATTTATTATTTATTAGACAAATATGCAGACCAACCACCATTAATGACATTTCATAACACGCATACCTGCATAAACCAGAACCTGGGAATGTATTGTATACATACACGAGAACAGTCAATGGAGGAGGAGATTGAATAACAAAAAAATTACTAGGCATCCTACTCTGTTTAATCTCCTTTACTGGATTGCATATATAAATAAAATCTATTTGTTTTATATATATATTTATATATTAAACAGAGTGGGCCAAATTCTTCCCTCACATCTGTGCAAACTAATTTCAGAGAACTAGTATTGTGTGAGAGTAAAAGAAGGCCTAATTTCACCCAGAATGAACACATTGGGTCAGATCTTGGGAAGATGGAAATTCCTTGAACAGATGGAATGACACTTATGTATTCTAAGTGGGAAGATGGTTGTATTTATTCCAAGGGTTCCTGACATGCAGCTGGACATCAGAGTACTGACAAGCTAGATCTCAAATGTGGATGGCAGATTTGCAACTGGCACTGTCTTACCAATCAACCCATCCAGCCATTACTTGTCTTCCCCAGTCACCCCCTTAAATCTAGGCTAGTCAGGAAATTTGCCCAGTTTTGCTTGTATTTGCCCAACCACAGACATTTCAAGGCCTGGTGTCCCAGGGGACTGCTTTCCTGCTGCATGGCAGGTAACATGTGGCACTCTACTCGTGGGTGGTCACTGGAAGCCCAGGGAAAGAAGGAACTCTCCTCCTTCCTGGTATCCAGAGTTCTTGGGAGAGCTCACCACTCCTTAATGCTGAGGGGAACTTGCCAGCCTATGCCTTCCTTCATAGCACATTTCACATCAACCCCATCTGCACTTGGGTACCTGCTCTGCAACTGGTGTGGAAGGTAAGGGATTCACTGGCTTACCACCTCCTCTGACTACCTTCTTTGTATTCTTCAGAGCAAAAAAATACCATAAATTGGCCATGTTCTCCCACAAAAGGGTGAGAGGGACATCCTGTAAGCAGCATCCTCCCTCCTGGGCATCTGCCAAAGGGCATTCTAGTTTGATTCACCTGTTAAGGGTCTCAAGAAATGAAAGAAGGAATATTACTATTCACAATCCAATTCAGAGTGGTCCAGCAGTAGTGGGCTGCATGTGACACCAGCAACAAGCCCCAGCCACTCTCTGGTGGCTCCAGACTAGTATAGGAACTGATGTCTGAGCTACATTTGCCTCCTTCTCAGAAAAACCAGTTAACGTCAGAAAGGAATCTCTTGCAAGCTGCAGCCACCCCACAACTACCAGTCAGAAAGCAGAGATCTCACCCCAACACTTTCACGTTCTTTTTCCTACCTTAAAGGTTTGGACACAATTTATTTTGAACTACAGCATGGTTGGCCACCAGCAAGTGGACAATGCTGCCAAGAACAAGACATATGAAGGTGTTGGTTTCTTTAACAGTGTTCAGATGTTTCCAGACACTGGGATCGCAACTCAGCAGACATCTGGTCCACATGTGACCACCCATTCCTGGTTCAGCATGACATCCCTGCTGCCTAAAGCAATATCCTTAGCTCTGGAGCTGGAACATTCAATCTGTGAGATGTACTCTCAGAGAACAGAGAAGTCTTCCTCCTCCTACCAACCCTCCCAAGACTTCCACTGACTCCCTGGGAGCAGAGCAAGGTACACAAAGTCTTCTCTCCCTCCACACAGTTGAAAAGCAGCACACACTGCACAGAGTTGTTCTTAGTGCTCGACAAGACAGATGCCCACATGAATAGTAAGAGGCCAGCAAATATGGATCACAGGTCTGCTTTGGCAGATTAATTGGCCTATAATTATGACTGATTGAGTGTACAAAAACATACTGCAGTTTAAAGACTACATACTTTAGTACAATCGATAGGGAGAAAAAGTGCATCTTAAAATGTGGAGCCTTGCTTTTGAAACATAGCATCCTGTCTAGAGTCCTCTGAGAACTTTAAGGCAGAGTTTCCTGTAGCAGATCACAATGCTGAAGACTTGGACAGCTTTCTCAGTGAGGTATCCAAATGAAGCCCTATAACTGAGGCTCTGTGGGTTCTTGAGGGTCCATTTTCAGCTGGAGATACACAATGGCTGTTAAGAAAAGGCACTCTAGTGTACAGCCTTAGGCAGTGTGTTATTGGCAGTAGGGAAGTGTAAGTTTAGTACATCACAGCAGATCCTATAGCGGGTTCCTAGAACAGAGAGGGACAGGAAAAAAAAAAACCATGAGTGAAGTACGAAACAAATCTGCTGAAGAACACAGCCAGGATCTTTCTCTTCTCACCTCCCCACATATTTCCCACATATCCTGTGGCAGACTGCTTTGGGACAGCTTTTTCCCTTATCCCTCCATGGCTGCTGTAGAAGAAATGACTGACAGCTGTCCTGGGTGTTCTGAGTGAAGCCTCTTTGTCCAAACCCTGGCAGAGCCAATGTGTGACCTGTCTACCCCTTAAATTCTACTTAGATAACGTTTGAACATTTCTCAACAATTAGTGAAATTCGAAGTGACTCTCACCTGCCAAGTTACAATGCACAGCTGGTTCTGTGAGGGTCTGGTTCAGAAGTCTGAAATGAAGGGGATAACTAATTCATTTATTCTTTAAAATATATAGATAGCACATTCCTGGAGACCTGGCAGCCAGACTACATTATCACAGGCTGACATTCAGGAGCTGCTATTCTATGGTATATAGTCAGACATCTTCCAGGACATTGGTCATATTTGTTCAAAAGTTGCCTAAGCAGTCTGTATTATTTTTTCCTCAAACTATCAAGAGAAGATTTCTGAAGGTACTGAAATACAGTCGCCTACAAAGATACGGCTATCTCTCTATTTCATTGCTTTTAACAGAGTTTTAAAAAATTTATTTACCATTAAGTCCTTGGCAGTGCTTTTCCTTTCTTTAGTTCTTTGTGTTAGAGATCCTTGAAGCATGAAGTTTCTGTTAAATGTTCTGACAGTGGTAACTGGAGAACCATCTATTTTTTCACCTGGGAAAAATACAAAAAGAGATATTTTTCACAGAAGAGATTGCAGAAGCAGATATAAAAATATTTCTGAAGAGTCACAGCTTCTATGGAGATAAAACTTTCCCAAAGATGTATGAGGAAAGCTGGATTTAATTTAAATTAAAAACAGCAGGCTGTGGTACTCCAAATAAATTAAAGTTTGAGGCCATCAATCTGTCAATCAGTGGAATTACAAAAGAATAGCGCAGTGAACAAAACTCTAGAATTTTCAGAGATAATGCACTGCAGAGTTAAAAAAAAACAACAACTAAAAATCCACAAAAAGCCATGAAAGAAAAAACCCACTTGATTTTATAAAGATATTTCAAAGACAATCTCGGACACACCAGGGACATTGCTAAGCTATTTCCTACAGACTGAAATCAGCAAATAGGGACTTTAAGAAGTGGAGGGTTGTGGAGGGTGGCAGCCACGCTGTGTGGTACCCAGCCATGCTGCAGCAGCACCCTGCCTCTTGCAGGGCAAGTATTGAGCATTCCTCATTTGCTTTTTTCTGCCCCTGCTCTTGTTTACTTGTCACTGTCACAACTTTCACGGAAGAGAAAGTGGTGATGCTTTTAAATGTGACAAAGGGGTACTTTATATCATGCAAGTACATGGAAAATGAGGAGGATTTCTATTAGGCTTTCTCTGTTCATTTCATAACTTAAACTTTTCCCTACTTTGCTGTATATTATATTGAATCTTACAAAGAAAGTCTTTCTCTCTCTCTCATTTACATAACATCTTAGGCGCACCTTTTATTGGTGGAGCTGGAAGTTTTCTCCTCTGCTGTCTTGATGTGTCTATTGTATGCATCTGTAAACAACATATATGCATTACTCAACTCTATTATAGAGAAAGAGACAAGATTTCCCCAATGTATTTTGAATACTACATAATGTTCTGGCACCTGGTTTGTTTGCTTTTGATCCCGTTTCCTTGTCAGGTGAACACAGGGAGCCACGTTCAAGCCTGCAACAGTGAGAGCTGATATTCTGCTCTCAATATCTGAAATCTTCAAAGAAAATAAAAGAGAGAGACAGACAGATGGGGAGGGGGGAAAAGAAGTTTTAAAATTACTGTGGATGCCACTACTGAAATATAACCCTCCCCCAGTAAAATCCTCTTTAATAAGAAAATATAAACAGATGGCTAACTTCTTCAGCAATTCTGACACTTCTCTGCATTCTTTAGTCCTGACATTAAAAAGGGCTTAATTAGTTAGTAGAGATGGAGTAAAAGAACAACCTACCTCGTGACTCCAAGGAAGAGGCATTTTACTCCTTTTGAGGAAAAAAAGAAAGGAGGAGAGAAAACCTGCATCTGCTATCTGCCGATTACCTTTAGCTGCATAATCCCAAATTCATTCAAGCTGTGTTTTTAAAGGACTGCATTCAAACAATGAGTTTGTGGGACACATTTCCTAACTCAAAATTAATTTCATACATGTGTAAAGTACATCCTCTGTCACAAAATCGAAACATTTGATCTTAAATAGTTATAGTTCAAATGTATATGCACAGTAAACACAAGCATGCATAAATGCAGGCACACGCTATTGTAGCTTTCAAAGGATTCCACACACTATATAAAAATACTGAATGGAAAACAAATTGCCAGGGAAAAGCAGTCTGATACTGAGAGTAGTGGACAAGTATTGACGAAAGAGAAAGAAGAGTCAGAGAAGTCAGACATATAACCCAACAGCTGATTCACAATGAGACCTGAAGAAACAGTTGGCTTCACTCTGCAGAAGACCTTCCACTGGCCTCCTTGCATAGCTTAGGCCTCTGCCCTCCTCCCTCTCACCCCCATTAACAGATTTACCCTAAAATAATGATCAAAGCCAACAAAACACCACTGCCAGTTTGCCAAGTAGTACAGCAATGCACTTCTGACGTCAGACATGTCACTCTCTCAGATTTTTGATCAGTCCTGAGTTGAGCATGCTTCCACTGAGTAAAATCACCAGGTACTTCCCATTAAACCCTAACACAGTCAGATCAAGGCATCTTGCTGGGTACAGGCTGGGCAGTGAGCTGCAAGCAGTGCAGCCCCTTGAGGTCTGGCAGCTTTATCTTGTTCAGCTTTTAGTACCAGATCACAATGTGTTCTGAGTCCCAGGCTTTCTGGAGCCTGCTAGAGTGGTGCTAGATCACAGTGCACAGGAGTTCTTGCCTTTGGCTGGGATGTGTGCTGCTTAGCACCTAAATCCCATGGCAGACATGCAAGCCCTAGGCTCTGTCCTTGGCTCAGCCTCTGGCTGCCATTGGCCTTTGCTGGTAGAAAGCTGCCAACAGTGGCATCTTTTGGAAAGTGTTTGACAAGTTGCTGATCAGATAAACTGCCTCAGACTCTATTTGCTGTCTGACTGGGGCCACGCACATGACACAGAGCGCACCATGGGAGCTGCCTGGCAGCAAGGAGCAATCCAGCATTCGTGCTGCAGTAAGAGGCTGCTGCAGTGCCATGTCCAGAACCAAGCTGAGGGAAGAAACAAAGAGATACAGTTCATCTGGCTGAGCTGAGTTACACAGCTCAGTTACGCCCTGCTCAGCATCCTTGGATCACCAGACTATGGCAGGACAAAAGAATATTCCAAGTGTCTATGGTGAGGTGGGTGTTAGGCAAGGCAGTGTGAAACCTGTAGATGGGGAGGAGCTGCTGTCCTCACCTGAAGCTCTGCATGATGAACCTGGGCAGCTGCTGTGGCCACCTGATCCTCCAGATCAGCCAGCTCAGACTCCTCAGTAACACTGTTGATCTTGCGTGCGGCGTCCTCCAGGTTGGTCAGCTGCCCCTCCAGCCCGTACACCGTGCTGGCTGTCAGGTACACCTGCAGGGCCAAGGTGGGGACAGGTCAGTCATTCCTGGTTCCTGGGCATGCAGGTTTGAGCAGACTGCATTTTACATCATACCTGCAAGCTTCCCTGCTTGCTAGCCCACCACAGGGAGATTTACCTGGCAGAGGAAAGTCATGGGGAAATAATCTGAAAAATACACATCCACAAAGAGAAGGGATGAGTGAGGTGGCTGCATTACAGCTTTCATAGGTGCTACAAGGGTATTCAAAACCAGATTTGTTCCAGATTGATCAGCAAACAAAAAAGTTGAAAAGTTTGCTTTTTTATTATTGATATTCAATCGCATAACACCGTAAGTCTACAAAGGGAAGTCAACAGACCACGCCTCATATAAAACTGTGTTTCTTTAAACCCACTTGATGCCTTCTGGCAGTGAAAACTGCATGAATAACTGTTCAGCAGCAAATAGTTACTAACTTCCTATGGAGTAAATGTGCTTATATGTATAATGATTTTCCATCCCATCCTGGTCTCACCCAAATATACAGCAGCCAAAACCTTCCCACCTCCTGGGCCTTTGAGTGCATCTGTGGAGGATCAATAGGTTTATTTGGGCCACATAAGAGAGAATTACTGACTTTATAATTCAGAGTTGTTCCCTAAAAATAAGCAACTCTTACTATTTTGGCCCAGCTCTGGTATCTATAGCTACAGCTAAAGGTTTTATTTCCCATTCAGACCCTCAGAGCAGTCATTACTGATACACTGTGTTTCATTGTTTCTTTTATTTCACAAACCCCCTAAGGTACACGGAGGTGACTGGTTTGTAGAAAAGGGTAATTTTCAAGCATTAGCTTTTGACATCTGTGCTTAAAATTGTGCAGAACCACATGAAAATACTGCACTTTCTGCCCATTTACTCCTTAGCTAAGAGACGTGTTTCCATGAGGCTGGTAACAGCACAGTGGAAATGAAATATATATTCTGATTTTCCCCATTGCAATAGCAGTAAAGACCATGTTGTTACAAACCCAGCATGAATTATCCATGGCTGTGGCTGATTTTAGGGTTCAAGGGGCAAGCAAACAGGATCTGAAGCAGATCCTTTAGGCAGTACCTTCATTTCATATGTCTTCTACTCCAGTCATTGTATCTGTCCACAATTCCTGGATCATTCAGTCCTTTGACGTAAGAGGTATTCAATTAATTTATGGCAATGCTGTGACTTTATGGATCAAAATGGTAGAGAATGACCAGATTGAAATTTGTTTACTTTTTATTCCTTTTCTATTTCATTATTGTTTCTTAATTGCTTGAAATAATTTTCTTTTTTCTTTGTGTCAGTTGTAAATAGGTTTTTCATGCACTTTGCGAAGAAGCAAAATCACTACATCTGTACAAATTGCATCTTGTAAGAACACTTTCTAACTGCAGGCATGAAATCTTTGAAAAACATTTCAAAAAGAAGTAAGTGATTTGATGTGACATCTTTGCTGAAGTACCTGGGGACACAGGTCATCCATAAAGTTAACTTGATGATTTAAACAGAAATGCTCCTGTTTTTGTGAGGTTTAATTATTCTTACCGTTCATTTAAATGATATATTTTTGAAGTATGACATACCACAGCGAGTTCAGATTAAAAGGCAATTTTTTTTTAGATTTCCCTGTCACATCTAAAAGCTTAGAAAAAGAAGAAATAGAACATTTTGAACAGCAGCATCTTTAGAAAGTTAAAGAAAATATGCATTTCGGGTGATGTGGCAAAAATCTCAGTACAGTAAGATGTCATTTTCAAGAGGGGGACAAAAATCTAAATAAAATGGGACTGATAGAAAAATGGGAAAGAAAGGTCATCAGTGTTTCTATAACTCAATCAGCCCCTACATTTGTGAAATCTTAATGAATGTTTTCCAGCTGGAGCTGAAGAAAATATTTTTCTAAAGAATGTTCCCTTTACCTGGACAATTGATACACTTCCAAACAGCAACAGTGTCCTTGCAGGTCTCCCCTAAATGATGCCCTTATTCATACATTCACATTTAGATTGTGGAGACTTATTTTACCATCATTTAAATATGTACAACTTCCACAAAACCCAACCTTTTCCTGGTACAGATGGCCTACATTCTCCACACTGTTGCATGCACAGTCCTCAGTAGACTAGAGAGAGCAAAAATTAACAAAGTGTTTATAAAGCCCCAGATCCTCTTGCAGAAGTTGTGGCAAAGAGGATGTGGTTCATGTAGATATGGCCCTGGCTGCAATGGGAAAAGTTATGGTTTCCTGGACTTCTAAAGGCTCTTTATCATGGAGCGTAATGGTGAAATCTTCAAACTGTGAAGTTTTTGCCATCTACCTCACCTCCTGTGTGGGACAGAGAGAGATGTTCTGTGGGGAGAGATGCTCTGCAAGGCTGAGCTGGATACCTTGTGAATTCTGCGGGGAACTGGGAGAAGCTAAACCAGAGATGCTGCAGTGAGGGCAAAGCCAAAGCAAGAAATGCTCTGCCTCTGTGGCCAGGGTCTGATCAGTGAGAAATGCTTGGCCCAAATGAACGATTTGAGGCCGCAGCACCACAGATGCCAAAGCTCCATATTGCTGGGAGGGATTATCAAAATGCAACTGGGGAAAAAACCATGCACCTTTAATAGTTTACAACATAGTTCTCCACTGAAAAAACAAATGTGGAAGCAGATTTCCCCAAATTGCACTCTGTCCTGAAGCATTTCTTAGTTCTTCTGAAGATGTGGTCCAGCCTGGACTTGGATTTTTATTATATATTCACTCTCCTACCAGATGAATTCTGTGGTGTTTGGACCTTTAGGATACTTTACTATTTCATGAGAGAGTCCAGTGCCAGGACTGGCTTTTAAAAACCCCAAATTAATTTTGAACATCCACTGGTGCTGCCCATGTGCTTTCCCTTTCGAGTTGGTGCACACCAACAGGTGCACTCACTCACACCTGTCACTCTTTCACATACTGATTCATCTTCTTACATTTTCTTCCAGTGTGGTGAGCTGCTCGTCAAGTCTGACAGGATCTGTGCCCAGCGGGAGGGTTCCTCTTCCTCTGTCCTGAATGTCATCTGAGTAATCACAGGGATCAGTGGATTCTGCTATCAGCTCTTCAGTGGCATTGATGACTTTCAGGACTTCTGTAGATATGTTGCAGAGAGAGACAGCAGAGTACTTCTATTTTGTTACGAGAACAGACAGAGAAAACAACAGCATTAAATTAGCATAGAGGGGTAAGATATAAATCACCTTCTACTAGCCACAGCTTTAGCCATGCTAAAACCATATCCATGGCTCTCTGCTGCAGATACAAGAACCATGTAATGGAGTTGGAATTTATTTACCTTTTCCTCCTTCCCTTTCTCGCATACCCACACTGCTACAGCATGCAAAATAACATACACATGCAATTCTTCTACAACAGAATTCTACTGAAGGGATGGTCCAGAAGGAGCACACAAATATCCAGCTTTAAATTCTAAGCTACATAAAGCTGGTTTTGCACAAGTGTTTTAAACATGTTTTAAAACACAGTTTTCCTTTTTGGATACTGGCAAAGAGATATGCAATCATCTATGTCTGTATCCATAGGAGCCATTTCATTGCAGATGCAAACATGGAAAAGCAATCTTCAGCTGCTCTGTAAGGATAGCATTTTACTAAAATGCTTATTAATAATTAAATGATCACCCTAAATAAACAAATATTGAGCTATAAGTGTGCAAATACTTGTAATTTTTTTTTCTCATTTTAATTTACCTATGTTTTCACTATGGAATAAATTATACACCAAGGAAAAGCACGCAGTTTTATCGATTTTTTAAAAACAACCGAAAACCTTTTATCAGTGTTCCTTACTTGTAATTTGTAACTAACATTCCTCATTCTTATGATTCTCACACAGCTTTAAGCTTCAGGACCTTGCTCTGATGAAGGAAAAAAATTTCACCTGATGTACCTTCAAACACCAAGCTCAACATCCAAACTATACAGCTTGGAGACTGAGCCTAAGCTTGTTGAAGCCAATAAAAATACTGTCACTAAATATATGTGCAATAACTTTAGTGTTGCTTTGCCTAAAAGAAAGTGTGGAAAATTTTAAACCAAAATTTAATTCATTCCTCAAACCTGCAAATACTTATGCATGTGAGTTCGGGGCTGATCTGCCTGTAAATTTTCTCACAAACAAACAATCTGCAGATCAGTACTGAGGAAATGGGGAGTCTTTGGAGTCTATACAGTAAATTCTGTGGTACAGGAGAGTATGATTAAAATGTCTATAGGTGGAACACAGGAGAAATAATGTTCTTTTGATTCCCACGATTTCTGATGGGTTAAACTGGAAACCTGCTTTCATTATCTCTTTCCTTTAATCAGCTGCCCATTCTTATGTTAGATAAGACTTCTACTGAAAAGCTACATTTTTAGCAGTACACACTCAATTGTTGTGTATCAATACATTAAGGCATCTTTAGCTCTATTACTCATCTGAATTACAAGAAATAATTAGAATGAGAGATCAAAGAGAAGAAGAACAAAGCAAATACAGTATGTTACAGCACTCAATCTTTAGCTTGTTAGGACAGCCAACACAGCCCCAAACAAGCAGGCCTGGGACTCTTAGTGAGAACAAATACTTGAACCCCATGAATAGCCTACTGTTTTTTTCCATTTATTTTCACAAGTGCCAATTAGGTTAAAATCAGATCAATAATTTTATAGCAAAGAAGAGAAAAAAATCAATGCTACTTTCTTTTATTATTTTCTTCCACAAGTACCTAGTTCTTATATTCTGTGAGTAGTGAACAAAAAAAGATGAAGGCCAGACACTACATATTCTTCATCATATTCACTGATGTATGTTCTCCATTTCAAGAACTGTAGCCTCACTTTAGTGCTCATTATTTCTTAAATTTTTTATCATCCTTTGTAGTTAATGATGAATTAAAAAAATTAAATTAAATTAGAAAAAGTTATTTTTATACCACAATATGAGAATCTATATTGGCGTTTTTCACAGACCAATTACTATAAAGTAATTTTTCTGTTTTCCGGATAAAGTTGTCTGTGATAGAAATCTTTGTGAAATTAAGATTTGGAGTGAAAAATACCCTAGCTTCTCAATAGGTAATGGATAGGGGAAAAGAAGTTCAATGGAATGGAATGGAATGGAATGGAATGGAATGGAATGGAATGGAATGGAATAGAATAGAATAGAATAGAATAGAATAGAATAGAATAGAATAGAATAGAATAGAATAGAATAGAATAGAATAGAATAGATCTTTTCATTTGGAAGATGATGAATGATCACCTAGTCCAGCTACCTGACTAGTTCAGCACTGACCAAAAGTTAAAGGACATTGTTAAGGACATTGTCCAAATGCCTTTATACAGGGACAGGGTTTGACACTGACCACCTCTCTAGGAAGCCAAGGTTTGAGCAAACTCACAGTGAAGAAATGCTTCCTAATGTCCAATCTAATCCTCCATATGTGCAGAAATATGATTTGTAAAAAGCTGGATACTCAGTTAATGATTTTCCGTATGTTTTACCCTCCTTTTGAGCAACTACAAAAAGCTGCAAAAACAGCTCATGCTCCAAAATGGTCAGTTTGCAAATATGGTGAGGTACTCTAGATGTAATTATTTAACATGTGTAATGGGAAAAACCCAAAACAAATTAAAAAATAGTAAAAAGAAAAGAAAATGTGTTGCAGGGTTTCAGTACTTCCCAAACCTCTCCCTTCTCTGACCACCCATGTCAAGCTCAGGATTTACAAGATCATATAGAAGTCACCTGAAATTCATAGAAACACACGTGGTCATCAAGATCATCCTGGTAGGTGGATTTCAAATTGCTCCAAACACCTCGTGGTTGTCTAATTTATCTTGCCCTTGCAGGAAAGGTCATTGTTTACCCCTCTAAGTGACTCACAGGGACAGCTGTCATGCCATGATGCAGGCTCTGTGTTGTCAAGCAAGTCAGAGAACTAATATGGATGTGGTAGATGTAAAAAGCAATCTCTAGCACAAATATCCAACACAGGAAAGATAAGTGCAACCATTCTTCTCAAAACTCTGGGATGCATTCGGATTTCAACTGTGCTACCCTATTTCAGAATTAACACCACCACTCCCAAATCAAATCCATGCTGCAGACCAAGTATGAATGTTTCTACTAGTTATTAGAATCTTTCTTTTTTACTGAATTTGAGCCTAGCATCTAACTGAATGAGGAAAACATGCATTTATCCTTTATATGATAATTAACATCCACGGTCACCAACATATTAAGGACACAGTCAAAACATGCTCGATTTCTCTGAGTTCTTTGTGGTTGAGTCTTAAAACCAATGAAATGCTAAAAATGTGTGTGTATGCAAGCATACATACATACATGTTTGCACTGAATGTTATAAATATCTTGTAAAACTTTACTGTCATTTCTGCCTGTCAGATGGAAAGTATTCCTGTTTTGAGAAGATTATGTTTAAGTGGCCTAAAGATAAAGTGGTCTTGCTGACTGTTAGCCACTTCCCTTTCCTTCTGTTGTCTCTCTTTCCTTTCCCTGTTGATGTTGACAATATTTCCTGTGTTGTTTAACTCAAGCATGCTACACTGGAAGGTGCATTATAGACCAGTATTTGCATTCTTGCACAAATAACAGAAGGAAAACAGGATGATAAAACTGAAGCAATATTAAGTACCCAAACTGGTAAGAGCAGGTGAGCTTTAAGTGTTTGTATGCATCTCAGCAGCCTGTGACATTTTCACATCCTTTCCTTGGCGTGAACATTATGGCTTTTGTTTTTGATGCTCTTAAAATAGTTCTCTATCACTAGCACTATTTTTTTGTGCCCGTTGTGCTCAGCCATTAGCGTTTTCTTTTCTTCTGCCACTACAGTGTCATCATTAGGCTCTTTTGAAGAGCATGGGAGGGGGTGACATGCAGTTCAACAGGGAACAGTGACATCAACAGCTAGATCAAGAAGAGGAGCAAGAACACCTTTCCATCACTAGCAGTCCTGGCAGTATTGACCACATCCTTGATGACTTGTGGTGCAATCATTTTTAGCTCCAGTGTCAAGGTGTTATATCATGCACTGAGTCACAGTCAATATCTCTCTTGTTATGTAGGGAGTTAAGGGGAGCTGGGGAGGAGGTAAGTTTTCTTTTGCCACTGATTAACTCATCCTTTCAGAGTAACCTGACTGAATCCAAGCTGGGTGAAAACAAAATCAAACCCCAGACTTGTCACACTCATTTCCCCACCCTATGGGAGTTCATTGTAGAGTTTTGAGAAGGCCCCCAAAAGCCCAATGAAGTCCTCCACAGGCCAGCAAAATCTGGGACACAAGTCACAGTGTGGGAAGAAAAGAGACACCAGTGCCCAGCTATCTGTGACAGTCGTCAACCCTGACCTTCAAAAGATCTTTGGCCCAAAAGTAAGCCCTAACCACTCATTACCATGTGGGGGAAAAAAAAAAGCTAAATTTTGCCTGGCTTTTTGATGGCAGACAAGTATACCATGATAATCTGTGATATCAAGGAATTACTCTTCTGTTTAAGTTTAAAACTTCCTGACCTGCCCTTTTAACATCAGTATCTTCTTTTATATGCATTCCTTTCAAAAATGAAAGCAAAATTATCTAAGAGGCTGAGAGCTATTATTCTACTAATAGTCTCCAAAGTATAACACAAAGTCTCTCTTTTTGACTGTGCTAGGTAATTCTGAATATTACATTTTACTAATTCAATCCACTGTCCTAGTATAGTTACAGATGTTATGCCTATTAACTTTTAATGCCTTATTTCTAGAGACAAGTTGCTTATGATAATGAGAAAGGAAGTGATTTTCCAAGAGGTGAAATATTATAGGCTAAGTTGGTAATTAAAATATTTACATCTTAAAATCTGCACAGGATTCTGATCTACAATGGACACAGACTGATGACATTACACAACTGGAAAAATACTTTTTCTTTAATGTCACTATTGATACTTTTACTAAATAAAATCAGGATAATTAAAAGATGATTAAAACTCATAGGACAAAATTAAGAGCAAGGAAAAAAATTGAGAGAAGTGTCTTGCTAAATTAAGCATCAACTTCTAACACAAAAAAAGGTGATTCTTATTTTATAACTGAGAGAATTATGTATGACATACTAAAAACAGCAAATACTTTAAAATATAAGATAAACATATATTTGCTCAGGGAATATAATAAAAATATTTTTTAATATGGGATCCTCATAAGCTGAGATTTAAATAGCACAGAATGTAGAAACCTCTTTCTGCCTAGAAGAATGATAAGCAAGTCACTAGCAGCAAAATGAGAAAATATCTGCTTACTGTACAAACTCTACAATGAATTAAGGGTTTAGATTATTTTTTAAATTGAGAGCTTAGAAAGATTTTGAAGACCACTATGGTCAGAAAAATTCCTTCCAAATTTCTTAATATAGGTGAGTACATGACACTAGAAAGTTCATACACATTATCTTTGTCTTCTTCTTTACTGATAAAACCAAATTTTCATCACAAGGCCAAACAAGGGAGCCAGTCTGCTCCACATGTTAACTATGATTATAAAATAATTTTCTGCAAAGATTACTGATTGTGGCCAAAAGGTATGATTTTTCAGGCCTGATATTTCCAGGAAGACATTTTGAGTTTAAGAATGTTGATTGGGAAATGTGGAAACCCTCAATATCACGTTAAGGCATCTCTTACTACATAAGAGATGTAAGAAGACACAAACAAAACAAAGCTTTCTCACCTGCTGCAATACAGTGGCTAAAAACTGCAGCTTTAAATGAAGATCAAAAGCCATTTGTTTTTCCTAGATAGTGGGAAAGCAGTTAAATAAAAAGGCAGAAAAGTTATATTAACAGCTACAGAAGTTAACAACTATATAGGTTCAGACTTACAGGGAAGTTTATAGGATAAAAAGCAAGGATAAACAAACTACCAAGATTAAAACTGCATAAAATTTAGGTTTTACATTTATTACTAAAATATTTAAAATAACAGAATGCCTAATTTGATTTTGTTTGTGAAATTTAGCCTAACAGACCTCATTGAGACAGATATTGCAAATAACACAACCTTCCAAGTCTTGGGGCAGCTTACAAAAGAAAACAAAATAGTAATAAAAAATAGTCTATTTTCCCACCATTTTGTTCCAGCACCTTACACTAATGTTCACTAATTTTCTGCAAATGTATCTGTAGAATGGCTTGGATATTTTCTCCCTAAATAAATAAATCTTTGGCAAGGAGAGATTCCCCTTGCATGCACACTGGACAGAGCTGGCTTGGGTGTGCATGCATGCAAGTGTCAAAACTGAGACTATGAGAAAAAAGCTGTTTATAAAGATGTAAACATTCCCCATGTGAAGGCAGCTGAAGTGTCACCTCTTCTGCCCTTCACCAGTAGATCCAACAGGGCTTTGATTCAGGTGCTTAAACACAGGTAGACAAAATGCAATTTGAAACAGCTTGAAGTGTGTGAGGATTTTGAAACAATGCTATCAGGTATGACATGGACCTGGAAGATTCACGTTTCTTCTGGACCAGCAGCTTAGGGCACTGTGGGACACTCTAAGATATCTCAGATGGTCTATCTACATCCATATTTACACAACTGTATTGAGCCCAGAAAGTGTCAGAATTGGAGGGACACAAACATCACTGCTCTCTTTGAAAACTTTAAAAAATAAATGTTTATTGTCTCGATGCCTGAAACAGAAGACTCAGATTTTGACAAAATAAAGTTAGGATCAGCTTGATATTTCATACTAAAGACTGATTAATAGCAAATACATAGGAGAAACACCTTGAGTGGGAATTTTGTCCAGCAAACCACTTAAACCTCAGTTTAAAGCTGAATATATACTTGACTTCTTTGCTAAATTGAGAACTTAAAACTTTGGATTCATTAGCCCAATGTGAAGATTATTGTCTCATACCTCTTTTCACCTTCTCTAACCAAAATTTTTTTCTCTGCTGTCATTCAAAATCCTGCGGTTCATAAACCTTAAAGATCACTTTTTACAATGCTGCCCACATTCGGTTTTCAATCCTGGACTTTGGAAGATTGCCCAGATAATTAACATAATCTTAAAAGCAGTGATCCACAAAAACACAATCTGAGCATCTTGCACACAAAAATGTGAAACAACAGACACACAAATACCTTCCAAGCTGTTAACCCAGGAAGACATCACTGTACTACACTGTTCAGCATTACTACCATAATAGCAGCAATGCAGTAAGCCACTGTACTTATGCTGTTGTGTTTTCTACAACAGGCCAAAGTCATCTACATGGTTCTCCTTTAGAAACTTTTACTCAGAGACTTCTAAAGCTTTTAGGCATATGAAGCTGGATGGCAGTTTCCTATAAAGCCCTGCCTGAACCAACACACCAGCCAAAACACCAAGGAATTCAGGCAGTTTCAAGATAATCATCACAAAAACATTGACATCATCTTCTGTGAGGACAGTGCCTGTACCAGCACAAATGCCTAAAGCAGCCCAGCCAGGAGACACAGGCTCACTCTGGGTATTACAGCACTGCTGTTTCAGCATCCCAGACATCCCTGCCATGATGCTTCAACAGGTCTGTGGTACACAGGAGGGATTCTCTGGCATGTGCATGTCTAATGCCATCCTCCAGCTCCATCAAGGCTGTGAGCAGATGTCTCTCCAGCAACCAAGTCCAGTGAGCCCCACGCTTGCCTGATCTCCCTTACTGAGCCCTGACCACCCCTCCAAGGCCAGCCTGAGCACAGCCACCAGCATACACACCAGAGAGCTGGCTCTCTCTTCTGCAGTAACATGCACCCACATGCACAGCTACTGGCTGTTCTTCTTTCTAAAAAGAGAGAGGCCAAGCAGATTTTCTAACAAGTGTTAATCTCATTATACCAGTAGTGGAACAGTGCTCATTTACTTGGTGAAAAAAGTAAGATGTACTCTTGAAACAAAGAAAATAGGCCTCTGGGAAAAACCAACATGAAAATGTTATTCATAGTTCATGCTTTCCTCAAAATAAAGCTTTTTAAAACCTAAGAAGAATAAAATGTTTCCAGAGAATGGAAGCATAAATATTTAATGAAAATATTATTTATGCTGTTATTCATACTGTCAAGAGACTCGGGAGGTTTCACTTAGGAAACAGGATCCTGCCGAGCTACTTAACAAACTCACTTAGAGGCTGTCATTCAGAGAAGAGCTATTGTGTCATGTAGTAATGTCAACAGACAACAGCAGGATTTAAACAAAGTTACTAAGCCTTGGTTGTAAGATTCTCTAAGCAGAAGTAAATGCATAAAGGGATTTAAAGAAATTCCTTAAGCACACAGCACATTGCATCAAGCTAATGCAAAGAGGAGAGAAACTCCACGTTACTATGGAAGTTTAACTCGCTCACTGATTGGTATATCTTAAGTTGTAGTACTAAGTACAAGGAGAAAAAAACACAAGGTTTTAACAACTATTTTAATTGTTATGCTATGTGGGTGATTTGAAAAAATAGCAGGGGCTAATCTGTTTTTAACATAATCTATAGTTTCGGATAAAGTGGTCACAGGGATAGACTGCATTCAAAATGCAGCCTGCCAAAATCGCCTTCTAGAATGCAATTCTGGCATATACCATGAAATAAAGACCCAGTCAATTTATCTTCATGAAAGCATTAAAAGAGAAGGAGAATGGATGGAGGAGAGTGCAAACTAAATAAATCCCATTTATCATGCTTGCCTGCTTGCCACTCTCAGGATCAGTACCATTAAGATACTTCAAAAGGAGTTTACATTTTGCCTTTTTTTATTTAGGCATTTCTTTAGAGTTTGGGGGAATAAAACAAAAACTAACCAACCAATTAAAAAAAAAAAAAAAGGCAAGACAGAAAGAATTGTGGAAATCACTGTGCTAGTACAAGATGTTTCACTAAGACAACAGTTGCACAGTTTGTATTTTGGTTTGTTCACACCTGAAGTTTAGAGGAGCTGAAGGCCAATTCTACCCTAAGCATGGCTTTTGGTGAAAACCATGGCCTTCCACTGCACAACTAAGACAAATGGACTTCTTAGGGCTCTGCATGCCCCAGAAAGACCATGAATTACTTCTGTAGCTTAAGAAGCACAAAATGTTTTCCATAAAAACAAGTCTGAGGCAGGATGATGTTTGTTTTAAAATGAGAGCTGTGAATCCCCACAAGACCATTTTAGGCAATCACAAATTGAGGGATAATTAAAATGAGGGTGCTGAAAATCTAAGAAGATTTAACTCTAAGTCCCAAAATTAACTTGTGTTATGTAATACCAACCTAAACCCTCGGGTATCCCAGATGAACTAAATAATTAACTCAAAGGTCGTCATATTCAAATTTGCATCTTAAAGGCAGACATACAACTCAAAAGCTCAATTTGAAGTGAGAACTGAGAATCCATAAATGCCAAACAACTTCAGCTTAATCTCCATTAAAACTAATTTTTACCACTGCTTCAGATCATAATATACTAAATACCCTTTAAAAAGCATCAGCTCAATGTGTGATTACATGAGATTCCCAGTTTCCATTAAAACAGAAGTCCAGGTTTTTAAAGAAGCAGACAGGTGAAGGTCAGATAAGCACCAGGTACTTAACTCAGAGTGATTCAAAACCAATATATGTTTTGAAATTTTATCCTATGGTCGGGTGTACAAGAACTAAAAATTCCCAGTGATTTAAAGTTGCTGAAGTGTTCCAGAATAAGCCTATGAGAACAGAAGATTAAAGACCAACAAAGATAAGTAGCATGGATAAAATATAAGATGGCTAAAGTATAGTATTTATGTTCAGGAACAAAAAGCAGAATCTAGGCACTCCAGCTCTCATTTTAATGATGCAGAACTAATGCTTCTGTATATTTAATATGAAACCTGATGGCCAGGTCAGGAGGCTGTCTCTGACCAATAATGGTGAGTGCTAGTCTGAAACATCTGTAAATCCCTACAAGAGTGGATTGTCCAACAACCAGGCTTTTTAAAGAGACAGCATATTGGGACTTCTGGCTTTGAGAGCATCTAAAATTACTGGTTGCCTGAAAAGAGGTTTTCTATGCTTGTCTTTCACGTGACATCTACTCCTGCGAAACTTATTGCATCTTTTATGAGTTTAGGTACTCATTTAGGTCTGTATTTCAGACTGTCACAGCCCCATCTGGTCTTATACACTGTCATCTTCAGTATTTTCTTGTAAGATGTTGGCCAGCCAACTTTCCAGAGAGAAGGCACATGTCAGAAGATTTAAAAGTACCTTTAAGGACAACTGGTAAACTTGTCAAGGATAAGATTGAAAGCAGTGTGCTTGTTTCTCTACACATGGAGAAGGTTCCCCTGCCAATTCTGCTGAATTCCAGACCATGAACAGTACTGGAGTATTCTGGTTTCTTTATTATGGACAAAAAAAGTATATACTATGACCATTAATGAAGAGAACTTTTTTATCCAAATCAAATAAAGGATTAGGAACTCCAAGCATTCCTCTTTTTTGCTGAACATGGTAAGCCCTTCTTTTTTAAAACTTAGGAAAATTTTATTGAGGAAAAAGATATTAATCTTTGCTTTATTTTAAATAACTGACATACAAATTTGAAAGAAATAGCAAAATTAGGAGAGAAAAAACCAACCATTATTACTCTGTAGATGCATGCAGATGAGTAAGTATACCAAGAACATACATTCACGATTTTCTGTGCTCAGTTCTCTATACAGGAGCATTTCAGGAAGTCCTCTTTACAGGCTTCAATTCTGGATTTCATTTGCATAATGTTATAACCCCAGCTAGCCCATATATGCTGTTGAATAATGTGGTATTGCTGTTTTGTCTTTGCAAACCAAGTAAAAATAAATTAAATGCTGCTAACAAGCTCTGACAATAAAGCCTTTATGTGACTTCTTTGGAAAGGTTGTGTGTACATCATGGAGGCATTTGAACACATGATAACAAAGGTATTTACACTCCTGTGTAGTCCATGGCTAAATTACTCAGAATCAGAGAGTCACATGCTCCTTACATTTGGAATGTAAGGGGATCACCTAGTCCAACTCTTCTGCTCAAAGTACATGCCCAGGGTCGTTTTCCAGTCAGATTTTGATTATATCCAAGGACACAGTCTCTACAATCTTTCTGGGAGACCTATTCCAGTATTCAAACACCATCACAGTGAAAAAGCTTTTCATTTAGATGGGATTTTTTGTATTTCAGTTTGTGCCCACTGCTTCCATTCCTGTCAGTGGAAAGAGTTGCATTTCCACTTTATCTCCCACAACAAACACTCCCCACTCTCCCTTATCAGGTATTTCAACACATTGAAGAGATTCTCCCAAACCTTCTTTTCTTGGATAGACAATGCCAGCTCTCTCAGCCTCTCCTCATATGGCAGATGCCCCAGCTTTTTAATCATCTCTGTGGCCCTCTGCAGGATTCATTTCAGTGTGTCCATGTGTACCTTGTACTGGGGAGCCCAAAACAGGACACAGCACTCCAGAAATGGCCTCACCAATACTGAATTGAGGTGCAGAAGCTAACCACTTCCCAGGTGCAGGACTTGCATTTCCCTTTGTGTTTGACTGCTAAAAGTCTTGTTAAAGCCAAAATAAACAATATTCATAGCTCTGAATGTCTCAGATTGCCATGATCTTTCAAAGAGGAACCTCAAAATGACATGGGCCAGTTCCCTCAGGTCTTGGAAGTGCATCCCCATCAGACACCACGCACATGTGCACATACCAGTTTTTAAAATACTTGCTAACCTGATCCTCCTCTACCAAGAGTAAGTCTTCACTGCTCCAGGCTTTCCCATAGGTCTCAGGGACCTGGGATTCTTGAGGGAAAATCTTACCTGTAAACTGAGGTGAAAACAATGTTGTGTAACAGCCTTTTCCACATTCTGTGTTACCAGATCACTGCAGTAGTGAGCCCAGCCTTGCTCTCATCTGCCTTTTGCTGCTCATGGACCTGTAGAAGACTTTTTTTCCCTTTGTGTCTCTTGACAGATTCAACTCCAGATGGGCACTGGCTGTTGTGACACCGTTCCTGCATCCTTGGACAGCACCTCTGTTGTCTGCCTGGATTACTCGATCCTGTTTTCACCTCCCAGTGTATTAGTTCTTTATATAATTTGAACAAAACACCTTTCAAATTATGACAAATAGATTTCATTTAGAGAGTTGTCCACATCCCTTGTCAAAGCTGAGCTGCTGTGCACACAATGCACCAAAAGGCAAGTCAAGATATGCAGCAGACTGGAATAAGTCTAAGTGGATCTAAGGAATAAGAGTGCTTGACTGGCAAGGGGCAGAGCTGGGCTCCTATAGCACCAAATTCAAGCATGATCTGAAGAGAAATTCAGAGGTAGAAAGGGAAGAGAGGAGGTGGTAAATCCTGTGAGTGATACTGAAATCTGGATTCTCATTGTAAGGGTGAAATGGCACAAATGAAGGATCTCAGGCACTATCAGAACTGACAATGAATTTCAGTTTCATTAGAAAATACTACTACTCTCAGAAGCCTATTAGCTGACAAGGTGAGAGGGTTGGAAAGCTTTAAAGAAACACTAAATATTTTGATAGAGATGCAAAAGAAGAATCTATGCCATCAGCATGAACTAGATAATACTACAAAGAGAGGAGCAACTAAAAGGATGAAAAAAACCACTTAAACTGTCTGGTTAGCAAGGACAAAAAAGAAAGACTGGATATGCTTTTTAAAACAAAAGGTGTAAGCTGATTTTTAGTTAGTATAAATGGACATAATTCCATGAATATCACCCAGTTAACAGTTTTGTTGCACAAGCTAAGTTCCCTGGTTGGAACTGATGCTATAGGCTTTCTGCTCCTCACAGAGAGGAAAACACACCTTAACTGAACTTTCATTGCACAAGAGGTTCAGGCTCATACCAGTATAAAGGACCTCAGGCTTTTTTAAGCAACTGTGTTCAGTTTTCTAGCCAGAATTTTCTCTTTTTGGATTCTAACTCTTACAGTACTATTCCCACTCTTTTACAACTACCACTTACCTTCTTTAACTCTTCCTGAATACTTCTGCCATTTTCCTCTGAGGACGAACTCTCCTTCTGGTTTTCCAAATCTATTCCAGGTTCTGACTCCTGTTCTTCACCAGATGATGTTTCCTTGTCACTTATTTTAGCAGCAAGCTGAAATAACCTGGATTTAAGCTCATCCTCCATAAGTTCAGGCTTGACATCATGGTGCTGATCCTCATTGCTTATATCTGTTTCTGATAAATCATCAAAGTCCTACAAAGACATTAGAAAAAAATCACATAATTCCTCTGTAGGCACAGAAAGAAAAAAACAAACAGCTTTTTAGAATACTATAGGTATGATCACTCTGCAGGGAAGCTATAAAAAAAAGCACACTAAGTGTTCTGATACAAAAGGAATGCCAGTAAACCAACACTTGCTGGATTATTTTCATCATTCCTGCCTACTTTCATGTTATCTAAAAAGGAACTATCAAAATCACTATGTATCTGTGTGCAACTAATGAGGCATGCTTTGTCTTGAGCATTATCCATGTTCTTATAGTCTGCTGGAAACAAGTTTTGAAAAACTTCTCTTTTGTTACATGATGTTGCTTAAGATTGTCAGCTTTCCCAGTGACTATTTGCATAGGTAGAAACTCTACAGAGATTATTTTTTTTCTAAATGCCAACCTCCTTGGAACAAGTTCAGTCTTCAGGAGCACCTTCTGTTCTGAGTCTTGGATCCTTAAAGCTGGGAAACACTTAAAGGGTCAGTTAAATACAGTGGGTGCTACAGACTTGGCCACAAGTCCCTCTGAAAGCTGAAGAGAAGAAAAGCAAAATCTTTTTGCAAATCTGTTTATCAGGGTGCCTGCCCAGCATTTAGTAAGGTGGAAAAGGGGATAGTTTTGGCAGCCCTTGCTGACAAATTCTGAGAATATCTCATAGTTGCTCTAAAAACTAATCCCCAGGTATGTATCAATTCATTTTCTGGATCTGTGCTGTCTGATTAGGACCCAGTTTGCCCTCATTTCCAGTACAGTCCCTGGAGAGAGACAGGCACCTCCCAGAGCAACCTGTTTCACCTACAGCATTTGCTGCCTTCTGGAAATGTTCTCTCCCTGCTGACTGCTGAGAGAAAGTTTTGAATCATTAGCTTGTTTGGTGCTTCAGCCAAGTCCATGAAATAAGATGGTATTAGGTAGGTTTAAAAGTGACAGATATTCTGAAATAGAGCATAATTGTGCAAAACCACCCAGAAGGAGGCTATGAAGAATTCTGCCTGGGACCAGAGTGGTAGGCACATCTCAGCAGGTATAGAAGGATGATTTGGAGCAATCTTCAGAGGGGAAATTATTCCTATCTGCTTTAGCTTCTCATACTGTGACAAGCCCAGACACTGCTGGAGAGACTAAAATCTGTGTTCTCTCTTCCATTCACTTGGAAATACATAAACAGGAGCAGCTATAGCAGCACTGTTCAGGGATGAACCAATTACCTCCAGTTTTCACAGGAAATGTTAACTCTGCCCACTCCTTCACAAACCCTACCCACCA
Organism: Dicaeum eximium; assembly: GCA_013396995.1. NCBI lineage: Eukaryota > Metazoa > Chordata > Aves > Passeriformes > Dicaeidae > Dicaeum > Dicaeum eximium. The sequence goes on from VWZP01005541.1 coordinate 109,027, forward strand.
AACTGCTTTTAATGGTTGACACATTGTGTTCATAATGTCAGTTCTCATCTTTCATACAGTAAACTGTACTGGAGTGTTCAGCACTTTCACAGTGTTCTGGACAAGTTTGGTCTGCAGCTATTTGCAATTCAATCAATTACACAACTAGATTACTGCTTTACAGTTCACCTTCAGGATGCAGAAGACCCTTTTAGAAAATCAGGATTTGAAGGAACAATAGAAATTTGAGAGCTACAATAGAAGGGGAACCATGGGTTTATGCTGAAACTCTCCTCAAACAATCAGCTTTTGCAGAATAAAAAGCTTTTTCTGCTAAAATCTATTCAATGATAAAAAACAAGATTTCAAACCACTGTGCTTTCACTTCAGTTTTATAGTATGACATGCTCTTATATACATGCAAAAGACTGCTGTATTTCACCTCTTAAATTAAAAATCTCTATCATAACGATGTTTCCTCAACTTGCAAGACAACTTTTTTCCAGACATTTCTTGCATATCATTCTACAACTCATTACAAATATCAGTATTACACCCCAACCAACAATCTGCCAATGACCAATACTCACAAATCACTAAATTACTATTAAAAAACCCCTGAAACCTGTTGCTGAATCCATCAGTCCATCAATTTGTACCCTGGAAAGAAACAATCATAATTTATGTGACATATAGGACAAAAAGCACAGCTAAACTGTGCACTTGTATTTTATGAGAATACAGATTAGTGAAGATACAGCTCATTAAACCTGAGCTTTTTATAGCTAGGTATCTAGTCTAAGCTAATTAGTGGAACCCCTCTTTACTTGAATTACCTCAATTTATTTAATTAGTACCTCCAAAAATTGGTACTGCTCTCATCTATAAAAACACCTGGTTTAGGATTACAGCTCTGCAGTAGGGGTGTGGGCTTTCTCTAGCAGTGTTGATGAAGATTGAGCATGGTTTACCTTGAGGTCAAGTCTGCAAGAAAAAGAAGAAAATCCCATTCTATGCAGACATTTGAGGAGATCAAGCTTGTAAAGACAAGAATTTGGTATTCTTGTTTAAATGAGCTTACAGATATGTATATAAAATCTAGGGGAGCAGTGAGGGAGGCTGGCAGTCCAGACTGGTGGATTTTCCCACACTTCCTCCTCACTGCTGTACTGACAGACTTCACTGTGCAGCAGGACATGCATGAGTCCTCTGGGGGCTTCTTAAATAGATCTGCTTAGCTTTAACTGCTCAGCAGCTTTATTGGAGTAGCAATGCACAGATAAACCCATGGAAAGCACCACTGGGTAATCTAAAGAATCTGTACTGACAACAGCAATAGGACAACTTCTCTCGATCCCGAAAAAATACCAGGCTTCATAGGATAACACATGGCAGCAACTTAAAGATCTTTTTGCTAGGTCTGCCAGCACAGATGAAAATCATGAGATGCCCTGGCAGCCCCAGGGCCTCATTCTGCATTAGCTAAATCTGTGTTTTGAATACACATTGTTACTTGGGGGAGGATTAATCTTGAGAGCATTGGTTGTATTACAGCTGGGCTCAGGTATGTCTATTACCCTTTTTTAGCTTTCCAAACTCCTTTAAATGAGCGGGTGGATTATCTGTATTGGCTAGAGCTGTTAATTCCTGTGCACATGCAGAGATAATGGTACCTTACACTGCTGCACTCTGTGGTTTCTGTTAATAGCAGGCTGCTTGACTTGTGTGTTGGGCTTTTCAGATAGTGGCAGCAAACTATTTGTGAGGAGATTATACCTCTTGCATGGATTGACAAGTTAAAAAATGCATTAGCAGCCATAAAAACAATAAAATAAATAAATTGAAAGGTACTACTATTATTACTGAATAGATGCTGCATTAAATTTTGTTACTCTTTACTGTTCATGTTTTCACTCTTTCAGGTAAGTTTAATGACATTTTTGTGTCATTACACAAATCATTGTGTTAATTCTCATTTGCATCTATCAGCAATATATAATGCTAAGAACTGCAAACAATAATACAGGGCTACCATTTTATCTGAAAACTGAATTTCTGTGAGGGCCTGGCAGACCGACACAGCCATGAACCCAGTTTCACTAAAAGAAAATCAAGTGTTTCTATGCAAGCATAAGTCTTTTAGGAGACAATGAAAAAAAGAAATACACCTTTACTCATAAATAGTGTCCAAACCCTCACACACAAATCGCTGATAACTCAATGTAATCAGAATGGACGGAAACAAAATACAAAAAAAGATGCTCCAGAACAAAATCTATGTTAAACTATAAATTTCTGAGAGGAAGTTCCCTTCATATACAAAACCAAAAATTGGAAACTAAAATTTTTAGGAGAATACAGAAATTGTGAGGTTTGCAGGCAGTTTCTCACCAAGAGCCAGAGTGATTTCAGGGAGCTGTTTTCAAAGAATACATCTCAAGCATCATCCAGTGGGAACAGGCAATCTGACAGCGCTCACCCCTTACCTGGCTGCAGGGCAGGAGGGCTGTAATTAACAGGTGGGGTCTCCTGATCAAAGAAGCTCTCCCATAATGAGGGCACTTCTTTCACTTGAAGCAATTAAGCCCCTTCACTTTGCATCAGAAACATAAGAACTTCAGCTACATTAAGCAACAGTCATATCCTTCTCTCAAAAAGAGAATGAGAGCCAATATATCAATAGTATTATTACTAACAGTATCAACTACTATTAAAATTATTAATAAAAGCAGATAATGATTGGTGGCTTGAGTGTCTATTTTTTGTAAAAAGCTACCATTTGAAAAATGATCATTACAAGCAAGGTTGCACTTTCCAGTTCAGTTCCCACAGAAATATGTCTTTTGCGGTACATAAGCAATCAGATATTATTTATAGCTGGACTTTGGTTTTATCAGGACAGTTTTCATATCTTGCTTCATGACTGTGTTTATGGCAGCTCTACAGACAGCTCAGTAAGGAGCTTGTTCTTTTACTTATCATTAAGCAAAACATTCCACAGACACAGCACATCTTGGTACCTGTTCTCAGGTTCCCCCTTCTAAGTCACTGAAGACTTTAAACAAAAAATTCTCTCTCATTCACAAAGTCGGCATTCCACTGCTGTGTTTAAAATATATTTTTTTAAAAACCCATGCCACAGCATTATCCTAATCTAGGAACTGGATCCTGCTTAAAAAATACCTGATTTTAAATTGAGATTCAGTTGTGAGTTATGAACTGATTGCAGTTTTTCCAGAACATAACTGCTTACAATTCTCTAGACTCAGAGCAAAGAAGAAAAAGGGCTTGCTTTCATCTCACTGAGACACTTGGAGAGTGGAAAACAAGAAAGCAACCTTTACTATTTGAAAATTAAAAATTAAACCCCAACTTTTAGACTAATAAACTGAAATCCTGTTCTACAATGCAGATGAAAACATAATGATTAACAAACTATCATCTTATTATTACAATGCAGTAAAATAAGATTATGTTCCAATGCAGTGAAGTACTAAAAAAGTGTGGTTTTTTACTGCAATTGACATATAATCAGTTATTAGCTGTCTAATATCTTGGTTCAACAAGAGTTTAGAAGAGTTTGTATGGTCTCTGCAAACTCTGCATAATCTCATCACGTGAAAAGCTATGCCTGGTTTAAGACCCTGCAGTCAATCTTTCTTAAGTCTATGCTGGCTGCAGTTCTTCACACACCTAGACTATAATTTTGTAGAACTGTTTATATGTAGGGCTGTCCTTGCTGCAGCCTCAATCATTTTACCAAGTTCAATACATTATTCTGGGGAATATACGAAACCCTGACATGCCTTTAACCTCATTTTCCTGAGCTATGTAAATGATGTCTGGCTAATTCATTTTCATACATTAAATCAGGCTCTTTACACACATGACAGTTTTACTTGCTTCCTAGAATTGTTCAACCACACAACATTCTTGCTCTAAATTGTGGTAGTTGGTCCATTCCTGGTGCCAGCAGTGCTTATTTGACAGAGGCTGGAGTAAAAGTTCTACAAATGTGAACACCAGCTGTCAAATCAGCCACCTCTGTGTGTGTGTGTGTGTCCAAACACAAACCAAACACAAGCAAACCCACCCATATGTAAACTTCCTAGTGAGAATTTCATTGTTTGAAAACAGTGGCATGATCAGTGTGCCTCTGCTTGCCCCACCAAGGCTGAGGAAGCAGGGGAGCAGGAACAGCCTCTTTTAGCCTCAAGGGTAAAATGAAGGGGACAGTGGGTTAGAATCCCAAATCTTACACTTTCAGCACAACAGAGAGGTTACAAGAGACAAAGCAACTCACAGAGACTTGGGAAAGAAGAATCATTTTCCACACCAGCTAGCACTTTGAAGCATACATGAAGATGCTAAAGGATGCCATCACAGATGTTTAGGAAGCACTCTGCCTTTCTGACCTCACCTGGATGAGCATGGGGGAGATTTAAATTGGATATTATAAAAAATTTCTTTGCAGGAAGAATTATCCAGCACTGGAACAAGCTACCCAGGGAAGTGGTTGATTCACCATCTCTGGAGGTATTTAGAAGACATGCAGTCATGGCATTTAGGGACAATGTTTAGTAGTTGACCCTGCAGTGCAGGGTTAACAGCTGGATTTGATGATCTTAAAAGTGTGTCTAATCTAAATGATTCCATGATTCTATAATGTCTCCAGGACTTTCTCTGTGAGCTCTGATCTTCCATCCTCTGCATATTGTCTATTGTGACTAGGAAGCCACAATATGAATACAGACACACAGAGATCATGCACAAATACACAAAGCCAGAAAGCTAAATGCAGAAGTCTGTGTACAAGATATGATCTTTGTACAGTCCCTGTAAAGCCTTGTAATTCTGCCTGTTGTTCTAAGAAGTAATAATGGCCACTGATGTGTTGTCAGATCACATTATAATACATCATGCTCCCCTTCAACAACTGCTGATTTTAAATACATGAGGACACGAGTATAAATGAATCAGTACAGAACACCCCGAACACCCACACTCTGTCCTAAAAGCATATGGAATGGATCCAGAATTAATGACACCCAGCTTTAAAGCCCTGCTGAAATCCTAGAATCCTAATATTGACTTACAATCAGCTGTACTTGTGTTTTCCTGTAGGAAATACAGGTTAGTAGCAGAAGGAAAGAAAAACAGTTCCAGGCATCCTAAATTTGGTCAGATAGGTTTAAGACTGAATGAGGCTGCTTGTAATCAGAGGCACAGGGAGAAGACAGCCCTCAGCTCCTTGCTTCAGGCTTATTATTACTCTGCTGCAGCAATGATGCAGCTTCAGGATTTAAGAGGGGTAGGATGTGGGAAATGGAACTGGACAAGGGGTCAATATTCTCCTGAGCTTGTGTGCTTGCACCGCTAATAAAATTCTGGTGGACAAATGGATCCCTTAAAATCAGTCCCAGGTCTGCACAAACTCCAAATAGAGGAGATTTCTTGGCTTTCCGGTTATCCAACACCTGTAATTTAAAAGAAACTGTCTTCAAGCTGTTTGCTGTCTTCCAAGCTGTATGAATAGGTTTTCCAGGTTTGAGATATTACAGTCTAGGGTTTTTGCTTGTTTGTTTGGGTTTTGTTTGTTTTCTTAATGAATTGACAAATTATTTAAATGGAAGTAGTTTGCAAACACTCACCCTAGCACATCAGGACTTATGTTAAGATGACCAATTAAAAGTTGACATCACTTGGACTGGATTTGACAAAAATCTCTTTTTGAATTTCTGCTGCTCATAAGCTTTATCCCTTACCAGTATATTTGTAGACACTGTAGAGCAGATTCCCAGGCATACGAGTTATTTCTTATACCAAGAAAACAGAAGATAAAAAAAACCCAGCACAACAAAACAAGTGATTAATTAACATTTCTCAACTGTTAACAAATCCTGAGGGTTTTTTTCTTATGATGCACTGTATTTTACAACATTAACAATGTATTTGATGGGATAAAAGTGGCCTATTTGAGAAAAAAGGTCAAGCCTGTCTAACACCCTACTTTTTCTTCTTATTTAGGAGACATAAGGAAGATAAAGCTTGCAAGAACACTCCTCCTCCCACTCATTCACATGTTTCACATGATATTGCCAGCATAGCTTAATTAGTTTTGCCCAGCTCTTCTTGAGAATGCACTTGGTAAGCTCAAACACAATTACCTGACTTAAATTCATCTTGTTGGCTTTCGCCTGATTCTTTTCTTCACATAAGTCTTCAGAGATGGCTTTGTTCTTCTTCCACCTTCTTGGTCTCTTTTCTAAATCATAATGGACTTCTTCAGTCTCACTGCTGTCCGAATACTCCAAGCTAGTTGCCTGTGGATTGAAATTTACATCTAGTTCTCCATGGAAGTGCTTCTTTTCCATTCTGGGCATATCACTTTGAGTTCTCCTTTGCAACCAGAGAAGTTTGCTAGGTCCTTTAGCTTCCTGGGAAGAGTTTACTGAAGATGTTTCCGAATCGGAGAACAGCGTCTCGGTGTATAACCCAGAGGAGGGGGAGGTCACTGCCTGGTACTGATCGTTGCCATAAACCCACTTGGTGCCATACTGGGAATTGGAGTAGTAGAAGTCGTCTGGCAATTGCCGAGGTCTCCGCCGCAGCTTGTTCAAGGCCACGTTCCAGTCGTAGTCATCCTCGCTGTCCGAGCCCATCTCGTCGTAGGCAGACACAATGCTGGACTCGCTCTCCAACGCTTTGAACACCTGACTCTTTGGTTTGGCGAGCATTCGAGGACGAGGCAGAGTGACATTCTGCAAAGCCACCCAGTTTCCATCCGTGCTTTGGAAAACAGAAGGTGGACCTATGAAAAGGAAACGAGAACAACTGTGGTCACACTCTGAAAGGCTGCTTTTACTTGCCACAGGTTGAAAGTTTCAACAAAAACAACAAATACAAATGCTGCTGCCACACAAACTCTCCCATGTTCAGAGCCAAGTTGCCTTACTACTTAGAAGCCACCACTTTAAGTCATGGCAACGACTAAAATGGGAGATTACTTGGTCCAAAGTTTTTTTTGTAAAATAATGATTAGGAAATACTGATGGAACATAATCACACAGGCATATATATATATATATCATGAGTTTTGCCAATGTCTTTGCTTCTGTGTGCAATTCTGGTCCAAACATTGAAAAGGAAAGATGGAAAAAGAATCAGAGAAGAGCAACAAAGGTTGTACCAGGTTCTGAAATGGTGTCCTTTCAAGGAATGATTAAATAAGCCACAGCTCTGCCATCTGGAGGACAGAAGACTGAGAGAATACAAGCTAAAAGAGATGGGGGAATCACTTCCAACCTAACTACTAGAGGGCATGAAGTGAAGCTAGAGAAATCAAGGTTCTAAACAAACAAAAGAAGTGGGATGCAATGGATACCAGACTTATGGAGTTTCTTGCCTAAGGTTGTTCTGGATGCTTGAAATTATCTGTGATAAAACAGAGATAGCTATGAACATGGAGGAGAAATCCACTAAAACTTACTGAATACAGAATAACACTTCTAGCTGAGATAGTCATTAAATTGAAAGTTCTAGAAGTTCAGAGCCTATTTACCGGCAGTATGAAAAACAGTTGTTTTCTCCTAATCTCTCCTAGACTCTTTGCTTATGGCTGCTGTTGTTGTACCCCATACTAAATACCAAATGAGCTGATTCTGTCTGACACAAGCACTGCTGCTCTTGTATCCTTCCACATTTTCACAGCATGTTTTACAACTCCAACATAAAAACAAAGAAAGTCACAAATATGATCAGAAAGTGCTCTTTAACTCTCATAACTCCAAGAATTGCATTTCTTCTAAATTTAGACTTAATTTCCAATCAAAATTGGAAATTCCCCTCATGGGAAATATGGATGTGTGATGACTCTGCCTTCTGCATCCCCTGAAAAATATATAATGCCATGGATTTACACAGTAATCCAAGCCTACTGAATGAACCTTTCGGACTTAAGGATTCCTCCCTTGGATTCAAATTTGTTATTTTCAGAATCTATAGAAATACTTAATATAAACCATTAGTTTTGTCATAATGTAAGGAGAACATAACTATTTTCAAGTGGACACGGTAGTATCTGGGTCTGTTGTAGAATAATTAGGCATTTTGCATTAGATGGTTACAAACACTAGGATGAAAGGAAGATCACTTTTTCCCTGGAACTGTTCATAAAAAACATGCAGTATGCAGTTTGTATGTAGTATGCAGTAAGCTGTGCTTAGTTTACAAAAACAAAGTCTGAGGTGCACTACCACCACCAAAACACCCCCACAAAAAACAAAACAAAAGTTAAATGGCAATTAAACTTAGGAGCTATGAGATTTTTATGGCAACTTTTGCATTTCTTACTCATTTGTGTCCTTTTGGATTGTTTTCACTCCCTAAGTTTTAAGTCAATTCAGAGAACTTGAGAAAATACAATTCTTACTCCTGCTTAAAAGGAAATCAAAATAATACTAGTTCTCTTGTATCAGTGACCAACCAAGGATATAACTGAAGTCAGGTATGTAAGGAAAACTAATAATTCTTTATTGTAACTCCTGATTTTGGAGAAAAAAAACCCAAACAAGCTATCAAGCATAAGAAACTTCTGCTTGTTTACTTTTCCCAACTATAATAACTAATCTAAGTATAGGGTTCTCCTGAGAGAAAGAACTTCCCTAAAACATCGTTCCTTCAAACAAAGCCAACAGCTCTGCAGGATAGAAACCTCCAACAGGAATTGAATTCAGCTGCACCACATTACAGAAATGTAATGGGGAGCCACAAACTTTTTTCTCCCCCAAACCATACCCCCTTATTCTATCTAACAACACCACGTGAGAATCAGTCAACCAAGCTCAGTTAACTGAAGAGGGGACAGGATAGTAGTTGATTACATTTTAGAGGACAAACAAGGTAGAAAGCAACTAAGACCTCTATATTCAGAAAGCTGACTCAGCTTTTTCCCACTTTTATTCTACAATGTTAAGTGCTTCCTTCCTGATTTTTCAAAATGAAGTCACTTACTTGAAAGAATGTTTTTTTTCCACACAGTTCCTTGAGCATTAGCTATAGTTCATCCATGTGAAAAAGAAATAAAATATTTAAGAAATTTCATTGTAAGACTATTGATAAAGGCTCTTGAGTCACCATTTAAATCAATATGAACTGTAACCAAAAAGAATTGTGAACTGCTTTTTGGCTACATGCCTAAAAGCTCATTGATTTTACCACACCAAACTCTTGGTTGAGATTTCTCTTGTTTTATGTATCATAATACAAAGCTGCTTCTTACTGCATAGGTGAAACCATATTTACAGATACCAGCATAATCAACTATTTACCATTAGCTGAATAGTCATCACAATTTAATCCCAAATGTGGTTTTTAGATGAAAGAAGCAGAACAAATCTTCTGTGCAGAGCACCCAAAAAGAAACTGGGTCAATTTGTCATTCTGCTATGGTTAAGCAATTGTTAAATACTAAATTGCTCAACAGTTGAATGCAATGGGATTCATGTGGGTTCTTAAATTTAAGCACCAAATTAACTGCTTTACTGAAAATAGGCCTTCCACTAAAATGCCCAGGAGAAAAACACTTCTGACAGTGGGTTGATTAAGAAATTCACAGAGTAATGCATACTTGGGTAAGTCATATTTTAGTACTACTTTAATATTAATTTCTTTCACAGGGGAGGAGAAGTGTTGAAAATGTCTAAATTTCAGTCTCCCCAGTTATCAACTGGCATTACAGATAAACAAATTGAAAAGATGGGCAGCCCCAGTCCCTGGTCTCCACCAAACACAAACACACATTTTAACTGCTTCTGCTTGCCAGTGCCTAGTGAGACAGCTGTGGGAGTTACAGCACCACTGAACTCACTCCACAAAAGAGAAGTTTTCTGCTTGTACAGCTTCATGAACCAATGTGCTACAGGGCTCAGATGGGTTCTACAGCTGCTACAAGAGAAGAAGCAAGAACAGGCAGATTTTGCTATGGGATGACAACACTTGGAGCCAGGGAATGCTGCTGCAATGAGTTCAGCTCTTCCCCTTGTGCAATTGTACGGGTAAAAGCTAACCAACTCTGCAGTGAGGGAGTTGCCTGGTGCTACACTCTTGTGGCCTCGCAAATACTTCAGCCAGAACAAGAGGCAATGGAAACAGGACCACCCCAAGGGCAGGAACCACAACTGCAGAAGCACAGAAGGGGTTAGGTTGGTGGGTCAGCTGGTCCAACCAACCTGCACATGGCACAGGATTGCAGCCAGGTTCTTGAATATCTTCAGTGAAGGGGACTCCACAGCATCTCTGGGCAACCTGTTCCAGTGCTTGGTCACCTGCATAGTGAAGAAGTTCTTTCTCATATCCAGGTGGAACTTTCTGTACATCAGTTTCTGCCTGCTGTCTCTTGTCCTATTGCTTGGCACCACTGAGCAGAGCCTGGATCTGTCCTCTGACACCCTCCCTTCAGATACTTATATACATTGATATCTTCTTCAGTTACAACCTGTCTATATGTCATCTAGAAGTAAGCAGGGAATTGCATTCTATCCCAGGGTGCTGATTCAGGAATGGTGCTGACTTGGAAAGCAGCTCACCATCCATCATCCATATTTACATATATACCAAATTCATGATGACAGAGGTCAGATCCAGGGAAGCTGCTGGTCTGTGAAGTCCCTACTCATACAGCTTCCTCAAACTAGTCTGGAAGCACCAGTGAATGGGGCTGCACAGAACACTACATTTGTGAATTCATCAGGGTTGAAAAAAAAGGTGTAAGGAGGAATTCTAAATGTGAGTTATTTTAATGACTGGCTCACCATGTAACCTCATGAACAGTTACCCTGTGCCACGGAAGGGATACAAAAGGCTGCAAACTGCTTCAACTGGAGGACAGATTACCAGTGACAAAGAAGGGCCCTTGAGCTCTTTGTGTCTCAGAAGCTCTGAAATGTAGACTAGTTGTCTAAATTTTGTAGCAGTCCAAAATCAACTTCACAAAGACCCAAATTTTGAATTATGTTTTTTTAAAAGAAAATTAGGATAAGCAATGACAGCCCAATGAAATTGTGACACAGCAACATGACATATACATTTTACGTGTGACCTCTGAAAGCCCAGAGGTCAGCAGAAATGCCCTTGAGAAGGTCCTTGCTTTAACTTGTGTTTATTCCACATGTGAGGGAGAACCAAAAAAAGAATCTTATTCGTACTAGAAATATTTACTTGTTTCATTTAGCCTGTCTACACTCTTCCAGCTGGGTAAAGCAGAGAGCTTGCGTTCCTTCTGCTTCCTGGACTGTCCCTTTTGCTGCCTCCCAAGAGCCTCGGCCACAGATGATGCAGGGTCTTGTCCTTTACTGGCCATATCTTCACTAGCCAAGGAGAATGCAGACTGAGACCTCTGTGGGATTAAAAATCAGAGAGTGCAATTTAAAAATAGAAGAAGTTAATTGTCAAACTCTTTACCATAATTAGTATTCAGTTACCCATGGAAGTGTGGGATCTGCTAATATTACAAATGGGATTTAATGTATTCAAAAGAATTCGGCATTAGATTGCTTATTTATATGCATTTCTGATGCTATGCAAAGAGGCAGGAAATTGTTTATACTACCATGGACCAGATGGAGAGAAATAATTAAGGTGAAGTTGTTGGCAATGTGCTTGGTGAGGACTGATATTGAACTGCTTTGACTCGAGTTACCCAAAAAGGGATCCCATTGTGGTGAGGCATGATGATCTATTGTTGGCTCAACAGGCCATCTGGTGTAACAATTTGCAGAAGTTAAAAATTAAAAAAAAGCAAACAAACAGCCTGTTCCCCAGAACAGATATGCAACTCAATTGCTTTTAATGCAGAATTCTGTTTGCTAGGACATACATACATAACACCCAATATGCTGAGCAGTTTTATGCCATCTTACTAATGAACTCAGCCTACAATTGCACATCTATTTAGTTCTAGGAGGGTCACATTTCAAGGCATAATAAAGTAAAATGCTGTTGTAATTGTCAATCAGCCTGACTGCTACTGAGGGGAAGGGATTTGCCTTTGCTTCCACATAAACAGGTCAGACCTTTTAGTTTTGACCTCGGCACAGAGAAGCCAGTCAGTTACAGAAGACACATTTAAATCTAGCCTGTTTTAAATAGCTTTGAGTGCTGTCAGTGTCCTGCTGTTTTCAGTAGAACTCACACATGCATATCAAATCACATATATAGTTCTAGAAACAAGGCTTTCATAGCTGGAGTTGAGCTGCCTTCCCAGCAGAGTCAGTAGAAGACTGTATATGCCAGGTTTTCAAGTGGCTCAGCTGCTTTGTACAGGCCAAGTTGGCACTCTCAAATCTTTGTACATTTTTAGTGATGTTCAAATTACAAATAATTAACTAAATGTGTTACTCTTGAAAGGCCAGTCTTTGCCTGTATCAGAGGTCTGCTTTGCACTGGTGCAGGTGAGGTAAAGGAGAACTTGACTTTCAGCTATTTTCAAGTCCCTTCAATTCCCAGGACAGCATAAGCATTGCTGGGACTCCTGCTGGCTCAAAAGCCACACTTACAACACTTTCTGGCTGCACGTCCTCTCATCTGAAACGCTCCTCTGTGGGACACATGTACCATGCCAGAAGATTTAATTAACTGCAAATCTTTCTGTATCCTTGGCTCAGTAGTAAAAGGAAACACAATTAAGCCTAAGGGTTTAGTTTGGCTTCTGAATTAATGAAGTAAAGCCAGAATTATTGCACTAGAATCAAATATTTTCTACATAACTACAGCAGCTCCACAACTTTGGTAATCTTGTCCATACAAAGACACAGGTCCTAATACAATGCATTGGAGTGTTTCCTTTTAAATTTAGTGATATAAACTATTCACAACAAGCTTGAAGTAATTTTACTATAGGGAATCTTTCAGGTGCATCACTTTTACAAGTCAGCCATACTCAAGTGTGTATTTAGTCTGTTCCAAACCTTGAACTAGATCTTTCACTCATCATCTGAATCCTTCTTAACCCTGAAAAAATAATAAAATAATTTAATGCAATGCATACAGATACATAAATTGTTTCACTATTGGAAATTTGCTCATGAACTTTGATTTCATGATGGCAGGATATGTGGACAATATAAACATTTCTGCCACAAATTTGCCACCTGAACTGTGCTGAGTTTTAACTGTGCTGCGGTTCACTTCACTTCATTGTAAAGCTAGAACTATGAAACTTGCCATGCTTTCAATAAATTAGGTCCAGTGTCTGCTGCATCTTTTGAAGTCTTTGTGTTAAAGTTGCTATATACTGGAAGGAACAAGTTTTTGTGTGTCCATGAATATTCTCTCAGGGCACATTCTTTTTCCACGGACATATAGCAAACACGAGTTAAGAGATGCTGAAGGCCCAGGAAGGAATAGCTTACAATCAGTTTCAATAGCCTACATTCAGTTCAATCAGTAGTATCTATTTTCCCTTATTACTCAAAGAACTGGATCTTTAAGAAGAATACCAGGAAGAACTTAAGTAGTCTGTAAAATGATAGCTGAGACTCCAGTAACAAAACAGCTTTCCTGTTTTGTTTAAATGGCAGCTTCTTGTGTGCCTTCATAAGCATGGCAGTAAAGTGATGCCATCGCAGTGATGGCAGCATCTGCTCTTTGCTCATCTGCTCTCAACTCACCTAAGACCTGCCAGTGCTTAACCCTGATAAGGCAGAACTTAGCAGGGGCTGGAAAACCTCCTGAAGGAGCTGGGCACTCCTGCCCCAGGCTGATGCTTCGGCAGCAAAGCTGCAGCCAGCAGTGCCTGAGCAATTTAAAGCCAGCTCAGGTGCATCCACACTATAGGGCAGATAAGCTTTCAGAAGGACTAGGAGAGACACAACAGCTTGAAGGATTTAAAAAGGAGAAGATGAACAGCCTGAAGGATGAAAGGAGCTGAAAAACAAGGAAGCACAGAAAAGAAAGTGGACACAGTCCCATGTGTCCTAGGATCTGAAATAAGCTCAACCAAACAAGCTTATTTAGCAAAAAGCTGATTTTTTTTAAAATTGTGTGCTAAAACTTTTGGGTCAGATCAGAGGGAAACTGCTCTCCACAGTTTAAGCAAGGTCTCTTGGAGCAGGAAATTGGTATTAGGCAGGAACTACTGCTATGAAATTTTCCCAGGAAATCCAGCTGAAATACAGCAAGGGGTGAAGCTTTTGGTGCCTCCAAAGCTTGGCTTGAGGCCATCTTCATTATTTTTCTACACTTTGTGTGAATTTTTGATAAAGCCTGTCTTGGTTTGCTCTGCTAGAAATACCACATCTTCTCACTGAGGATGGTTCAATGTCACAGAAGGCACAAGGAGAGAAACATAATGGCATGATAAAATAGCCTGGCTGCACCCCTACATTTGGATCCTGAAAAAGGAATACGCTGTTGAACTCTTGTATCCGAAGAGATTGAAATGGTCAAGAAGTACCAATGTTCTAATAAGCTCCAATTCAGAAGAATACATAAAAGTAAAGGATTAGGTTATTTCTTGTTCTGAAAGTTAGTTTTAGGTAGGGATAGAGTGAGTGATAATTGAATTGTGTTTTACTCAGACAAGCAGGGGTGGAAAGAAAGCATAAACATTCATCCCTGAGCAGTTCAAATCACTGGTAGCACTGATAATGACACAAAAGAGGAGTGTCAATAGCCAAGCTTGGTGTAGGAACAGGACAGAAGCATATCCTGGCATGAGAACAAACCAGTCTAAATTGACTGTATTTTTCAGAGCACAAAAGCAAATGTTTGTCTAGAAGTTTATCTCCAATCAATTAGCAGCCCTACTCATGACTCTATCTGAAATGCAAATGACCTCAAGACCCCTTTTTGTTGTTTTTGCAAATAAAGAGCAAACTAGAAAGTTAGTTATTTGGTGTGAGGCAACACAGAAAAAAAGCCCTCATCCTGGCTGGCACAATTGCATCAACTTAAACTCAGCCAGCACCACTAACTTCACAGCCTTACAGCTGCAGCATGGGCTACATCCACCTTCCCTGTGGGCCAACTTCACTGCTGCACTCACCTGTGCAGGCAGCAGAAGCACACATTACTGTGCTGCATCAGTGCCTCTCTTCTTCACAGAGGAACAGCCCATTGTAGATCCATAGGGGATGTCTTTGCCTTGGGGACATTTGTATGGGAAGCAAAACACGGAAAATATGGGAACAGGCTTTACAAGCCTGCCTGGGGGCTGATGTTCCATGTGGTTTCTCTGTGAATTGATGCATGGAAGTACTGGAGGTAAGGCTGGCTACCCTGACAGGCTCTTGGATTGGTTTGCTTTGGAACAAGGGATTTTTACTGACCAAATGAAAGAACCATGTCCCTCAAGCTTTATCAACTGCCTACATGCTTGGACTGCAACAAGATCTCAGGGCAGAGGAACCAAAAGTATAAATAAAAAAACAGGAGCCTAGACACAATTTTCAAAAGAAGGCAGGAATGCAGGAACTTTGGTTTTGATTTATAAAGACGTGAGATGTCAAGAAAGGAGCTAAAGATACTTGGTGTATTTCCTAGCCAGAAGTTCTGCTTCCTCAGCTAACAAAAACCCCAACCCATGGGCCAAGTGCTATTTCAGGTGTATTTATGTGTTACAAATGGCAAGGCTGCCCTGGAGGTTTGCAGTCACACTGCTGGTTTCTGCAGTAAATCGGAGCATCAGCAGATGGCACTGCAGCCCCGCGGATCATTTGCTGTGCTCTGCACACACCCCTGAGAGGCAGGTGCTGCATGCTGGAGTGCACGGCAGTGCAGCACAGCTCACAAAATAAAGTTGGGGTATTGATAGCCCTGTCTAGACACTTGAGTTAGATTACTTCCCTGCCAAATCCTGCCTAGTGGCACCTCCTGTGGCATGTTTGTTTCAATTAAATACACATTATTTTCCTTTTTTAAAAATCCCTCTTCGGGTATTTCTGTTGCATAGTTTATAATGTCTGGATTGGAGAGAACCCAGCCTTCATTTTTCACTGAACTAGAACTAAAAGGAATCATCCATTGATGACCTTCAATTAAAAAAAAAAAGGCACAGTGGTTTCTGAAGATTAAAGAAGTGAATAAAAAGTAATCCTATCTTCCATTACTTAATGAATATAAATATTCCATTTTCTATCAGTAACAATTTATAAGCTCACTCTTCTGAACACTGAGTAAACAAAAGCAAAACAAGTAACCAAAAGCAAGAACAACTTTATAAACCATTAGAAAGAATATTGAGTCTAATGTTGATAATCTATAGATTCTTTATCTTGAACAACTGCCTTGTATGTATGCATATTGTTTAGGGAGAAAACGTGAAGATTTTGCACTAAAAGATGAAAAAGTATGGGTTTTCACCAAAAGATGAAAAAGAATTCCTCTTTCTCCTAAAGTAAAGCCAAAAAGGTAATTCAAAATAGGTCCTAAAAGCATCTGATGGGACTTTACAATTGGATCATGCATGTTCTCCCCCCCCACTTCCCTCCTATTTCACCCTGTTTCCACCCTTACATTATGCTTCAGTCTGGTATAACTAGTGAAACAGTAATTTATTCTGCAATTCTTTGGAATAGATCAAGGACTCTCCCAGGTTCAGGAGGGAGTGGGGACCCCAGGTGCTACAAGGCTGCTGCAGGGTCACCACAGCAGGAGCCCTTACAGGCACAGGGACATCAACACCCATGCTGAGGGCAGATAACCTCTGGATTTGGGCAGCAGAATCCTGTGCTGGGCAAGCTCTGACCTGAGTGGCAGCTGCTCAGCTGCCTTGACTACCTACCATTTGAGGACTACCTTGTTTATTCAGGGAATCAAGCTAGAACTGACACATGGACTCAGATGACTTAAATGCAACCTTATCGATCCCCTCTTCTCCCTTGCAAATTCTGCAGCTATGCCTGCCAGTGGTGCAGCAAATCCCCTTCTCAGCTGTGCTCTGTGAATATAATCAATGCACAGACAGAACCAGCAGGTCTGGTAGCAAATACAGTAGCAATCCCTAGGCATTAACAGCTTATGCATCCTTTGGTAAGAAAACTCCCACACCGGGAAAGAGACAGTATGAGCTTGCAAATGATGCCACTCTGCCACAGCCTATTTATCCTGGAAGTGATTTTTGCTCTGCTCAAATGTATGCAGTCCAGACATCTAGCAGTGGGAGTGAAATACCAAGGGTTTCTAGCATCTGTTCCTTAGTTAATCTTGTATGTGGCAAAGGATCTGTTAACAACCTTCTGAAAAAGGGCAAGAACAGGCAGATGAATAGAACATTTTCACACTCAATTGAAAGAAAATTCCCTCCAATCACCCCTTGTGGATATCCCAGCCATCAGGGCAAACCCTTGAACAGCAGGCTGGGAGCAAGCAAAGATGACTGGTCCCTCTCCTGCAAAAGCCTTAGAACCTATGTCTTTCAAGGGTCTGCCCAAGCCGGCTTTTTGTTCACTAGTGACAGACATATCCTGGCTGCAATGGATTGCTTCCATCCTTCTACTGGCCTCTTAGACATCTGATTCCCTTAAAAGCACTGTTCCTTTAAAAAGACTACAAAAATAATGATCAGCTAATCAGGAATGGGTCTGTCAGTAGGATTAATTTCACAGCTGTGTACTAACATGTAGAGCAACATTTGGGTGCACATTTATTTTGGTTCAGTTCGGATTAGCTGACCTTGATTAACCAGATGGAGAGGAGGGCTGTAAGAGAGAGAGAGACGAGGTTATTCCTCAACAAACCCATTGCTGGTGGGCGTGCCAATAGCTCTACACCATCACCCATAGTGTAAAAAAGAAGGAAAAAAAAGCTGGCCCCACATGTGACAGTGTTACTGCTTTGTTTGCAAGGAAATTGTAAGCTAGTAATAATAGATATTTCATATTGATCCCAGAATATGAGTATAAACATCCCTTTATGGTACTTCTGAGGTTAACAATTTAGGGAAGTGCTAGGAGCATAAAATATCATAGTTTGATCGATGTAATGAATTTATGTGAACAAGTCTATTAAAGTTTGTGTAACAGAGGCCAGATATACCAATGCAACTGTAATCCATGCAGTGCCTCTACAAGGTACCCTTATGCATTTAGCCATTACTGCTCCTCACATGTTCATCCAGATCCCATTCTTTTTGTCTGCTTCCACACTCTGAATGTTGTATGCATGTCCTGAAAAAATCTAAACAAATGAAATTAAGAACAAACAGGGAAGACACTTCCCAGTTTGAAGACACTGAGAGCTCAGTTAGTATCTCCTGTGGTGAGAGTTTTGCCATTTTACTTGCAGAAGAGAAAGAGGAACAGCAAAAGCCAGATCTCTGGTTCTGGTGTAGGACAGGAGGCTTTTGCTTTGCTACTAGCACACCTCTCTGGAAGACTGCTTGTGTGTAAGAGGGTAGGGGGAGGAGATGAGTTGGCACCCATGTTTCAGGTCTAACTGCAGCCTTGCACATAAACACACCATTTTTTTCAAGTGAATGCTCTTCACTAAACACAAGTATTCTTTTTTTCTCCATCTCTAGGTGTCTCAGTTCCTTGTGCAACCTTTCACGTCCTGTTCTGACCCTCATCTAAAAGCTGTGCTCAGCACAGCACTCGCCCATCAGAGAGAATCACTGTATCTCCTACTCAAACACAACAGGAAGCCTTAAATGTTCCGTGTTTATTTACTTCTTCCTTTGGCAATATGCACCCTGATTTAATCTAAAAATAAAGTAACATGTTTGTCAGGCAACCTAGCTCTGAGCATCACAGGTTTTAAGTTAGACCTGAAAATTCTGCAAAACCCAGGAATGTATTACAATAGCATCTTTAAAACAAAATAAAGCTGAAAGAACAGCATATGAGCTTAATTATTTGGAAAAAAAGCATTACACAATGACCACCCTTCTCTGTCCTTTCTCCTATTCCCTTTCATGCCTTAAAATCTACCTTGGTTTGCTAACAGTAAGTGCAAGGTAGCTGAACGTAGGCTTGCATGGGCTCAATCACATACCTAGCATCCAAAACTGTCTTGGAAGTTTGTCAAGTGCATGGATAGTACTGAGAAACCAAAAATCAGTAATCTTATGCTAGAGATACATCTCAAGAAGAATTACAAACTCAAGCTACATGAATGACTTTAAAAGGACAATGCTGTCACGTTGAGCCTTGCACTGATTACTTAGCGACCTGAGCCTTAAAATCTGGCACTAGTTGCTGAGTCAGAATCACAGACTAATTGTATCCTATCCTTCTGCAGCACTGGAAGGAGGGAAATCAACCAGATTACCACAGACAGAGCCTTTTTTATCTGAAATCCAGATTGTTTTTGCAGTGAGATTACAATGTTACAGTGTCTCCTGTGGAGTCAGCAGATGCCAGTATTATCTGTAACCTAGAAAGTATTTAGAGAAAGTTGGATCATCAAATAATAAATATTAATGAAAAAGACACATTCTTTTTAGAGCACCAAGTGCTCCTCCATCTCAAAATGCACTGTTCTTTCCCATTCTGTGCAAAGAAGATGGTGCTGCAGTTGGCTTCTTTCAAAGGAAACAATACAGCAAATAACCCATTGGGATAAAGCTGCTGGGCTTCTGGATGAATGCACACCTGCCTTACTGGAAGCAGGTCCCAGCAATACATGCCATGCAACCTTCTGATGCCAGCTCCTGTATAAAAGTTAAAAGCTCCATCTTCCCTCTGACATGGCACATTTATTTATTAGACATAAATATGATGTTTCTGATGCAGTCATTGACAGGTAGGAACCATGTCAGCTGGTATCTACAGTCCTATGCCTCACTCATGTGAAATCGCTCTCCCACTGTGCTGCATGACTGCTAAACAGGATTCCTCCTCAAAAAGGTTTTCTTCAAGCACTTTTGTTTGAGGCAAACCTAAAATGGTACAGAGCACCTGCAAAATCCCCAGGGATTTCCAAAGCAGTGCTAGACCTCAAGCTTGTGGAACTTCCCTTTTCTTTAAAACAAATCAAATGCAGGAAAAAAAAAAAGGAAGGAAAAAAAATAAACAACTGTCAGTACACTGTGGACCTTATAATTAGCTTAACCAGTATATTTCTGCTTCCCCTGAGGTGCACCATAATGTGTATTTAATGAAATCCTCCTTTTCCCTATATCCCTAGCTGTTTTATATACTATAAATTATGGATGAGCTTCTGTTTATATATGCAATCTTTATGCTGCAAAATAAAGACCACTAATACAGCACTTAAAACACACCAGGGTGCCTTCCCTCCATCGATGTTTAAATGGGATATGATTTGCCAAGTGGTTGTTTGCTCTCTGGCTGGCAGTGATGTACGGTGGGCAAACTGGACTGAGAGAGCACAGAAGCATCCACCCATTGCTCTGCACCCCTCCTATCCCAACACTGCACAGCCTGTGCTTACTGGTAATGAGAAACAGATGGTGCCATCCATCTCTTTTTATGAGATGAGGAAATAAAATATTCAGCCCTGTTTCACTATTTTTATCTGGGTGAGAGCTCTCAAAGAAATCTAAGAGGGGAAAAAAGGCAGAAGACAACGTCTATAGCTACTAGCACACCATAGTACTGCAGTTAAGCAATCAATACTATAGTCTGGGGGGGGAGTGAGGAGCTTTAACTTATTTAATTATTTTTTCAAAACAAGCGGTTTTGGATGAGCAGGGAGGTAATGCAGGGCTTCCAGAGACCACTGGAAGTTTCTGCCTGATATGGATGAGCTACACACAAATAGCTGTGATAAAAAGAAAAATTGCTTGGCTGGTGAAACCACAAGGTGATATCTGGGTTTATTACAGCACCCCCTGACTCTATAAGAAGTGATTTTGGTAATAAAAAGCAATGCAACAATAAACATGGGTTTCTAAAGGCCAGTGTTACAGCATGCAGTTGTCCTGTGTTATACATTATTAGTTTCATTGTGCTAGCAAAATCACATGTATTATCTTCTGCACAGAACACAAAAAAAAAATTTCCTTTAAGATAAATTTTCAGTTTTAAATTATGAAATTCTGACTGCCTTAAGGTTTGCTATCTTTACCTCCCTTTCCCTTGCATGTCTCTCCTTTTGTAAATCATGTTTCTTCTATCCTTTTATTTAATCTATCCTGCCTCTGCTAATTTGTTAGCCTGGTACCAAAAAAAATACTTGAACAGGGGAAGCTCTTGTTAAATAACCTTTACTGGGAAACAGCCTCACATACATAACTCTGACACAGTAATAGTCTTGAATAGCTTTGATAGAAAAAATGAAAACTTATTTTTCTTCTTCCTTCCCTTGGGATTGTTGTGGCCACTATGTCTGTCTACAAAAATCTTGGTTACACTAGGAACACCTGTGCTAATAGATCTGCAGCAGACCCCTTGTTAGCTGTGGTGTGTACTACTATTAAAATGTTTTTATTATTACAGGCAGATCTCTGCCTAAACTAAGCCATCACACACAGATCAGTATTAGGATGTATGTACACAAATCAAGAGTTTGAGGTTTTTGTGTCAACATAACGCCAGCAGTTAGTGGAATCCAAGAAGATTTGCTGTTACAGACTTGAACTCAGGAGTTCCTGGGAGGCAGTAAGAGTGGGCACAGGGCCCCTCTGCCAGCTTCTGTAAAAGCTAGGTTTTGTTTTGGAAAGAAAAAAAAAATTGCAATTCTTTTGGCAGAAAAGATAACTTTCTCACACAACATACAGAAGAGAAAGTGATGTGGTTTAATCCTGCAAATCTACTGACAGATGCATGCTTCCCATTTGTCGCTGAATGAAAACAAAGTGGAATGGAAAGCAAGCTCAGGAAAAGGAATTTGAGTTGTTTCAGCACTGTTGATGAGAATCAAGCAGGCTGTAAGTGCTCCACATTTGCTCTGCACAAATTGCCTTTCAGTAGACTTTTCCAGCAGGCCCAGGTTCTGTGACTTTAATGGTGCTATCTAACAACCTAACATAACTGCAACAATCTTAGCTATGGGAATGACTGGAGCTGTACTTCCTTTACAAGGGTGTCTGGTCATACTAATAAAATTCTCCTCTATTCAGAGCAAATCAAAAATAAACATATACACACTTCAAAGGAGAAAAGAATAAGATAACAAAACCATAGCAAAGCAGAAGGCAGAAACTAAATTTATGGAAGAGATGAAACAAGTCACAGCAGATGGCCAAATTCATTTGTGTTCCTTAAAAGCACTGTGGGAAGACAATTGGAACAAATGGTGAAAAATGTGGCAAAAGTCCCTGTACAGAGGTAGAGTGTCCTTATAAAATACTGTACACATCTGGATCTCTAGTACTGACTGATGGCTACAGAGATTTGGAAGTTGTTTGCACCTTAGTGTGACATTTCTGCCTCTCCAGTGTTTTTCACCAAATCTACTATTACTCAAGCCAATGAGCCTCCCTCACGCAAAAAAACCAGGACTGAATTGTTACTTCAGAAGAGAATTTCAAAATGTGATGAGTTCAAAGTTAACTCTCCAAATGCAGAACAGGCTTTTGGTATAATGACTGATGATTTGAACAGCATATTTCTCAGAGTCCTGTCCTTAAACTTAAGAAAGAAAACTCATTTGAGTCAGACACAAAATTAACTCTCTCTCCTGGCTTTTATATTCCACAAACAACTAGCCTAGGAGTGATAGAGCAAAACACTTAAATCATGCTCACCCTAACTTCTGATCACTTATTAACAGTGGTACATTACAGGCAGTACCCCTTCATTTTGCAAATAGTTAGAAGACTAGGATGCGAGTCTCTATCTCAGCAACTCTGGCCCACAGTCAATATTCTGGCATAAATCTGTTCTCACTGGGTGTGTAAGTGAGCAAACTTAGCTGGGAACTAGGACATAGCTCACATTCAGCTCTGGTGGTTCTGCTTACTGGGGGAGAGGTGGTTACTGGAACAGTAGCAGGACATTTGGGAGCAGCAGCTTAAACCACAGTGTCAAAATGAACTGGAACTAACTCATCTGTTACTGTCTTCCCTCTGTGATTGTCAAAGTGCTTGTCCAAGCCTACAGCTTATTTTCACTGCTTTTTACTTGCAGCTCTTTTAAAACTGTTACTAATGCAGCTTGTCAGATTTTCTTCAGCTTTATAGCAGGAGATAAAGACATTGTGCTGAGAAGTAAGTGGAAGGAGGACACACTCTTTAGTGTAAGACTTAATGTGGTAAATGGTGCTCTGCAGCTGAGTTTACTTTTTTGTTGCTGGTGGTGGCTGTTTTCTGTAAGATGGCTAAGGAGAAACATTACAGAAACCTAACTTTATACAAAAGAAAATGTAACCCTCAGCAAAGACCGACATAGAATTTAAGTGAGCAGAAAAACTGTTCTCAGGAATAAACACTCAGCCATTGAGTCCTGTTAGCATTCAAATCAAGCAGTGAGACTGCTCTATCCCAAACTTAGTCCTCCCCAACACAGTCACCACAACGACACAATGTCTGTGATGTACCTCCATGGCCCATGGGATGTTAGGAAAGCATGCAACCGAGTGACAGTTTGTCCAAACATAGAATTAATGCTTGTTCTCTGCAAGTCTCTACGTACCATTCCAGGCAGCAAGTATACCTATCCACAACTCCAAAACTCTGGTTTTGTGCACCAGGAGGCATGGCTAGCTGTGCTGTGCCACTCACCCACAAGGTGTAGGAGCCCCTGCGGCTCCCCGGGAACGTCAGCATGCTCTGCTCCGAGACAGCTCCGGATGCCAGGCCGCTGCTCCGCGATGGCGGCCATTCCAAGTCGGCCTCGGCCTGCTCCGCTTTGCTTTTCTGCTTCTTTATAATCTGCAGGGTAGGGCAGAAATGGGGTGGGAGGGGACAGAAAGATGCTGCTGGGGAAATACTGTCTGAGCCGTATGCAGAAGACCTAAATGAACCCTGTCTCAAGGCAAGCTCCTCAG
Organism: Dicaeum eximium; assembly: GCA_013396995.1. NCBI lineage: Eukaryota > Metazoa > Chordata > Aves > Passeriformes > Dicaeidae > Dicaeum > Dicaeum eximium. The sequence continues at coordinate 132,895 of VWZP01005541.1, forward strand.
GAAAAAACATTTGACTTTCCCTTTGCTCTAGCTCCAGCTCATGCAATTACTTCTCATCTGAAGTCCTACCGTTTGCAGGCACATAAGCATCGATGGAAAATATAACTGCCTGTAGGAATACCAGAGGTGAATTACATAAACATAGAAACCTGTTGCTACAGTAACACTTTAGCAGCATCTAAGTGTCAAGTATTTTCTCAGACAAGACTTTTTGCCAAGAAACATAAAATACTAGATATGAGGGGAATTTCAAAGGCTCCCATGACATGCAGACACATTCCAGCGAGAACAACGAGGTCTAAGGTCTCTAGACACTATTTTTATTTTTGAAAATTGACAACATCTTAAGAGAGAGAGAGCTCATGTCTCCCTACGCTGACAGATTATATCCTGCTACACTTTGTTTCCACAATTCAAGTATAAAGTATCTACAGAACATTATTCTATGCCATGAAAGATCTTGTTAGGCAGCTCTTGACAAAAACAGTAGCAATTCAAGCTTGGCTGAGAGAGGCTCTGGACTACGAAAGACCCAATAAACAGAGTTACTTGATAGTCTAACATCACCATTAAAAAAGAAGGCAGATTATTTTCCACTGAGCTGCTGCTCTTCTGGCTTTTCTTGATAGCCTTATAAACAACGTGTTCCTCTTCTGGCGTGTGATCCATATACTGTTAAATGCCACAGCCTATACAAAGATGTGGCACCTAGCTTATTTCACATGGAAGGAGACTAACTAAGAAGAGTGGTTACTTTACTGACCACAGGACCTTAACAGTGTTCTGCTCATGCTCATCTTGCCTTACTCCAAACTGTCCAGACATACTCAAGGGGTACTTTTTCCCACTAGCCCTCCACTTTCATTCTGCCAACCATAAGCTTTGCAGGGAGAAGAATGAGCTTTACTTAAAAAGCCACAGAATTCAGACATGCCAAGGGTTCTGTGATTTTTGAGTGTCTCTCTCACAGCATCATTAAAAGAATTCTGTGTTAATAATTGATATTGTTTTCTTTGAACATGTTGCAGATGCAGGGTTCAGTAGAGGATATGGTCAGAAGTCAGACTTCTTTACACAGGCAAACTTTATCTTTTGGGAAGCGATGTATATGGTTGAGAGCCGTACCTCTTGACATTAGAAAACTTTGTGCCTGGGGGGAAGTGAAGTACAGATGTAAAATTCCATCAAGCAAGGACTTTCCCTTCCAAGAAAGGACATCACAAACCTCAGGGAGTGGTACCTCTCAGCTCTGAACATGTAGGACATCAGGTTAGGCACTGGATTGATCTTACTTATAAACTGATCTCTGTCAGACATAGCTGATGAAGCCTACACTGTCATAGTTCATTTACTTTACTTTCTACATTGGTGTAATTATTTTTGTTGTTAGCAGTGTTTGAGCTCTAAAACATTGTGTTTTGGCTATTAAACATAAGGGGGAAAAGCATGCCATACCTTCTGCACAATGGTTGTGGCCAGCTCTTCTATGAGGTCCTCCTTGTGCTCCTGCAAGTAGCAAGCTTCATTCTGCTTGTCCTGCGTGAAAACGGATATCTGTATTTGCTAAAATCACATAAAAACAGCCTTCCCACAGAAAATGTATAGACTGGGAAATGGGTAATATGCCCTATTGGCACTGTGGGAAGAAATTACAGGCACTTAAAGTACATGTCACCTTCTGAAATGCAATGCACATCTTGGATACCAGTTCATAAAACCCATGCCCAACTCTTCAGGTAGATCATGAGATAGTCACTACTTCATCATGTCTCCATTTATATCTACTTGGTTTGTACCACTACCCAAATTAAAAGAAACATGATTGTCCTATTTAAATTATTTTTTTAAGTGTTACCAGGCTGTCACTGTAGGTCTCTGCCTTAGAAATGGCTTCTTCCACTGCTTCCTCAGCAACACGTAAGGCCACAGCAAGGGTATCCATCATGCTGTGTCCTAGAGGAAGAACAAGATAAAACCACCACGTTCTTTATATATGTTCATTTTGCATAATGAGTTCCAAAATTCAGACTCATACTCTGGACACATATTCAAATCTTAAATTGTTCAAGAAAATGTTATTTCCTCAATCCATAAATATGCACAGTAAAATAAAATACTTAAGATGGAGAAATTTGTTGCAATCTCTAAGTTTCTGCTGAAATGTAAATCTTAGATACAATAAAACATGGTATTTTTTATGTTGCTTATTTTAGATTGCAGCAAAATAGTTTGGAGGAAATAATTGAAAGAAATTTTGTGAAGTTCCTATAAGCAGAAACAACAAAAATTTAAAAAGAGAATGAAAAAAATATATGAGTATAGGAAAGAAAATAGGAGGGAAGTAACAAAACCTGAACATTAAAAAAGTCACATGAGAATAGGCATGTAGTAGGTGTAATGCTGAAGCAAGGTGTCCCAGCATGGTATGCAAAAGACTTTTAATGTCTTCCTGAATGGTTCAGCCAAAATATTGCTGGATCTGTGGACAAGACTTAGCAGCACTCTGAGCTATTTGTTCAGTAATTCAAAGTCTAAGGACTGCTTTTTAATCAAATGAGATTTTAGCAGCATACCTTCTGTCTGTTGGTAGAAGGTAGAGTCACTGCCACAAATGCTTCCTTCATTCTCAAGGCTTCCTTCATACAAACTTCCTTCTGCTAAAAATAAAGACAGAATCACGTGTTACTATAAGAAGTACCATTTAACAACTAAGACATTATTAGATTAGAATATTCACTCAAGATATGGTGGCACTGCACACAGTGAGGGATAACTGGAAAATTCCTCCTAGCTGTTGCTGTTGGATAAATCATGACTGCAGCAGCTTTTCTACATGACTGCTTTTATATCAAAGACCTCTCATTCATTTTGAATAGAAAAAACTATTACTACAGTAAAAAAAAGAGATGAAGAAGCTACTAGGTATAAAACTTACATGGCAGAAGTTAAGTACAGGGAATTTGACTTTACTATGACATTTGGCATAGAAATAGATTCTACATTTTAAAGGGCAATGCTGTATAAATAAAGCAAAACCCAGACACCTATACTAGTATTTATCTTCAAAGGGAACAAAAGGTTTACCTAACAGTCACAGGGATAGGGGAAGAAAGTTAGCAATGACATTTAGACTCAAAGGCCTTCCTTAGAAAGGTCTCACTCAGAGTGCACATGCCACTGCAACTCATCATTGCATCGTTCACACTTCCATTCAGGCACCCATTCACTAAGATTATGTTTAAAAAAGGCAGCACATCATATAAAAAGTTCAGAGGCATCCCTGGCCACAGTTTTTACTTCCATTGTCCCACTTCTGCCCTAACTGAAACAAGATTTGCTTGTCCTCATACATATTTGTTCTCAATTGTTAAGGAATCTTCTCATGGAATATGAATTTTATGCCCAAAAAAGAAGAAGACTAGTAAATCATGATTTAATAAATAGGTCACTTGTCTGTTGGGAGATAGAGGATTTTCGCTGCGGAAGAATTTCGGGTTGTTACGAGGAGACAGGGCTTGTCTCCACCCCTCACCCAGTGGTATGCAAGAGGCCTCAAGTCTTATCTCTAAGACCTTGCATGCCTACCATACTAACTCAGCCACTTTTTACCCTTTCCAGTAGTTTTCCACTCCCTAAACTAACCCAGAATCCCAGATACCTTTTCCTGTGACGTAGGACGGACCCCTAATCTATTTAAACCCACGTTGTGAGATAATAAACGCCATTTTGACCTATCCACCACATTGGTGACTGCGTCTTGTCATTGTGGACCGAGTGACCTTTGGGAGAAGGTTGCCGTGCTGTATGTAATGCCAGGTTACCAGGTCGTGTAGCTTTTCATCAGAAAGCTGCATCACTTGTCCCTAGAAGCTTTTATGTCAATTTTCATAATACCTGAAGTTTCCACTCAGGACTAGAGAGTCTACTTACATCCTACATATTCTCAGAAAAAGACAAAGGAAGGACTATAGAAAAATTAGTCTCTGTAGAAATTTTGGAAGAATTACAAGAGTAAATTATCTGGTCCAATAAATCCAGTGAAATGTTCAGCTAGTTGTGTTCTAAGTAACTTGCTGAAGCTACCAGTATGACACCAAGCTCCACTTCTTCAAACCCATTTTCTGACTCCAATCACTCTTCCTACGGGGTGGGGCATTAGAACAGCAGAGTAAAGGGTGAATTGTATCTTCGCTTAGAAGGTTGATGCCAATACTTTATCAGTATCTTTTACCAATTTACAAACATAGTTACAAAAATAAAACGTGGCCAGTTTCATATCCTTAAGCATGCAAAACTCTAAGTAAGGAAATGTCAGTTTTGGTCAACTTGGATACGGAATGTATGTCATGTTAATCAAATTTTGCTTCAAAAACCACAGAAATATGCCTATGGTCAAATGTTGAATGCAAAATTATTTTCTCATTCTTTGACTACTCAGAACTGTGAAAAATTTAGGCACACAAGCTAGAATATAAACTGTAATTTACTTTATAGACAATTCTTCTGTATCAGTGACATAATTAAGATTAAACATTGTTTGAATTCTTAAACAGCCCTTTTCTCTCTCCACTGAGGTGTTTCTTTTGCAAACAAGAAAACTGCGTTTAAAAACTCTCTTGAAATAATCTCAGAATTTCCATTGTCTCAGCTTCTGTGTTAAAGTAGATAAGAATAAACCTTATAAGAAATCAACACAGTGGTTCTTACCTATTGCATCAGGACAAAGTCCACTCTCCAGTCTATGCTTCTTGTACAAGTTCTTCAGGACCTTGGCACTTCCAAAACACTTAAAGCGGCTTTTGACATTATTATAGTACCAATCCAGAGACTGGGTCCTTAGGAGCCTAAAACAGAAAAATAAACTACATATTTGGAATGATTCCACAACAAATAAATGGGGGAAAAAAATCTTTTAGGCCTCAGATCACGAACCTATTAATTTCTGGATACTTCTGTGTTGTTTGTACTTTGCAACTGTCTGGTATACTATGGCAACAAAAAAACCCAACCGGTTAAGCCATAAGTAAATATCTCCTTCACATTACTCAATGTTTTATTTGGTTTTGGTACTATCAGACTAGGTGGCCTTCCCTTTTACATTAAAACGCTCATGCTACAACCTCTTAAAAAATACCAACAGGCCTTGGAACAGCACAGGGCTTAAAAATAGCCTTCATTTACACAGATTTCAGATAATGTAAGAACACAAGCCCATCAATGTGCCACAAACCCCCTCTATTTACATAAAAATACATCATTGCTTTTATCTGCGGAAAAGAATAGAGTAGACAAAGCCTAATAGAGGACCTCAAAGCAGAATGAGCCACAGTTTGCTTTCTCGCTTTCCACAGGAAGCATCACTGACAACAGTAATTCATCTTAACAGACTTGTCCCCAGAGCTCAGAGATACTTTATAAAGCCATGAGATACTGGCAAGCTCTGTATTCTTTCCCGTGTGGCATGCGACAACTTGTTTCACCTGTTCTTTCAGCAGTGCATGGAGAGAACCTGTGCCATATTCCCAGGCAAAAACAAGCTCAAGTGACCTCAGGGTAGCCCAGCAGATCTGTATGCTTTCTACTGAGGATGTCCCTGGGGGGGATCCTAGGGTTCCACCTATAAATTTATAGCTGATTTTTTCTTAACAGCAGATTTAGGAGAACAAAAGGCTAATCTCAGTGCCCAGTGTCAATATATGAACCCCTAAAGAAATTGTGTCACCACCAGGAGGGCCTGACTCTCAGCATTTCCAGATTTCAACATATCTAGATAATTTAATTCCATTTTTTAAACTCAGGGCCATGTTGAAAAAGAAAATAAAATTACAGTCTCACTGTCACCTTTAAATTTTCCTTCAGGGACTGAACTTTTCTTGTAAAGTGCAAGGCAAGTGACAATGCACAATTTTTGTTCTGTCACCTACTGACAGACTAGAAATGTAGTTCTTACTCAACACCACTAAACTTCAGGAGATTCTCAGTAACAAACAAACAAACATGCTGACCCCGGGGGTTCAACTACATGTTTCCAGTCTGAATACAGACTTTTTAAGTTTCAGTGTACTGATAAAAAGGAACAACCACTTTCATGAAAAGCAGAACATCATGATACAGCCCACCTGTCTGTCATCACCAGAAAGTGCTTAGTAGCAAACTCCAGCCGTGGGAAATTAAAAATAAAAATCAGTGAAGCTTATAGTATTCAAACTATGAACCCTTAAAGTTTCATTAGCTGCTCTACAGAAGACAACTGAAGAAAAAGCTTGTAATGGAACTGAAGTATATTTTTTCTGCATTCTGTCTCAGCAAGTAGATGCAGGAGAGATGTTTACAGATAATGTAAGAATAATAGCCCTTTAATATCTATTTGCACAGTAATATCCCAAGCCTAACTACGGTTCCTAGAAGGCTGATTAGTTCCAATATTCACCCATTCTACAAGTATCACTAACACGTGATAAGGGCAAAATCCTTTTTTTTTTTTTAATTTTTTTAAAATTTTTTTTTGGAAAGATGACTCTGATGAAACACAGTGCCCTATGATGCTGTGATGCCTGTCCAAGACCTGACCCACCAACCAGAGCTTTGCTGGTGACACAGTGATGAATCTGAACGGAGGAAAATTTCTCTCCCTGCAATTCTTTGGCATTTTGAGAACCTGCCTTCTTTGTGAGCAGGAAACACTTGTTCTCATATAAACTGCATCAGAATACTGTCTTCTGCTTGCTGAATTTCATTTTTGTCCACTGAGTTTCTACAGAATATGACAGGGTAAGATTTCAGTCAATAGCAGAGAATCACAATAATTATGAAGGATAGAACAGCATGACCGGGTTGGAATTGGCTTAGCAGGAGGTATTGACCAAAAAGGATGCCCTTCTGCCTAGTAAAGGCAGCGTTCTCCAAGCTGTCCACAAAAAAGTACTGCAGCACCATCACCACTAGGAGACTCAGCACTCTAAGTCCTCAAATACATTGTTTTAGGACTTTGAAGAGCCTTACTAACTCCCTCAACATGTTTAACAAGTAACCTCAGCTGCACGAGCTCAAAATGCTAAACTTGTCATACTGGAAGCTAAGTAGACCCAGTTCTTAATATTCAGACAGAGTGACAAGATATAAAAAAAGAGAGAGTCACCTATCTTGGAATGCTCTGTGTGAGTTACAATAGCCAGTTATGAATGCTGACCTGGCAGCCTGGGAAAACAAAAGATGTGATTCATTGCAAGCTTGCTTCCTCATCTTTTTCCTTGTGCCACCATATTTTTTTGAGTTTGATCAATACATCTTGTATAAAAGCCGAAAGCTAACAGCACTGATTTCTTGACGAGGTGATAATGCTTTGCAACTAAAACAGGTTTTTTATTTGTAATGATAACATTTTCGGTATGTGAACTTCAGAAGAGTCAAAAGGATAAAGATTATACATCTCAAAGCAACCATGAAAGGAGATGCTTTCCTCTTTGTACTAGTTAATCTGGTGTAAACACAAGGATTTTTAAAATTTCTATTATTTTAGGTTTCCTCGCTGCAGGATTAACACTTTGTGAATAATCTAATCATCTCATGCTTCTCTCCTATGAGTTGGAGAGCTACCAACACCCCAAATCTATGCCTAGGTCCTGAACATGTTTTATAACAGATTACAATGCCTCCTCTAAAGCTTTTCAGCCTCTTAACTTTCAAATAAGTCACAATGTCCCTGCTGATTCCTCCTACGGAGAAAGGATTTGGAGAAGAGAGAACTTCTCTTATAGATACTAAAATAAAAGACTCACTCAAAAGAGAAATAAGAGCATTTTCACCTAATTTCAAAATCCTTTAATGCTGACCTATATTTTAAAGCTGTTTCTTTGCAAAAGCAGTCCATGAGTCCAGAATAATGAAAGACTATGACAGTGCTAGCATTAAATTGTTGGAATGAAACACTTCCTTTATTAGACTTAACAGAATGCATGCAAGTTCTCTCTGTGAAATAAAAGTTCACACTTAAAGGATATTATTTATCTGCATTTTAAAGAAGCAGGACTGGTTGAAGCCATTTCTTGCTTTTTCTGTGCAACAAAGACTGGTGTGTCTTTATTGATTAATAGCTTTAAATACTAAGGACATTATTTATGTTATATAATAGTGCCACAGATTTGAGTTGCATTTTGATGTGCTTTTGGCAGAGGACAATACTGTGATTTTAAAATCCTGTCTTACTTGCAAGTGTGAAAGCCAGGAAGATGCTTTTGATTTAACATTAAAACTTGAAAAAATATTATAAAGCACCTGTCTTTTTTTTAGTGCCACAATGTGTTCGTCTTAATCAAGCAGCACCATGAGAAGGGATAACCCCATTAAAATCTTTACAAATTGTTTTTAGTACATTTCTCACCTGAAACACTCAAATAGTAACGTTCTAGCATTTCCTTCAGGAAAAAAAGTACACCAGCTGTGTTGAAAAGTGGGGACATGAAACAACTCCCTCATTATTAGTGATGACCAAAAGACAATCACATGAAAGACATCACTCACACAGTACTCAAATCATAGGAGTTTCTTTAGTGAGTGATTTACCACTTTAATTCTTTTTTCTTCTAAAAGGTTGAGAGGTTTTACTTGGTGAAAAGGCAATATGAAGCTTCTGCAAGAACTTTTCTCTAAAAGGTAGTACCAATTTAATATGTATGACCCCTATCTCTATTCATAATACAGGCTGGACTACGAAGATGTATTTTCTAACAACATTTTTCCATGTTTTCATTTTTTCCATAAATGTTGTGAGAAGTTTCCCCCCCATGAGACGAACTAGTCACTTACTGAGTTGCAGTCTAGTTTCTCTAAGTCAGGAGGTGCTTCCTGTAATCTCACAAATAATTCATTTGTCGGGGTGAACAAATAATCACTTGCATTTTCCTTGCTACTGACTTTCATTGGATAATGATGCATGTTTTTTCTTAGTTTTTCATACCTGTGTTAAGATATCTTCCATAGTTTTGTGCCCACACTCAGGCCAGTAAACTATTCTAATCTCTCAAATGCCATCCTGTGCTTCTCCTGCTGTGCTCATGACTTACTACAACATCCAGCCTCAGGTCACTCGAGATCTGCATTCAGCAAGTGATTCGTTTCACTTAGGAATGGAGATGCTTTACAATTCTTGGACCTTTTTACTTTTGCGGATGTGACAATTTTTTAAAATTAAGAAAATTTAAAAGGTCAATCAAACCCACCTCTGAAATACAGGACTATGCACAGGTCAGAACTGTTGCTCTGTGGGGAGGTTCCAAAGCACAGCACAACACAACCACATCAAACTTAAGAAATATTAGAAATGCAAATTATCAGTGGAAAAGCAACACTGATGTTTAGTTTTCACTCTTTGAAAGCCTTCCCTGAGCTCACTGAACTGCCTGCAGGCTCAGCCAGGAGCCAAGTGATGGAGGGGTGAGAGCCAGGAGAAGACTGACTCCTGAGCTCCGTCAGAGCTGGGACACGGGTGCACATGACTCCCCCAGAGCAGAGCTGCTTAGCCAGACGCTGGGCTGGAGACAGACTGCAGGACTGACATTCTTGAAGCCTTGGCCCCTCCTGGGGAGCTGCACATCCATCTCCCTCTGGCTGCATTAGTGCCATGCTATGCATCAGTGGTTGGGAAACTCCAGCTAATACAGACTAAGCCGTGACAGGCACGCTCTCTGTCACAGCCCCCCTGGGCTCTCTCCCTTATTGACTCACACGCAATATGAAGCTCAAGGCCTTTGTTTCCATTTCCCAGCACAAAGTGGCCTCAACCTGGTGCCCGAAGAAACAATTAAGATTTAACCTGTCATTTCTTATTTACTAGTTTTGGAGTAAAATTGCTTCAAACTCAACATTCTGAACTATTGTTTCTCTGCCAATAGCAATATTTGCTTTTTCCTTTGGGCTGATACTTTAGAGCTTGTAATGAACTGCTCGTTATAAATTGTTGAATTAAAGGTTTTCAGTTCCTTTTAGTTTCAGTAAAATCAAACCTACTTCCAGGTTCACTTTCCCCTCAGGATGAATCATTATAACACAAAACCAGTACACACATGAATATCCTACAAATGCTCAGTTCTCTAAAAATTAGACTTAAAAAAACATATATATTGAGGAAGTTCAGCACCCTGAAGCCCTGAACAGGAACTTTGGCCAAGTTCATGTTATGTCAAGAGGGCACTTCCCTGATTGTTTTGCATCTATCTCCTTCTTATGAAAGGCAGTTATTCACACAGGAAAAACAGTTCCTAATAATTTATCCCAGCAGACCATTGTTAACTCTTTGTGACACTTCCTTCCCAAGCCTTAAGCTGAAATCCAATTTATTTTCTTCTTGATGGCATTCTTCAGGTCACCTATCTCTCAAGAAGTGCTGTTCCAGAAAATTTCTTCCTCCAATTATCCACAGCAGAGGGCTGCACACAGATTACACTGTGACAGGTCAAAGCACAGCACACTGACCAGGCAGGTGTGTCACAGGAAAGACCACAGCAGGGCACAAATGAATTCACTGCTGTGCAGTCAGCAAAATCCAAGTAACAGCAGAGGGGAGACTCTCTTGAGTCAAAGCATCTACCCCAGAATGAAAACTCTCTACCCCGCTGAAAACATCACAAGTGGAACAAAACAACTGTCCATGTCCCTCACAGTGAAATCATGACTTTCCTGTGCAGCAGACATGAACCTGGCCCAGTACTGCACTGCAGGCTAGAGTGGGTGAATATTCAGAGAGCTCAACCAACAGGATTGATCCTGAAAAAACAGGATGGTACCACATAGGGCATTTCCTAAAAAACCACATCTTCCTAACCGTTGAGAAGTTCGCTGCTCCAGTTTGGGTTTTTAAATTCCAACATGGAGCAACACACAAGAATTAACATATTAAGGTTAGCAGAGATGAAACAAAGATCTGTTTGTTTACAGGAGATAGTAGTATGTGCAACCCTCAAATTGGTTACTGTCTCCTTTACCTTTGAAATCACCAGTCAAGAAGTTGGATGAAGGAAACAGAGTAGGTTTTACACAGAAAACCTACATATACTTCATGCATGGAAGAAAGACAAAAACCTGTAACAAGTTTACTGGATGCTGGTTATTGAGGGAAGTATGAAAACCTCTACCACCCTGGCCCTTTAAACTAAGTCTCAGTGCCTTTCCAAAGGGACATGACAAGGATTGCTCACAGCAGCATGTGCCAAAGTGCAGGAACCACTTACTGTGTTATGAAGCAGGCCACAGTAGGTGATTGCTGGTTCATAAAAATAAGATAATGAGTCATACTAGCTCAAATAAAAGGCTCACCTAGCCTTGTACTCTCTGTCTGGCCATTGGAAATGACTTGGAAGAAATTACAGGAAAGCTCCAAATAAGCAGAGACTCTCCACCTTCAGCACACTCAGCACTGGTCAGTTCAGGATTCTGTGCTTGACATTACAACAAACAAAGCCTCAAAAGACACATATGGATGGACTTAATATTCCATAAATTTGGCTATACTTCACCTGAATCTAGGCATACTTCTGGCCCACTCAAAGCTCCCTGACAATCAGGGACTGCAGTTACTTGCCATATAGGGATGCTTTGCCTTTCTTCACTTTTACATCTCCCTCCTAATTCTCTGGGTGCCCCATACATGCCCTGATATGAGATGCTGCAGCAAAGCTGCATGGTGTAACACTACCATGCAGAACTGGCAAGGAAGCTTTAGTGAAAATGTAGGCATTGCCGAACAGCTGAGGAAAACCAGCAAGTAATGTGCTGGTTTCAAAATGAGTTAAAAGTTTGTGTAGAATCACATTTCCCTCTACTGGGTAACATTTCAAAACTCACCAAAAAAGGAGAAATATCTTAAATATGCGGTATGCAAAATCCACTAACCCTTTCTCCATTCACAGACATTTCTCTGTACCATAGGTTTTTGACTCATATGCCCAGTGGTAGACTGATCTAATCTACTCTATGTTAAAATAAACCATGAGATTGCTGATCCTTAAACACATCATTCAATTGCTGGACAGGAATCAGATGTAAAAATCAGATGTCAAGCATGTGCCTCTAACAGCCTTTTTGAAAACTAGAATAGAGCAGATACAGTGCTCCTCTTTTAAGAAAATCACAGACTTAGCCCATGTTTTATTAAATAAAAGAAAAAAAGAGAAAGATTGACTGATACTTGCAATATTTGTGCTAGTCTTTCCTCCAGTAGGAAAACAGACACAAGAGTAGAACCTGTCAGAATTTAACTAAGCTATTTTGCCCTGTATTTTCCCTGTGAGGCTGTAGGTCAGGATTTCCTGGCTCACAAATAAATGTATATTTGACATAGTAACATGACCTGCTGCTCACAGAAAGCGTGTTTTGTTTTAGGGTAACCCAAGCAAAATACAGACATTGCAGCAGTTATTAAAGACAATTTATAAAAAGAAGAGGGTTTTCAAACCCAATGCTTCACAGTAATTTAGCTGACTAAACTCCATGGGTGACATGTTGGGAGATAGAGGCTCTCGCAGCGGAAGATTTCGGGCTGTACGCGTAAGACAGGGCTTGTCTCCACCCCTCACCCAGTGGCATGCAAGAGGCAAGAGACCTTATCTCTAAGTCCATGCATACCTCCCTACTAACCCAGCACTTTTTGCCCCTTCCAGTAGTTTTCCACTCCTTAAACTAACCCAAAAACCCAGGTACCTTTTCCTGTGACGTAGGACAAACCTCTCATCTATTTAAACCCACGATGTGAGATAATAAACGCCATTTTGACCTATCCACCACATTGGTGACTGCGTCTTGTCATTTGGACCGAGTAACCTTTGTTAGAAGGTTGCCGTGCTGTTATGTGAGACCAGGTCGTCCGTTGTCTTTCATCAGAAGACAACGACAGTGACAGCATGATTGTGGAGAGTTAACAACAGTTAAGGCAGTGACCTAAGAAGAAGTACCTCTCTTCAAGCATCTACCAGCAATAAAAGATGTAAGAGACCACATCCAATACAGCTCCTGACATTATCTCAGCACGAGCTAATAAAATTTTGCCACAACAACATGCTCATAAGAATGTTTGCCATGTCTCACAGTCATTAGTGAATGTTCTTTCCCCAGTTTTGCCTTGTAAAGTGAGCCTCAGTTAACTGGTATTTATTTATTCAGAGTTTACTTGTGAACTGTAAAGTTCAAAAGGCTGCATTGCAGTGGAGCTTGCAGAGAGTTTGCAGTACAAGTTACTGCTGCTTTCAAGCCACTGTGGCAGAGCCCTAGGCCATAAAAGAAATGGGATCACACTGGTGCTCCCCTTGCCCCCAAACATTATGAGCTATACCTCTATCTCTCCCAGCAGATAGAGGCAGCCTGTTCTTAATGACTGCTGATGCTGCAGAGCTCCCCAGCCATCCACCAATGTTTTCCTATCCTAATGTTCAAAGGTTTTCTTAACATCTAAGCTGAACCTTCCTTGTTTCTATTTAAACAAGACAGTTTAAGCTGTTTGCTCTTTTCCTTTTTCCATTTTTTTTTTTAAAGGCTAATGAATCCCGTTTCATCTGGATTGTGTTTTCTAATCATCTAATCATTCCCACTGTTTCTTCCCCTGGGATGAGAAGGAAAATACCCAAGTGGTCTGTATGGTTCTTTAAACACAGACCCAGAACAGAATCTGAGGCCACACCAGCACTCTCTCATGAACACCAAATACAACTGTGGGGATGTGACTCTGCACAGCACAGTCCCAGTGGATGACATCCCACACTGAGAGCATCAGATGTGCCACACTGATCCTGAATCTGGGCTACACAATGCCCTGAGTCACACATCCCTCAAAGTCAGGCTGAGACTTGAGCCATAGAAATTGTCAACTCTTTAGAAAGAGCTGGTCAAACTAAGTGAAAGCTATTTTCAATCCATCTTTTCTTTAAACTGATAATTACATGGATGACATCCACAAATAAGGTTTAAAGTGTCTCTCACTGGCACTCAGTTGTTACACCTTGTTACTGATCAGCAAATGACTCTGCCACAAAAGAGAACCATGAAGCCTGTCCTTCACAAGTAGCATTCTGGTCACATCCATAACACTACCAACTCCACCTGCACAAAAAGCCCAGTTCTTTTAATTTGACTCTGGTTTTCACTTCTGGGTGGGTGTGTAATAATCCCCAGATGTTACTGCAGCCAGTGTGGATCATTCAGTGACCAAAACCAGTCAGCAGCCCTCATCACCACAGGTGTAAATGGAAAGAGAGAACTTGTCCTTTTCTCAGCCCTTCTAGATGTTTCATTCAAAGCCTGGAAATTTCTTCCTCACCACACAGCCAAGTATTGCCCTCTTAAGCCTTTCATTAAAATGTGAATCTTTGCACAGCTCATTAATACTACCTGTCAACCCAGATGAAAATTAAGTAAGTAACCAATGGATATTTGAAACTGAATGGAAAAAAGTCCAAATCCCTCTGTAAAAGCTGAAACACTCAGATATGCACAAATGAAGCATTCCACATCTTCGCTTCAAAGTGCTTTTTTCAGGATACATTCCTGACATTTGTATATGATCCATGGAATTTATGCATGATGCAAAAATAATAAAAATAAAAAATATTACCTCTGAAACAATTCTTCCCCCTTAAATAATTTCACACAGAAATTTCATTTCATGTAAAATTTTTTGTTTGTTTTTTTTTCCCATCTTAATTTGCAATAAAATACATTTTCAATATCGTAGTATTTTTCAAAGGAAAAGAATTTTATATCCTGGCCATCTGGTACCAGATACTTTCCTAGGCAAATCATAAGAATTAATCAATACTGCATCATGAGTAAATTTAAGACACTCCAGGCACACAACATGCTAAAGCAAAATGCAAATAAACATGAATCAAAACAAGTTATTATAGCTACACTGAACACACATATATGGGTTGTCTCTGTCATATTTGTTTCTACTTGCTACAATGCATCAGTCTAATTTTTATTTCAGATTTCTGAAATAAGACACCCAAAAAGAACAAAAATCCACACTGACAGTACCTCAAAATGAATGTATCCTTCTGCTTTTCTTAAGAAACAACAACAGCAACAGATACTCATAAATTCTCAACTGGAGAGACATTAGTTTCCTGCTGTGCTATTACTACAAATTTATCTTTTGCACCTACCCACTGAAGTGAAGGAAAATTCATTCGGAAACCTTCTGTAAATAAACTTCCGAATGCAGAGAGCAACATCAAAACACCCTCAGGAACATTTGCTCATTGAACTTTGCATTCACGTTACTAAAACAAAAGTTATTTATAGTCAAAATACAACTGAATATAAATGGCTACGAATAAATGCACCATTCAACCACATAAGAAATGTTTTCCATAACCACAGCAGATACCAAATGAAACTGAACATAAAGGCACTTTGATTAGTTACTCAAATTACCTAAATGAAGGCTGTTCTTTCTGTAAACTTCATTTTTAATCCACAGATTCTTGAAAAACAGCTGAAGAACATCAAAAGTAAGGTCAATGAAGCATAAAATTTTTCACAAAAGAGATACAAACTCTGCTCCATCAGAAAAAAATACCAGAGGATAAACCATGCAAATTAATTCTGTAATCCTGATTAGAAAAATACGCAGGGCTTTTAATATAGAGCTCAAGAACACCAAAAAGACAACAATCCTCTGCTTGAAGGTCTGTTTCTGTTCTTATATTTGGAGAAAGCTGTGAACAAACAGTTGTGAAATGCCAGCAAAGAGGAGAAGATTCATCACCATGCAAAATCAAAGAGAAAGCTGGGCTCATTGCAAGATTATTTAGGAAAGAAACAAGGAAAAAAAAGTGAAAAATAATCAAAAAAATACTTCGCTAGGTAGCGAAGAGCTGCAATTTCTGTTCCTATCTTTTGTACTGGTTACCTCACCCCACAAGCACAACTTCTGCTGGAGTAGGCTGCGCTGCTTTTTTCCAGGAGCCGTGCACACAGTGATTCCAGCACCCCTTTGAGACATGACATACTTGTCACTTTGCAGCTCCATAAGCCACAGAACAGCTTCAGGAGCAAGCTGGAGGCACTGCTGTGTTATCCAGCAGGAGCATGACACCTCCAAATCCTCCCATGCAGGTCCCTAGCTGGGAGGTGTAAGGAAATACTTCCTCGCTACCCACCCATCTGTTATGGTTAAGAGGAAGAATTAGACGGAGTGATGTTGCACTCCCGAGAGAACAACTACCCAGGCTACCCAGACCAAAGATTCAGGTGTTTATCCAGCAGCTCAAGCAAGGAGATCTCTTTGCATTACAGTGGAAAATGGGCTAGAAGTAGAATAGCTGGCCAGCCCCAGCAGGTGGGCTCAGTCTGTCGCTGCACCTCAGGACCAGGGGCAACCCATCAGAGTATCTGATGCTGTGCAAGGGCACTCTATTGCTGCGTGCACGTGAGCATCCCAAGCATCCTGCACGTGCCTCCTAAGTTACTTACCACTCCATTGCTGCTTTTCTATCTGTTGTGCTACTTATGCATGGAGCTCACTGATTAAACCTTTAAAACACCCAGGGCATGACTGTTGGGGCTTTTTTCTTTTCTAATAATTTGTCTTTTCAAACTAACTCTATAGTCACTGCATTTAAAATGGTGAGGTTTTCTGGGTTGCACAGAAAATATTTTTAGTTAGAAGCTTTATTGTGCAAGCTGTCTAGCAGTCTGACAAAAGCTAAATTCCAGCTTACGGCTGAAAACCGTAGGAAAAATTCCAAAGCCTATATAAATTATACAAATGAGATTTTAATCCCAGCTGGCCTTGCTAACGGGGGCTCTACATCTGGGCACACATACAAATGTACTTTTCATATGGATTTTCGGTTATTTGAATAATGAAAAAAAAAAAAAAAAACAAACCCCAAACAAACCCCAAATCTCTGTTTTTATAAATGCTTGTATCAGAGTAATAAAAAACCAAGCACAGATTAGCCAGACTGTCAGAGAAATACAGCTGTTTCTCAAAACCATTCCTGCTTCTGGGTAAAATTGATCAGCTGTCCAGACGATTCATTTCCCTAACTGCAGAAATCTTCAAAGCCATACAATCCTCCTGCCTTCTCCAAGGCAAGCTTATTCTCACTTGCACAAGGCAGGGGGTATCCTCATAGGGCCACCCAGCTGTGATAAGATGCATGTGTGTGGTGATTATGATTTTGGGTTCTCTGAATTTCCTAGCAGCACCCCTGGTAAGGTCGTCTTTGTAAGGGAAAAGATTACTTTTCCCACCAGCAGATTTCTGTATACAATCTAAGCTGTATCCTGTTCTCAGGGACACAGCTGGTGTTTCTCTGCTCTGTTCCAAAAACATGGATATAGTTTGCTCTTTCTAACCAACGGTAAGAAGAAGCTGGTTTTTAATTATCAGCTCCTCACTTTAGTATCGGAGAGAAGCATTCTGCAATAAGCAAGGCATTGTACCAAGCTGCACTATACGGGCATTAAGCCTCGAGCCTGGAACATGGATCCAAATATAATAAAACTATCTTAAGCCTTCTGATACATGGAGTCAAAATCTTTATGCTTGGGGGCAAAACACCACCACAACTGGTAACCCCCTGAGTGAGAACACAATGCATGTGTGCGTGATATCAGCATGTTGGATCAACCAAGAAAAATGTGAGGAACTAGAAGAATCAGTGTATGAACAGGAGGGATGGAAACAAGAAGAGCTGCAAAGCTACTCTGGTCCTGCACATGTTGATGCCAGCGTGCAGTGTGCCTTTGAGTCCCTTGGTGCCAGCCTTTGGCTGCTGGCAGTGAATGGAGTGCAAACATCAAAGCCCTCCTCAGCCACATCCACAAGCCTCAGCTGAGAAGAGCCCCTGCTTCACTCACAGAAGAAACACACAGCGAGAATTTCTGAGTTCCCAGCAAACTGCAATTAGTATCTGGTAGATAAAGGATTTATGTTACTTGGCCTAGAGGCCTCTTCCTGCTTTAACTGCACTAGGTATCACTACCACAGCTTTTCATGTCTGATTAAGGTAAACCCACAGAGGTAATTTTGAAGAATAAGGAAATCAAGTTCTTTCTAACATTTTTCCAAATATGTGCTTAAGCCCATGGTGAAGAAAGGATTTAATGCAGAATTGCTGCATAGAGACACTCGTGTAGTTTCGCCTGGCAGTGGCAAAGGAGGTCCCACTACAATAACAGAAAGTTTCTTGGGCATCCCTCCTGTGTGTGGTAACCACAGGGAGAGATGGGGCAATAGAAGCCATTTCTCATTTCTGAGATATCATTTACTCTCACCTCTCTTCAAAGGAGACAGAATTTAGGCCAATTCTCAAGCAGAACTCCCCTCACAGAGAAGAGAAACTTGACAGCACATTTTTAGGGAAGCAATGAGCAGGCTGGTTGTAGTCTGAACTACCAGCTGCTATTATGGCTCATGATACAGGATGCCAAATGGCTGCTGAGCCCCAGTGGGTTGGAGACAGAGGGGTGGGGGGTGCATGTCTGTCTATCCTCTACAGCTAAGTAGATGCCTTAAAAACATGAAAATCTTCCTTCTTTCTGCACATACATGGCACCTTTTTGAGTTACCTTGGGTAACTCATGCTGCTCCCAGCCCTTTTTCTTGTCATTCTTTTTTCTCCATTCTTCTTCCTTTCCTTAGGGCAATGTGAAGGTAGGATAAATTATTTGCTTGCATAAGTGAAGACAAATTTGCAGAGTACTAGGGCAGGCAGGCAGAAGGCAATACATTAAGAATGATCCCAGTGTACATGCTGGTTCATTAACACACTGACCTTCCTTCAGGAGGTCAGACTACTCACCAAGCCAGCAGAACCAGGAATATGAAATGTCCAGTATACATAATGCTTAAATTTTATCCCACAGAGGGTGCAATTCTGCATTTGCCCCGTTACAGAGACAGTGCAGGTGCTAAAGTAGTTTCCATTACACAAATACCCATGAGAAAATAATTAAATGACCATTTTAAAAGGATGTTTTTTATGGATCAGGCACACATATTTTCAACCAAAACAAGTTAAAAATTATTTTGGACACAGAAAAGCATTAAAAGAATCATATAATTGAGACACAGAACAGGTTAGTCTTTAAGATGACAGATTAATCTTTATGGAGTCAGATGGATACATTAAATCTGGTAACTGTGCAAAGAAAAGTGAAAAAATAAAACAAATGATCACTTCTAGATATCTAGATTCTAGATATCATCACTTCGAACAAGCACCCCCACGAGTGGTACAACAATGACTTCGACATCCAAGCATTGTTTAGAAGACACACTCTGTACAAGATTCATGATGTAAACGGTTTTATTGATAACCCAAATCCTATGTACACAATAAACTACTAAATCACTACACTTGATCCCTGCGATATTATTCACCCCTCCCCCTAATAATGCTCCCTAAATTGTACATAGTACTTGTAAGTGACAATGAATTTGTAGTCTTCATTTTTAGTGCCCTTGGGAAGGAAGATGGTAAGGGGCAGATGGGAAGTGTTCTAATTTATCCTCTGCAGCTGGATTGGTTTGCTGTTTTTGGCTGAAAGTATACTGCCTGGTTATTCTCCTGCTCACTGTTTGCAGCCAAGGTTTCGGGTTGCAGGTGTGGAGACTGTGAGGCAGCCAGGTATGGCGCATGGATCTATCAGCCAGGGGGTCTTCATCACTGAGGTTGGGGTCGTGTGGGACGACACTGTCGAGCTCAATAGCCGAGGTCCTGACAGTACGTTTAACTTGGAAGATGCTGTAAACTGGCCCGATCTCTACCCTCGCTTTACGGATTCTGTAATAATCCCAAGTGTGGCATTTCCAGTGTTGGGGTCCCCTGTCCAGGTGTCATGCAAGTTCATTTTTTGTAGCTCTACTCTTAAGCAACTGTCCTTATTGGTCGGGTTGGGATTCAAAGAGGTTACGTTAATGGTGTGACTTGAGATGAGGCGGAGATTCACGATGCCATTCTTCCTGGTCCAGAGGTATCTATTGCCCCTCCCTCTTCTTCGTCCCTGCCCAGCTCTGGTCTTGCCCTATCACTGCATGAAACATCGGTTACCAAAGCGCCAATGTAATATGGGCATAGTCCAAAGGTCTATAAAAGAGAGTGTAGCCGAAGTGAAAGTATTTATCTTAATGTATTTATATCTTAATATCTTAATGTATTTAGCACTTCGGCTACAGCTACACTTTCCCCCATAGACAACAGCGCCACCTGCAGTCGCCTGACGTCAATTGCAGTCTTTGGGCGTGGCCTGAAAGACTACGTCACCAGTGTGCTGACGAATGAAAGAAGCTGGAAAACTGACGTCATCGTTCTCGTCAGCCCACGCAATCATCGGGGAGGAGGTGGGGGAGCAGGGTACCTTGCATCTGCCAGGCTTTATCAATCTGCACTGTACTATAAATATCGACTACTCAAGGGTGTTTACTCTCTTTCCCTTTAGTTATGATGAACTTTCATTAAAAAAATATTCTTTCTCATTTCCTTCATAAGTTCATTTTTGAAAAAGAGTACAGACCTCAGGAGTAGAAACACCAGGGAAGGAGGAAAAACACAAAAATCAGAACCCCCCCCCCGACTTTGAGTTTCAAGATGGCAAAAAAAGTCATTCTTCTCCACCAGCCCCCAAAATTAAAAGGCTGTATTAATATAAAGTATCAAGAGTATCGATCCACTTTCATCATATTAAAGAAAGTAATAAAAGGATCTACACAGACATTTGACTCCTAGAACGAATCATACCTTGAATAATGACAGGTTAGCAGTGCTGCTTTAAAATATTTGGGTATTATACATCTAATCCATCTCAATACTATTAAATAGCACAATCTGAGATAATAATAACAAATACTCTGCAAGCTGCAACAATGGGATTACTTATTATGTATAATGAAACCAAAAACACAGGTAGTGAAAAGAGATTTTCCAGAAAATGTCTAGAAACAGAGTTAAAACCAAAAACTTCTTTAATAAATAGTCACCAAAGTATTTTTGCAGGTCAGAGCCAGCTACTAATCCTGTGATACAACCTATGAACCAACTCTTAATTTTTTTAGAGATTAACTCTGTAAGGGAAAAAGTGCAACAATTCTATGGTAGGTAAAGCAGCTAGTAAAACTATTTTACATATATCATACTTTTATGCGACATTTTATATGGCTTTTTACTACTTTTTACAATCAATAAGTATATACAATATACCACAGTTATTTGAAACTTACTACCTCATTGACAATAATGCCATTATTTCAAAGCAATTAAGATCTTCAAAAGCTAGCAACTAAAATTTCAAGTAGTAAATAGAAGAAAGGGCCAAATATCCTTTAAACTCACTGGGGCACCAAAAGACTTGTGTCCAGTTACTTTGGAAATCAATAGGGGAAAGGAATTCAGACATCTTGACTCTAAGGCTTGTATTTTCCACTCAGGTTGACCCCTCTCCAATTCTGAGCCAATAAACATTTGTCTTAAAGCTCCATTTTCATATCTGCAATTTGTTCAGATTAGATATTTTAGATTAGATTCTTCTGTTGGAGAGAAGAGGAAACCAACGCTCTCAAAATCTTTACGCATGAAGAACTGTGAGTGAGATCAAAGAGTCGAATAAGGCAGTGTGACAATGTATGCAATACTCTTCCAAATCCACTAGACCAGCAGCATATCTGAACTTGGAAACAGCCTGCAGCCAAGGATTTTGTAGATTGTTTTGTTAAGATATACTGCAAGAATTATTAATGGCTAAATATATGACGGCAGATGCAAATCTTGAAAAGTGATCATCTGCATTAAGCCTACTTAGCACTTCTTCTGTTCCAAGAGCTTCACTGCTGCGCTCCAAAATGTATCAGAGCAATAAGACATTCCTATTTTACAGCCAAGGAGACACTAACACATACCATGTGTCCCAGCAAACTCCTGCCATACAAATCCCTTCATGCAACCCTGTGTGCTCTGCGGCCCAAACACTGCTTTTATTCTCAGAGGATTTGGGATGACATAGAAAAAGCTCCATGCCCACACCTACATGCTTCTGCAATGTTTCTCAGGCTGCCTCATTCAGAAAAGACCATCATTCCTCAAAACAACAATTATCAATGGGGAAACATATTTTAGAAATATTTTTGGTTAGAATGATCAAAAAGGCTTCATTTCCCAAGACACCAGAGTAGCAGGAGTCAGGTCAGCCTAGCTGAATGCTTTTAGTTATAGCCCCTTTTAATAAACAAGACCAACACTCCAAGTTTGGGCTTATTGAAAATTACTGAATCATAGGCTAATTGAAAGCTCTGTAAAGCAGGAGATTTCAGAAGAAAAGGGAATTGTCTTCCCTCCTAATACCACCCTTGGATCCAATGTCACCTCTCAATCCAGCTGTAGCATGTTACTCTGAGGAAAAGATTTCATAATAGCCTTTGATCCTGTTGGGAAATAATACTTGCAGAAATTTATGTGTATCATTGATATCTGAATATGTCTGCCGCTGTGCCAGTAAAAGATACACTTGTAAAATTAACATCAGGACTCTGCTTTAACCTTTGTATTACCATGTGAATTCAGAACAAATCAGGCACTGTAAGTCATTGGCCAACACATGGGGATATGAGGATAGCAAATCACCACAAAAACCCAAGTGATGGTAGTGACACTCTAATTTTAGGTCATTCTCTATAGAAAATAATTGGAATTTCCAGCTCCACTCTAAACAGTCTTTTCCAGACACCCCTTTGTGAGCTGTGAGGCACAGGGAGGGAGCACACGGACACACAGCACAGCACACATGCAGATGTTGTGCAGCACCACAGGACTGCAGCAGCTCCACACATGCTGCTCTGCAGCTACAGAAGACACATTCAGGACTTGCCAAGCCAAACTGCTGCAGCCATTATCACTACACTTCAGCTGGCTTATGTTCAAGTTGCCCATCACTCAGGGCCTGCACTTAGTGGTTATTTAGCTCTACAAAACTTAATTGATAGAGGACCAAAGCTTTTCAGGGGGGATTTAATTTCTGTTAACCAAACCTCTGACAACAAAGGAGCAATATGTAGCTGCCTTTGAAATTGAGTCACTTCAGTAGGAGGGCAGGGAGGCTGAAGGGAATATGGAAAGATTTTTCCAACATTAAGTCTTCAAACACATCATCACCCAATTTGTACAAATGCCAGCCACTGTTTATGGCACACTACGTGATGTCTTGTTGTATTGTGCAGCCAATTTGTTGACTGTAATTAGCAATTTGGGAATAGAGTAACAAGAACAGAGAAATAAAAAATTAGAGTGCACAGTGCCAGTTACTATAGTGAGACAGACACACTTTCATTAATATTTTTTCAATGTAGCTGTACATAGGTTGCATCCAGCTGTTTCTTTAAAACCAGACATATGTAGTTCCACAGAACACAACAGTATTGTTTACATTGGAAAAGACCTCTAAGATCATTGAGTCAAACTGTTAACCTAACACTGCCAAGTCCATCACTAAACCATATCCTTAAATGCCCCATCTTACATACCTTCAGGGATGGTGATTCACCCACATCCCTGGGCAACCTCCTTTCAGGGAGTCCTAGAGAGTTTCCCCTCAATCTCCTTTTCTCCAAGGGTAAGCAACCCCAGCTCTCTCAGTCTCTCTTCATAAGACTTGTGCTCCAGACCCTTCCCGAGCTCTCTTGCCCTTCTTTGGACACACCCCAATACCTCAAAGACTTGAGACTGTGATGATTAGGCAATGAAAAGACAAGAGGCACATTTGCCTGGCTTTTATTTTTCTCTGTTGTACCCAAGCTTCTTTCAGGGATATTTAGACATAAAGTTCAAGCAGATGGAATCTTTTCTGGGGTTTGCTACACACTGTTCATAGTCCTTTCCTCCACAAACAGGTCTTTTGTGGCCTTATGCCAAATTTTTCCTATTTGAGAGAGAATAATTTTTGTCACAGCCAGAAAATTAATAGTTCATCACCCCTCTTCATCCATATAGCTGGATGTAGGGACTCACATTGCCTGCAAATGGGCCATTTTGGCTGAAGGGGAAGAAGCAATCAATCTCACATAATATCCTCAGCTGGCCATTGCTTCAATGAATGAACTTTCAGCTGGCAGCTATGACTCCCCTGAGGCTTCCCCAAAGCCCTGCCTGCCTGAGCTCAGGCAGCATTTGACTAAGCAGGAGCAGCAGCCAGCTCCATGATCTTTCATGGTTCCATGGAGGTTCCTGTTTCTTTCTGAGTCCCAGGTGCAAGACCTGGGTACCACTTCTCTTTTGAGCTGTGACTAGAGAGCCATTGAAGAAAAGCAGGCTCCTCCCCCTTTACGTATCACAGGTAGCACATGCCTCATACAGGACAACGCAAAAGCAAGTCTTAGACTTGCTTCAAGTGTTTTTTGAAGAGCATTTTGCAACCTCTGTTCCCTTTGCAGATGAAGGGGGTATGGGATGGTAAGCACAGAAGTATGAAGCAATGCACCTAAAAAAGATGGGTGAAGACTTTGGTATGAATGTCCACCCCAAAAGAATTTCTGACCAACTTAACCACAGTCAATACTGACATTTAGACCTTCCCCAATGTCCTGCAACATTTCCTCTTCACTGTCTTCGTTGTCTAATGCCAAAATATTCTGTCAGATGCAAAAATATAAAATAAACAACACTCCCTGCTTCCACCACTGCCTTTTCTCTACTCTTTAAACTCACATTTTTTGTTGTTGTTAAGGACAGCTGCTATCACAGCTTTTGTTGCTGTCTGAATGAAGAGAACTTGAAGTGGCACAGGTGGCTGTAAGACACCCATTGGTGCTGAAGCAATTTTTCATAATTTCTTTCTCCACAAAAGCAAATATATCTTAAACAGCTGCCTTTTACAGAAAAGGAGAGTGAGCCAAAACCTTGCAATGGCTTTGGTAAGAACTGCCATTAAAATGTCACAGATAGAGGCTAGAGTGCTTACATGGCATTGATGAGCATATTAAAAAACACAAAGAATGCACACATAATAAGAAGTTCAATCATACTTTTTATAGGAATATTTCAAATTTGTATTTTGAAAATATTGTAGTGATCTTCCTACTGAAAGATTTGTTGAGGTTGGAAAACACCTCTAAGGTCATTGAGTCCAACCATTACATCAAAACATTAAAATTTGCATGATCACAGTAGGATTAGATACAGAACACTCACAAACCTTGAGCAATTAAAGAGGCCATATCATTACTGTGTGCAGAGCTTTTCTCTCTTCTCCTAAACTTCCCCTTCAATCTCTCCTCATAACTCTTGTTAGCACAGCAGCCGCGCTGGCAAGCAACAGAATTTCAGCCAGGGGCAGGCTAGCACATCCACTGGTAGCTGCAACCCTTGGGCAAGCTTACAAATTTTTGGCACATCTGGCAGGCTGTCCAGCAGGTGACTGGCAGTGGCTGATGTACAGCAAGTAGGCAGTGATCAGATGGGTCTGTCTGAACAGGTAGTGTGCCCATTTTAGCTGTCAAACCTACACTTCAGTCCAACATGTGCAACACCCCTTGTTGAGGCTGCCAGCCAGCCAGGTTACCAACACAGCAGGAGCTGTGGTCTTGAGCTGGGTAGAAGAGAGGAGGCATGAAGCAGTACTGAAATATCAACACAGGTAAGATTAATAGATGCAACCCCAACAAGCATGTGCTCATTGTGCACCCTATTCTGAAAGATTTAGGGCAAACCACAAAAGCCGTAAATTTTCACTGTTTGTCAGTATCACCACAAGCTATTGTAATATATTAGAGCTATTGCAAAAGAGGGGAATGTAACAAGCATCCATTCCCCGAAGGAGTAAACAGAGTGAGTGCCACAAACAATCATCTGAATCTTGAGAAAATTTTGCATGTCTCTATGTGCCTGTTCTAAAAGCTCTGGTACTATGTAAAAACCTTTGCTTTTTTTGAGAGATGCCAAAGAAAATGGATTCCTTGTGCAAACAAGATCTAGAAGTTTTACTCAAGGGGTGAAGAAACACGTTTTGAAATATTTGTGTTACCCTCTGCACTTCTTGGGATTCCCTTGAACTCCTTCCTGACTCATGTTGATGCTTCTGCCCAGACCTATTTTCAGCCCTCACAGCAGGACTAACATGGTCTAAGTAATGGGCAGGTGTCGTGGTAAAAGTCTAATACAGATTAAAAGTGTAAGAGTTTACAGGTGAAGTGTTAGAATGGTGAGAAAAGAGGGTTGGTTCACCTGTGCTCAATTTCTTCCTCCATTCCCTCCCTCTCTTTGTTCTAATTCTTTTGCAGTCCAGCTCAGGAAGGGGTGCCCAAAAATCCCTAGTCCTCCCTCAAAACAAAATGCCTGTTTGAAGTCTTACTTCTGTGCATTACACCCACTATGCCAAATTCACATCAACACTTTAGCCAACTAACACCCCAAGCCCAGCAAACCCTACTATAATTAAATGCCGCCTCCCACCTTGGCTTCAACAGATGATTCTTCTGTGTCTGCCAATTCTTCTAGCTCTTATTTGCATTTACTGATACTCTCCTTACCTATCAAAAATCAAAGAAAATTAAAAAATGCAGATTATCTGATTATAAAACTTTTCTTCACTTTAGGAGAACTTAAATCTTTTCACCTAACACTTAAGGTGTTGGGCAATTGTCAGCAGCTTGCTGGTGACACTTGGTGCGCTGTCAGGAGAGTTAACTGCGGGTGGCCAAGGACACTGGCCACCCACAGCCCACATCAGACTGCCTAACTCCCCTACTGGAGCAGAATGCCCCCCACTGCCAGGATGTTGGTATGTGATCTTGAGAAATGCAGGACAAAAAATCTACTGCAGGTAGCAAAGAACAAAAGAGATTTTATGTAAGTGTAGTCCAAGCTGAAAGGATAAAATGCCACCAAAAATTTGTTCCTCACTCTTTTGAGAGAAAGGTGGATTGAGTGCACTTGGTACAGCACTGAATCTGCCAACTAACATGTTCAAAATATTATGCAGGCTTATGTATTTCAGAAGGTTACACAGAATTAGTGTCTTTGACAAGCTCATTACACATGCATTCGCTATGAATACTTGCAGGAAGACAACTATCATGGGAAACAACGTGCACATCTATTTGGTTAAACAAGAGGTCAGAGAGGAGTATCACAGAGACAGATAGGTTAATGATTGCCTCAGTTCATTAAATGTCATTTCCATGCTTTCTGTCAAAGTTCAGCCTGACAGTTCAGAATAGTATCAGGACCATTATTATTTCATTGTATTTGATAGAAAGTGATTTGTAGTAGCAGCTTTCAAAATTAATTTCTAAATTGTCAGCTGACTCACTTGTATAGTTTGTCAGGCACTTGTGGTTTCAATAGTCATGGATGGATAAAGCAAAGGTACACTGGCTGGACTTTAAACATAAAAACGGGGATTCTTGCTTATATTTGCAGACCCAAGGAAGGTTAATGAGTCATAAATATACAGTATGTAAAACAACAAATGTTCTGTGTGGCAGACGGCCCTCTGCCCCAGATACCAAAAGACACAAAACAGATAATATTAAAGGGGTTTATTCCTAACACATACCTTAGGGTTAAGAAACACAACCACAAAATTGCATACACCCTTATCTTGCATATTTGATTTAGCCCTAGAATGCTTTTGCAGACTAATTTGGTATCAGATAAAGGGAAAGATGAAGGATTAACTAAAATTTTACAAGAGGAGTATAATAGACAACATTAAGTAGTCTATTTTTTTTGTTCCACTTACTGCATTTTCATTGCAATGAGAATTTAAGACTCTGCTAGTTTACGGAACTTATATATAGATAAAAAGGAGATACTGAATTTGGAGTAAGGATGATTGGTCTACTGAAAAAAAATTTCAAAGCATTTGTTCTGAGAATCCATCTTACAACAGGTAAATCTCTGTTATGTAGGAGAGGAGACATTTGGAAATAAACCTGCAAGATTTCTGTAGAATAGAAATCATATCCTTACAGTCCTATAGATTAGAAGATATTTCTAGTACCAAAGTTGTTAATGTCTTGTTATTCCCAAAGCTTGGCTGTTTGAAATAGATGGGTCAATTTTATTTTGGAAATAGCTGGTTTCTAGAACACTCAGGATTATGTCCAAAATAACAGATACATTTCTTCATTAGAAAGTACTGTAAAATCTCAGAATGAAAAAGTATTCCAATTAAAAAAACTACATTTAGGCTTATCCTCTTTATTCTAGATCACCATCTTTGTTAGCATCAACACTATTTCATATTTATCTTGTTGTCATTATGATCAGAACTTCATTCCTGAAACTGCATATATTCCTCTGCCTCAGTGGTTGAGAAGACACTGCCATAGGTGTAAAATTCATTAAAAAACTTTAACTGGAGCCTTTGATAAGTAATAATGCACAAAAAGCTCTTGCAGAAGAATGGAAAAGTGACCGCCAAATCACAAATTCCAAAAGCTGCCAGTAATGCAAGTCCCAGAGAGGGACATGCTCAAGAAAACATGTTGAAACCTATGTTAGGTGACAGGAACTCTTTAGAAAGGCACTTAGACCTGCAGTGGAGGTACAAGGCTATTAGCACTCTGCAGCAGTATCAGTAACCCAGAAAGAAGAGTGGTGGCTATCCTCAGTTTTCAGTACAAGAAGGTCTAATGAATTTTTTATCACTTATCACAGCAGACCCATTTACTAATCTTCACTAACAGTAACACTGGTTTTTATTTTAGGAATAAGATAGACAAAACGCACACTGATGTTTGATGCTGGCTTTTCTGTTTCAAACCAAGTTGCTTTTGTACCAAAGTGATGTTGCTTGTCCTCTCTTGGTCTCAGGTGCACCACTTCTCCTCCACTGTCATTTCAGACTTGCTCCCTTTCTTTTTACTGCCATTAGACCCGAGTTCCCCTGAGAACTGCATTACCAACTCAGCCCAACACAGACAGAGCTGCTGCCTGTGTACCAGGGCTCTTTACTGTGAGAAGCCAACTAGCCAGGGCCTGCAGAATCGGTGGCATCTCTGACTTCAGGAAAACTCACCTACTATGCACCATTGATGCACAGCCCCTGGAAACCCAGGATCATGGATGCTCAGGCACCCTCAATGTTTCTGATGGATCAGCTGTCCCAAACCAGGGCAAAACACAAGCAGGTGCACCAGGGAAAAAAACAAAAGAACTCCAGCAGATACTTTCTGTCCCTTAACACTCCCCAGACCTGGAATACCATGCAGTTACACAGGTTCTTCCTTTTTACTTTGCTCCTGCTGTCCATTGAGAGGGCGTAACTTAAGCATGAGTGCATTATTTCAGATATAAAATCTGGAGGCTCACCTTGGCCAGCAAGCTTTCAGCTGTAGTACTTTAACATTGGTATTTTTGACCTTTCTACAGAAACAAAAAATATGAATGCACACACAGAGCAGAGAGCTAAATTTTGCACTACAGGACTTCAGGCAGAAGCTGAATTCTCCAGGAACCAGTTTCCATAAAGTCATGAGAATGGAGAGATACCAGGTTACAAATGCTGATGCACTGAGCACTGTGGAGCACAGCATAGGTACACGGCCTAATTTCTAGGTAAATCATCCGATAAATCACCTGTATGCTTTTCTTCCAGCCTCCAAAACATAGAGTCCTTCAGCAACATCAACACAAGCAATCCCAAACAGCCTGGTTATTTAGGACTTACATTTAAATCCTACAGAAATACTTAATGGACAGAGATGTTAAAACGAAATAAAGTATTTGAGTTTAAATTAGTGACCTCAAACAATGATGCGCAAAAGGGGAAATCCCATCTCAGTTTCTTGACCTGTGTGTTAACAGGCACAAGTACATTCTCCCTCGTGCTGCTTATTTATAAGTGTGTGCTGATGGAGCTGAAAGGGGCACAGACCCATTGCTCACATCCATGTATCTGCACCAAACAGAACAACACATCACCGACTGCAGCAGCACTGAAGGTCATTATGACACAGGGAGAAGGAAATCCACGCTCCTTCCATCTACTACTCCTTCCTCTAACTATTACCCAGGGATCTGGCACTCGCCAAAAAAACATGTCCCAGCAGATGCTAACAAAGGGATTAATCAGAGAAGTTTGTACCAGTATGTGACCCTCTGGCTCATACACATTATGTTGTCTCTACAGAAGACTGGTCAAGTCATTCACCAGCTCTGTATTACTGCTGCTGGAACAGGGGAAGGGATGGGCAGACAAGCAAATCCACTACAAATGTGTTAGGCAGAATTTTTATCAAATGACTCAGAGTAACAAGTGAATAACAGGGATTATGAAAGTAAAGACACTGTTGCATGAGGCCATTCAAATGACTTGTGCTTCCCAATGATTCAAGAAGTAAATGAACTGAGGACTACTGACAGTGTACCATTCCTATTTTGCTGTCTGCAGTACAATTTAGAGGAAGACTCCAGAGACAGGCTGAGCCAGAGATAAAAAGTGACATGAGGCAGCTGGTAAAGAATGAGAAACAGACTTACCTGACTTTTTTTGCACTTGTTCACCCCCAGAGAAATGGAAGCAAACTGATTGCTAAAGGCTTATCAAATGGGGCTTATTCTTCCAGTGGTACTGCTTATTCCCCTGGAGAAGCTGAGAAGTTTGCTGCATGACTAAGGCTGTCTGGAATCCTAGCTCCTCATAGCCTCACATTAATCACTTGACACTAAGGAGCATCCTTCTCCACTGGCCAGATATGGGCTGGCCTGAATGTCAACTGAAACCCTGTCAGGACTTTTCAGAGACCCCCAAGGTAACTACACAAGCTTGATTTGCTGTTATTTCTTCCAATACTCCAGCAATTAAATGGGATGAAGTCCTAGGCTCCTTCACCAGGATTTAGGGCTAACATGTCAGAACATCATTCAGTTTGTATACCAAGAGAACACCAGTGTTGACAAAACCCAAGGCTTTTGCAGCACTTTTTGATCTGCAGATCCAGAAGCTTTCTGCGTGAATGTCCAAGTCCTACCTCCATTTCACAGATGGAATAAAAGTGCTAAGCAAAGGGGGGAGTGGTTCAGTAGTAGTTAAAATCTCTTTTGCATGGGGCACACAAGTGAAATGGTCACTCACTGATCGTATCAATGGAGTAAATCACCACAAACCCCCAGGATTTCAATACACGTCTGCTGTCAGTCCACTTGATTTGCATTTCTCATATGTGACAAAACCAAGTCCCTTCAACTTCAAAATATTTTATAGTCAAGTGACAAATATGTTAATTAGCAAGAGACAGTGAACAAATGATAAATAGTTCAGATTAAAATATGATCCAGTGAGCAAAGGGGCAATGATATCTTGATATGAATGATATCCATCTTCCAGCATGGAATAGATCAGTCCCTGTGAAGCAGCAGCAATGCATGTCACTGGCATACATAAAACCTGTGTCCCCTGCTTTGCCTCTGGGTAAAAACCTCTTCAGGAATGGATGGTGCTACTTTCACTGACCTAGGTTCTCCATCAGAAGTCAGGAAGTAAGGGAAGATTTTAAACGCACGCATTCTCCCAGCTTATTTTGCACAAACTTCATGGGACAACCCCAGGAAGAACCATGCCTTGAATGCAAGAATTCCACTGACCTGTATATTACACTGATAAAATACTGGTAAATTTAGTATTTTCTAGTATGAGCCAACACTAAATGAATGCCTTAATCTTTTCCCCAAAAAAGTAACTTCTTTGATAAAGTTCATGAGCACTTTCGGCCACTAGGGATCTTTTGGTCATTGCTAAAAGCCTGCTTTATTAACTCTATTTTGTCTAGCCAACCTCCTGTAACTTAGACATTCTTAATCTCTTCATTGTACTCCAGGTAACAGAAAGGAAACCTAAGATCCAACAGACTATTTACCAAAATGTTGTTGTCATCTGGCATAATGGTTTTTGACAGAGACTGATTTTCATAAAATGTATGTAATTAATTTATTTAACAAGTCTAAAGAGAGGACTTATGAGTTTTCTAAGCAGCTCTTCCCCAAAAGAGGTGTTACTTCTCCTTTCATCAAGAATTATGACAGCCACAGTAGAGCCAAAGCTATAGCAGCAGCTAGAGTGATACAGAAAAAGCAACAAGTATGCCAAGCTTGTTAGAAGCATTACAGTTAGAAAGTTAAAAATAACTCTTTCTCTGCCCTAATGACAGAATCATGTTTGCTTACAAGTTGCAAATCTTAGTGTCCATCCCTGATGTGATATTAAAACCAGCAATACTCCTCCCTTCAAAAAAAAAAAAATCAACAGGCTTACAAACTGACTCAACACATGGAATTTCTAGACTCAGCCCTTTCTTTTAACTGGGGCTTATTAAAACAACAACATCCTTCCTTCTTACCCCCTCTTATTAATTACATAAAAGGTTATGAAATACTGTGCTACAGAGGCCACATAAATACCTGAAATAGAATCTTTGTTCATTCCCACTTCTCTTTAAATCTTCTTACTGAGATTTCCTTTTGTATCTAATATGATTAGTAGCTAGAAAATCTCAGCCTCAGCTTTCTCCCTGAACCCACTTGTTTGCTACAGAATTTGCCTGAGCTCTGCCTTACTGCTCCCATAATGCTTCCAGTCTGGTCAAGTTAGTAAGCTACTGAAACTCTGTGGATCAAGTAGGATCATTATGCAAACAGAGCAGAAAAACACCAGTTCCCAGGCATGTTTTAAAGCCAATGAATGTGCTATAGGCTTCCCACACTGAATGTGCTCAGGAGTTACAAATGTGCCTCCTGAACTCAGAAACTCCACACGGCAGGTCAGGATTTCTCCTGAATTATCTGCACTCTGCGTAGCAGCACTGCCAAACCCCTCAAGGATCTGTTCAAGGGCACTTCAAAACTTCATGAAACTTGAGTGAGTTTGAAGCAAGGTTTCTGATGTGAAAGGGCAGAACTAGCTCTAAGCTGTGTTTGCTTCACTTCATGTTTCCTTCATCCCTCAATTGCCTTTGTGTCTCTTTAGAAAGATTTATTCTTGAGCATATTTAAAGGGTATTAACCTATGCTTCCAGAAAGCAAATGTACTCATAAATTGTTTCATAGAAAAAAAAATCACTTTTGTCCGTTACCAACTCTTCCCTCTCTGATTTATGCTGTAGAGTTTACTGGCCTGTGCAAGCATCCAGCAAAATTGGAAACTTGATAAAGGGATTTTTAAAATCACTTCCTCTAACAAAGTGTTTAAAAAAAATCCCACCAAAACACCAAAGCCCCAACTTTCTACTCCTGAGCTATCACCAGGGGAGAGCACTGAAATCATACCATGGCGACAGACTACTGCAGAAAATCATAGAAGAATACCAACAAACGTCATGGACTCTTCCCTTATTAGAACTGTGGTTTTGGTTCTTAAACTCAAGAAAAGACTGTGAATCCATAAACGACATCCTGGAGCCCTTTAGATCACACTTACTCCTCTCTCTCCATATGATGAGCACATATTCAGAATTGAAATGCCTACAGACATTCATAATGTGAAAATCTATAGAAAAGTATATGGTGATAAGGGGAATGTAGAAACAGCCTTCAAATAACTTCTTTTAAATTAAATTCTACTTTTTATTTGAAATTATTAAGTTACCTCATTCCCAGACTTCTGAAACGGTCATCTTATATTTCAACTCAACTAGAAAAGGTTTTATAGGTAATATTTTTTAAAATGAAAAAAAATCAGCTCTTGAAAAAGAATAATTTGTCATTACTGTCCAGTGGTTTGGGGTTTCTTCATTTGTTCCAGATTTTTCATTCTGAACTTTTCCACTCCTACCATTTCTTCTGATGCCCTACTTTCACCATGTTATTCCCATACTGTCAGAAAAGTAAGGAAGGGAAGATTTAAAATAAAGTTTTTCACGAGGGGCAATGCCTTTCTAAATCTCCTTGTGTTCTGACAGTTCTCTTTGTTGTCCAGTTTACTACAGTTAGGTTATAACTTTTAAAACACAACTGTGATTTCTTCTTCATAAAATGTATATAACTGCTCAGTTATTTCCATAAATGTGTTTTAGAGGTAAATGAAGTAGCAACATAATTTCCTAGTATAGCCTCCCATGTTGCTTTCAACTTTGTAGTTCAAGAAATGCATTTAGCCTTTCAAAATTTCATATATTTATTTATTTATTTATTCATTTTTAACTTTGAGCAGAAGATAAATAAACTATATGTTATGATCAAATAGCATCACAAAAAATTCCTTGTGTTCCTTTTAGGGAAAAAAAGGCCTTCCCAGCAGTCACTGACTGTTCACACTTTCAGCATTTGGCTGTCAGAGACAATCCAGCCTGGCTTCATAGCAGGCCAGTAGATGTTAATTGCTGTAGCCTTCCCTTTAAAATCCAAACCCTACTTGTAAGTTCTATTTAAGACTTATTATTTTAACCTTTTTTTAAGACCAAGTAGAATCATATACTTTCTTCTACTTTTTGTACGGAAAGTTTGGTGATTTTGCATTACCCTGTAGAGACGCTACAAATACAACTTTAGGAGGACCCAAACACAACTGTTCCGTAGAGTCAACTGGTTTTCTAGTTCACTTTGCTTCCATTAAGAGATCAGACCACTTTTCAAATACCACAGTAGCCTGTACAAACACAATTAGGATTACTTTAAGCAAGTGACCTTATTACAAACTAGATAAGACCCTAAAGATGGACAGCAGCAGCTCATGGATTAACCATTTAGGAGGCAACTGGAGACTTTTTGTCTCCCCCAGGGTAACTCAGTGACAGCAGCACTGAGAAACACAGATCTCTTGTCCTGTCATACAACCTGAGCAGCTCCTTTCAAGTGTTGGCCAGTGCAGACCATATTCTTCAGTGTGACTGATCACAAACGAACAAATGGGGCAGTGTGATGGGAGATGAGCTTTATGGCTGTCAAAGGAAAGATGACACACTGAAAGACATAATTTTAAATTGCTCATACAGATCACCAAGCTGTGAATTAAATGTGTCCAAATTACGCCCCCTTTTACCCCCGCCAAAAAAAAGAAACAAGCAAACCAAGAAAAAAAAAGCCCAAACCCAACAAAAATGTATTTTAATGAATAAAGCATGCATGACATGCAGACAAGTAAGACCTTCATACACACACAATATAGATCAGAAATATATTTAGAAAACAAAGATTATTATTTAGAAAACAAAGACCCTTATCTGGGTCTCCTAAGCAATCTAAGTTGCAACAGCCCTATAGGAAGAGGCAGTGAGAAGTGGACCAGCTCTTGCCTTGAACTGAGGCATAATGAGACTTACTAAAAAGGAGAGTTACACATGATAGAAGAAGGGGGTTGAAAAAAACTACAGACAAATCCACTAAGATTATCTGTGAAACAGATCTTTAAAAAAAAACATGTGTCAGACTGAAGATTTTTTTGATGAAAATCACAATTAGCATATGGAATAATTTTTTTTTGCCACAAAGCATAAGCTGCAGCTAGAAGTTCATAAAAGGAGCTGCACAGATAATGCTTGCATGACAGACCTGGACTTCAAGTAGCCCATGGTCTAGAACCTATGGTGTTTCACAACCAGCTTGTAACACCAGCAAGGAAGGAGCAAGGTGCCATGTAAAAAGGCAAAAACCACTTGTCAAGACATGGCCTGATGCCTTTTACATCTCAAGCATAGAAAGGAAATGGGAAATTTTTAGATTAGGCTATAAAACATAAAAATGCTGATCCACTGCAGAGGCCAGTTTGTTCCCAATAGCATGCACCTGCCCCAGGGCAGGGTATGATCGGAGAACCACAGCCAAGAATTAAGCTGCTGGATTCAGTCTGCTTAAAAAAAAAGATTTTTTTTTTTTACTTTTCTGCAGAGTTGGCACATTGACCAAATCTGAGCACGGTAATAATATCAGCTATCTATGTCTCAAGGGGAAACTGCATTTAGTAAAGTTGTAGACAATTAAAAAATTACAGATTCAAGGCTGTTATAACTTTTCTGAGAGACTAACAATTTATTAGGAGCATATTTAATATTTTGTAGGCCAAAGAGGAGGCTGGAGAATTCAGTAATTGTAATTAGATCTATGTAGCTGCACTCATTAAAAGGATAAATCTAATAAAACTGAGTTAAGGGTTTTGTAGTTTTTTTGTTCTTGTTAAAACAATTCTTACAACTTTAAAGGCAAAATTTCTGTGTTAATAAACTGGGGGTTGGGGAAAGGGGGTAAAAACACAGGCTGCATTTAAAGTAGGATGAAGCAGTAATATTTGACACTTTGGACATTACCCACAAGATTGTCAGCAGGAATGAGCTAGGGTCAATATAATGAAGCAATTTGATGAAGCTTGTGTCCTGAAAGCAGATTGAATTACATGTTCCAGCAACTGGCAAAAAAAGGCAGAATTACTTCTAATTCTGAATAATGATTTCCTCCAGGGAAGCCCAACTTACGTTACAGTGGCGGACAATACTATTACTCACTTTTATAAAAGGGAAAACCAGGACACAGGGGGCTAAAGGGGATGTAAGCAAGATCTTACAGTCACAAAATTAACAGACACTGTTTAGCAGCCCATTATCAGCTCAATAAAGTTCCTTCTTAATACTTTTTATGTCTTATTTTAACTGTGATAATAATCTAGCTAAGTCCTTTAATTAAAAACCTAAATTGAACAGGCACAAATTTTTATAATTGTTAAGACAGATAATTTTTCCTTGGAACAGAACTGCTACTGCTTAACATACATTTTGTGGTAAAAGAACATTGGAAAAATTCAAGATTGATCATAATTAATACAGCAGTTTACACAGATATTCTTTAACTCTGCCTTAGTAAATCAATGCATTTTCCTTTTTTGCTGTAAGGGATCCTTATTTTTCTTAATACTCGAACACTGACAACATGCAATTATCTGGTACTTGTTTCCTGCTCAGGAGCCTTGTATAGCAACAGAGACTTCTGAGCTATGCTTGTGATAAAAATCATTAATTCTTACAGAACACATTATTTCAGAGTCCAAAGGAAATTAGCAGCTCATTGTTATTTCCTGCTCACCTCAAAAATGCCTGGAAAAAATGAACAACCAAAATCACAATCCTTCAATTTACCAAAAGAAAGCTCTTCAGAGGGATCGGAGTGACTAGAAACACAGTGTCTAAAAATATTCAGCCTAGTTATTCTGTCAAAGTGAGGGAAATATCAGCTGGGTCAGTAAGACTACAAAATTATTATCCATTATCATGTGATTATTTAATGTATTTTTACCTTTTCATCTACCTGTTTCATCCCTGTGTTGCAGGTGGAATACAGCCCTCAACAGGAACTTTATGGTGCCAATAGCAAACACCTGCACTTCTGAACGTGGTGGTGGCCTTGCCACGGACCGTAAGGCTGTAAAACGAGGCTGTTAATGCCTGATACAATGAGCATTTCCATGGGCTGTCATCAACGGGCTGTCATCAGCCTCATCCTAAGAGCAGCTAACAAAATTACTGTAATGCTTCTGTTTGTTTATGATTAGCTCCTCTAAGGGTGACACAGTCTAGCAATACATCAAGGCATATGGAAATGGGTTTGTGACTAATCAGTAAGTTATAATACACCTCAGCTCTGTGCACGAGAGACCTTTGTGCTCTGCTTCATTCATAAAGTTAACTAGAGCAATGTAACAAAACTAATTGCATTCTTGGCATCATTCTTCAGTGAGTGGTGGGAAAGTGCTTATTCTCTATTTCTTTAAATTCATTATCCAGCTCTTATAAAAGAAATCAACTGACAGGTTTTTGTCTTGTCAACTACTGGTAAATGGCTATAATATTTGACATAAGATTTCACATCTAGCCAGCTGGATGAGTTTTCTCCTGTATATACACCATCAGAATATTTGCTTTTCCATGTCTTTTTCTCATTTATATTTTATATATGTATGTGCGTATATAAGTTAAGTCATAAAAGTAGGCATGACTTGTATTTCCCTCTAAGACCATACATCAAATAGTCTGCTGTTTGTATGAATCAACAGTAAGCATCTTCTACCATACATCCATAAATATTCTTGTATCTTTTAACTTCTTTGCATATAGTGAAATATATTTTAACAATTGGAGACACACTGGAGAACCTCACTAGAAGCAGAAAAGAAAATGTACCGTAAGTTTGCCATTGTATAAAGATTATATAAACAGTTTACAAATGTATATGATGAGATGTGGCCCTCTATGACTGTAGCTGTTGAGCCTTTTGGTTGTTCAGTGCTTTCCTGAATGGGAAAGCATAAGAAAATCCCAAAAATATTTCAGGTATTTCTTTCCAGATTATGTTCAAACATCACTTTCAGATCAATATATTTTAACAAAGCACCTGTGTCATTTGCTATTTTACCAGTATTCAAAGATTCTGTTGGTGATATTGGTATATTCATATTGGTAATTACCAATATTCATATTGGTAATGTTCTCTGCTATACAAGTTTAGGATGGGGTAACTTTGTGTCGATTTTATGATTCCCAAGCAGATTTTCTTTCTTTAGATTAAAATTATTTTTTTTGTAAATTCATGCATAAGCCACAAACCCACCTTTAGTTTTTTAATTCCCCAAGAATTATGATGATCACTGGACAACAGAGGTTGCTAGTGGGGAACGGATACCAAATCACTTGTGAGAGCAACCAGTTACATAATCACAATTTTTACTTTCTTTCTATTGAAGCCAGGGCAGGAGCAGGGCCAGAACTCCAGTTCCACTGCATAGGGAAATGTGAGCATTTGGAACTGAAGACCCTGTAGTCTTTCTCTCTCCTCACTGGCCGCCTTCAGAAGTTATAGCCAGAAGCCTGCCATGACCTTTAAGGCTTCCTAAGAGTGAAGGTTCAGCAAGGAAAGCTTTATATGGAAAACAGAGGCCAGGTCCAACCACCCATCTAAAGATGGTGGAGAATGGCCCAGCAGGAGAAACCTGAGTGACCTGGCTACTGACCATGGGGCTGCTACACTTTCCACGTGGCTGAATGCCAAGGACAGGCTGCATAAAGTCACTCCGTGAGAGGGGAAGAGAGGAGCAGGCGGAAAGAAGTGCTTAGCATATGTCAGAGCTCAGCTCCAAACACACCTGCCAACACCCTGCACCACTGCAGACATTTCCCAGGCACTTCCAGGGTAAATCCATGCTTGTAATACACCAGGAATTAAATCTGGCGCCTTTGTTTTTCCTACCACGCGGGTTCATCTTTGCTTCCTCCCCACAGCACTGTGCAAGCCCTTTTGTTCTGTACTGCATTTAACATTCCCCTGACAACTCAGACATTAAGAAAGTATGTCAATGCATGCAACTAAAATCACCTCAAATCTGGTGCACGTGTTACCCTGCACCTGCACAACTGCTTGTAAAGGTTCAACAAAGACAATATTTCTAGTGGAACTTGCTGCCACATCCTTGTGTTTAGTTTCTCGCTTGACAGAGACCAAACATCCAACCACATACAGTGCATAGCCATGGAAGTAGATCAATACCCTGGTGGGTGTGCTAAGTATTATTTTACTAAAAACTTGGGGAGGAGGGTGAGGCAGGAGTTCCTGACTGGCAGGTTGTTCCAAACTCCCATACCTTGCCTGTGCCTCCCACCCAGCAGCCAAAAATTCATATGGACAAACAAGTGGACCTCACATTCTTTCAAAGAAGTCCCCCTGCTGCTAACCTGGGCATATAAAGGTACAGCTGGTTTCTTGGTCTCTCCCTCAGCCTTCCCCTTCTACTGCACACTCTAGCAGCTCATGTGTATTTTTCCATTACAAGGGCTTTCCTTTTTAATTGCAGAAGCATTGGCAGGGATGGCAGAAATTTCTCATTAGCCTTCCAGCAAACGACAGAGTCAGAAGAGAGCTGTTCTTCCAGACTGGATATCAAGGGAGGAAACTCCAGGGAAGTTTTTATTATTATAAAAACTGGGATCCCCAGGCTAGAGTCTCTTTAATATATTTTCCTACTGGCAGCCAGAGCTACAGTGTCTGTTGCTTCCAGAATTATGAATAACTATCAGTTATTCACAGCCCTACTTTCTACAATCTGTACAAAGATCATCTCCATAGCACAGGCAGCAGAGATGGGAACAACTCAACAGCAACAAGCCCAAGGTACAGTGTCTAATGGCCTGCCCTCTGTTTAAATTGATTATAATTTCAAGAGAGATATTACATCCTTTAAGGCTGTGTTTATAGAAGAACAGGAATTTATTTCACAGTTAACCAAAACAATCAGTTACTTGAACACGCCTAACTACTTTTTTTTTGTCCATCCTACAATAAAAATAAACATGCAAAATTTTGAAGCTGTTGCAGCTGGCAAGACAGAGCACAGAAGAGAGGATTATCCTCCCATTACCTATGCTTAAGTATAGGCAGTGTAATAATGCTTCAGCTTCTGCTCACTTCAGAAGTGGTGGTTCCCCCTTCATTAGTGGGATAACACACCCCTTCTCCAGAGTCACAACACAGATGCTGTGATGCATCTGGCAAGACTTCACGCTGATGCTTGTAAAACCTGTGTTGTTACTGCAGCAGGAGAAAACAGTGTTTAATGTTAATGCTGCTTCCTAGAATACACTTAAAATGCATTAAGAGAGAACATATGCAGGAACACTACAGAATGTTTGTCAAAACACTGTCAATACAAAAAAATAGATGCAATGCTGAAGGAAGCCTGTCCTACGTCAGTTACAGAGAACACTGTGGATCATCAAAACATCATTAAACCAATAAGTAGTTTACTTTGCATCTGTATGTCCAAGGAAACTCCTGCCATGGTTGTGCCCACTTCGTTAGGCAGTCACACAGCACTGCATTGCTCGGGATTTTATCAGTGCCAATAAACACTGACTAAACATTTATACTTACAAATTTAAGAAGTAAAATTATTTTATTTATGTAAGCCTCTCTATTGCCAGATTTGATTTTTAAAGTCTGCATTTGGGGAATAAGCTATTTCAAAACATTATTTACGGTCATTATGAATGTAAAGACAAATCAAAGCATCTTCAAGAAAATCAACACTCCCCCTACATAGTCCAGATAAATATTGTGCAGAGATACATTTGTCACAAGTTCAGAAAACCAAAACTTAAAATGTTTGTCATGTTCACTGCATTCAATACTGCAAGGTACTCCCCATCCTATGATTAAATCACACACTAATGTTACGAACTGAAAGAACTGCATTGCAAGGACAGTGATGCACAACACAAGGAATGAAGTCATCTCACTGTACTATCATGCATGACAAAGATATGGGTATTATCATTAGAAATGGTAAAAAATAAAGCAATAAGCAGATTTACCTGAAGTAGTAACTGTGTTCTATTCCTGCTTTGTTTCATATTCCTTCCCAGATAAAAACCCCCAAAGTATATTCCCCACTTTGCACTAATATTTTATTCACAGCATATGTACTCCTCATTATTAAGTGAAGAACTGTAAGGTTTTCAAAAGGAAGGCAGAGGGTGGGGGGAACAGAAATGCCCCCATTCCCAGCTCTACCAGCTGAACTCTTATGCTGCAGGTGGACAGAAGGATTCTGCTGGAGGGAAGTCGCAGTGTGTGCAGCTCCTCTCAGCAGCGCTCCTCTCCCCAGCACACGCAGCTCGCGCGCAGCGGAGCAGCCTGCAGTGGAATAACAAGAGAATTTCTCAAGTGCCAGTACAAGCGAAGGAGGGGGTGTCAGGGAAAGCAAGGGAAGAAAAGGCTCGAGAAGCTGCTTCTCTCTTCAGCTAAGGCGTGCTGTATGTCCCTCTTTCATGGGGGTCCCACACAAGGATAGGCACAGAAAAGATTTTAAGGCTCTGAGATACTGTTTAAGGTTTAACACAGGGAGTTGGTTGAAATAACCAACGTTAGAGAATGCAAAATATTACATTTCCCATAGCAGTATCAACACCTCCCTTTTACAGCTCCTGTAACGTGATGTACATTTTGAGACAAACAGCAATATGGTGTGAGATAACATTTTTGGCCTGAAATCTAATTGCAAAATCAGTCTTGCTACTACCCCTCCTCAAGATTCATTTGACACACTAAATTTTGCTAGAATTTACAGATATCATTTCCCCCAATGTATTCTTTAGTATTTTCTCCCCTCTGATGATGAACAAACAACTAAGACATTAACTCTTGCAGGTGCTTAGACAGTCTTGTTTACAGCCCCTTACTGAACAGTAATTTAAGTGAGCACAGAGATGAAAAATTACTCTGCATGTACAAATAGCCAGAAATCTACACAGCACATGTGCCAGACTTTTATCAGATATGTGCAAGGCTCATCCAGCCATCACGTAAGTGGAGTGTAAAAGACCTGCTGAGCCTCAGGCTGAGCATGAGGGTTACTCATCTGGCATCCCCTGATGCAGCTCCCAGGCACCTCCAGGGATTGACCTGACGTACAGTGTATGGCTCTGGCACTTTCCTCCAGCCCTGGGGCTGGATCCTAGGCATCCCCCACATGTCATCTCACAGGCACCTGCCGCAGCACCTGACTACAAATGCACCTTTTGCATTACGCAACAGGAGTTGAAATGTTTGCTTTCATGCATATTATTGCTAACAGCACACTTTTTAACCGAACTCTAACTATTAAATTACTAGTCTATTGTCCATGCTGACTTTAATAACCAGCCCTAAGGGATATGATCCCAATTTTCCCTCACCCATAGGTTTAAAACAACCAAATTACTTACAACTAGCTGTTTTAAAAAAGCAATGGTAATGGTTATTATATTAATAGTATTCACAGTTATATAGTAATGACTATATTTTGTAATCCAGTAATAATAACTGAGAGAAATTTCAGGGAGAATTTTCATCCCCATGTGGTTTATATATGCTAATTCCTATGCAAATTAAAAACACACTGACACATCTTATTATAATACTTGTCCATTTTGAACATGTATTTGGTGAAATCATCACAGTCATATTATGCTTTGGAAGATGAACACATCCCAGCCTATATTGTTGCCACGACAAGAGATGAGATAGGGATCCATCACGGGAGTGTATCCTCCACTTTGGGAGGTGGGTGTTCAGTACCACTAAAATGGCATGGACAGTGGGTGGTAGCAGTTCTAATTTCTTCCCTACATTATGTAATTAGCTCTGTCAATCCTGACCTTTTAAAATAGTATAAGAAATAGAACAAACTGATGTATTTTTACTTATTGCTTCAATATTCTAGCATTTTAGAATCATATTTTCTGCTCTAAAGAGCTGAGCATCGCAACTATTTTTAAGAAAGAAGCCTGAGTTACCATTACTGTAGAAACTGAAGCTTTAAGTGGAATTACAACAAGATCCATAATAAAATCATGACTGCCAGCAACATCACATAGCACATGAAGAAGAAACCCCCTAATGTCATCATGCTGTTGATGCCTTGAGAAGGCTGACCTAGAACAGAGGCTAGACAGAGTTAAAGAATAAAGTAGGTATTTATTAGAAGGCCTCAATGGATACACCTTGGGCAGAACAAGAGCACAGACAAGGCTACACCCAAGAGGAACCCAAAATGGTCACAAAAATGGACAACCGGTCATGTGGTCTCCCACTTTTATAAGTTCTGGTTCATTAGCATATTGGAGTTAATTGTCCAATTACAGCTTCAGGTTATGAAGTCCCATCCTTCTCGTTTTCTCTCTTCAGTCCACGTTTTTTATGCTCTTTGGCT
The DNA here is from genome assembly GCA_013396995.1 of Dicaeum eximium. NCBI lineage: Eukaryota > Metazoa > Chordata > Aves > Passeriformes > Dicaeidae > Dicaeum > Dicaeum eximium. The sequence continues at coordinate 176,536 of VWZP01005541.1, forward strand.
TGAAATTTGGATCTGTTGTCCTTGGTCCCAGGCTAGAAAAGGAATTGTTTTGTCTACCCACTGTGTGGAGAGCTTACCAACACTTAATATGAAGCTCAGAACTACACACCAAAAGAGCAAGAATCTGAAAAATATACAAGCTAAAACTTAAGGCATCACTGCCACTAAACACAAACTACTGACAACGAGGAAGGAACAATAAGTAATGTGAGACTGTGAGTGTCACAGCAGTGTACAACAGAGCCTGGCTGGGACACTTCTGGATAGGGGAGGGGAAAGGGCTTGTGAGGGGACTGACACACAAATATCAGCCCAACAGGCAGTGCCTGCTCTGGTGACAGCTGTGAGAAAAGACAAATTGTTGAAAAATCTTTCAAAAGAAGAGCATTGCCTCAAGGCTGAATGGCTCTAACAAGTCAGCATTAGGGAAATCATGAGCCCAAGGCATTTATATGCTGCTTACCTCTACAGCAGCCAGCTAAGAGTGGGTATTCTGGTCTGCTTCTACATGCAAACACAGTAGTGCATGGCTCCAACCAGCCCTGAGTGAAGACAGTACTGACTATTCTCTGTCTTAGCTCCTGTAGATCTGGATCTCTAACCATGTGTAAGATCCAGACTCCGAACAGCAACACAGACAGATCATATAGGGAATCAACTATTCCAAAATTTGCTACGTGGCTCAAGACCTGATTATGAACATACCTTGCAGATATGCAGGGCCAGTTGGTTGAGAGACCACGTGCTGACTGAGCACATCTTGCTCCTGGGCCACCTACACTAGCACAGGACAGCCACACTCCTATATGAATGACACCAGCATCCGCAGAAACAACAACTTGCATGAGTGCTGATCTAAGCCCTGGAGATATGATAGCTCTTACACATCAAAAAGAAAAGATCCTTGTCATTATAGCTCCCTGTAGTACACTATTAACACAAGGGCCAGGAACATACATCCCTTTGTGAAAGTAAGTGGTAATACTGATGTGAATCTGTATTGTTACAGGGTTGGAAACCCCAAGGCCTCCAACAAAACACAAAACTGTACAAACAAGAGGCATTCCTTGCCTAGGGGAGCTAATCATCTAAATGAAAAGGACAGGCAGGGAGTTGGAGGGAAAGCAGAAGCACAGAGAGGTGAAAGCAATTTGCCCAAGGCCATGCAGCCAGTCAGCGAGCACACCAAAAATAGAGGCTGACCCCTTGATTGTCAGACTATTGTTCTCTCCACTGGACTGAATCTCCCATGGTGAATGTGACATTGAATTGGTATTTCTGTTTTGCTGCTGTCATTTTTAAAAATAAAGCATGACGACAATGTCACTGTACTGAACCGCTGTAATCGAGGCCACACAAGGACTTTTAGAAACAATACTGTGGAGAACTTTTGCTGAGAGAAGAAAGCAAGACCCCTGGACACAGGGACTGGAAAGCATACCCTGACTACCAGCTACTTCTCTGCCAGCAGAGACAAGGGTTACTGCAGTTTGGAAGGCTCTATAAACATCTGTGCCTTTACCAGAGGGAACCCTGGACAAGAAGTGCAGCTCAGGAATGCAGCTGAGGGCAGACACCATTAGCAACTGAGAAAGGATCTGGCCCTGAAGAAGACTGTATGTGTGTCTGCAGTAGTTCTCAAACTGACAAGGCAAATTCTGTGCAGAATGTGGCACTGCACATGAGCTAGTACTGACAGCTGATTAAAATCCTGGCTGTTCTGGTCACCACTCCAACCTGTGGGGCACTTGTTCTTTTAAAGCACAAGGTTTTCATCCCCTGTAAATGCCACTTTAAATGTGGTAAAGTCTTCCAAAAGACCTACATCTGCGTTTTTAAAGGGCTTCACCAGTGTGTCAGACATTGCAAACACAAAACAAGACTTCCAGCAATGAGTACCTGAAGCAGTTTTTCAGATAACCCTAACAAGCATATGCCATAGTACTCGGAGGGCTCAGCAGGAGGAACAGCCACACATGCTGTCCTCGTGAAACAGGAATTCAATTACCTACATTCCAACAACTCTTCTCAAGTGCATCAATATTTTATTACATTAATTCCAGAACAAAACCACACAGAATTCTTTCAGTTTTTAAACACACCTCCTTGTTACTACATACTCAGACTTCATTCCCCAAACTGGAAGGCAGTAAATGTTTTTCTGATCTTGAAGAAGTACAAGGAGGAGGATTCAGGGAACTACAGGCTGGTCAGCCTCACCTCAATCCCTGGCAAGAGGATGGAGAAAATTCTCCTGGAAAGCATTTCCTAATACATGAAAGACAAAAAGGGAGTAGTCAGCATGGAGTTACAAAGAGGAAATCATCCTCCCTCAATGAGATGACTGATTTGATGGAAAAGCAGAAATCACCAGTACAGTCTGAGAGCTGACTGCTTGGAAAGCAGGTTTGCCTAGAAGGACCTTGGGGATCCTGCTGGAAAAGAAACTGGCTATGAGCCCGGAACATGCTATCGTAGCAAAAAAAAAAAAAAAAAA